>JAVKLA010000081.1:2927294-3015211 GCA_034782735.1 Sagittarius serpentarius
TGGAGCAGTCTGTGCCTGAAGGACTGCAGCCCGTGGGAGGGACCCACGCTGGAGCAGTTTGTGAAGAACTGCAGCCCCGTGGGAAGGACCCATGTCGGAGAAGTTTGTGGAGGATTGTCTCCCGTGGGAGGGACCCCAGGCTGGAGCAGGGGAAGAGTGTAAGGAGTCCTGCCCCTGAGGAGGAAGGAGCGGCAGAGACAAGGTGTGATGAACTGACCGTAATCCCTATTCCTCATCCCTCTGTGCCGCTCGGGGGGAGCTGGTAGAGAATTTGGGAGTGAAGCTGTGCCCGGGAAGAAGCGGGGGTGGGGGGAAGGTGTTTTAAGATTTGGTTTTATTTCTCATTCCCCTACTCTGGTTTGATTGGCAATAAATTAAGTTGATTTTCCCCAAATGGAGTCTGTTTTGCCCGTGATGGTAATTAGTTGAGTGATCTCTCCCTGTCCTTATCTCGACCCACGAGCCTTTCATTATATTCTCTCTCCCCTGTCTAGTCGAGGAGGGGGAGTGAGAGAGCGGCTTTGGTGGGCACCTGGCGTCCAGCCAGGGTCAACCCGCCACATCCCTTTTTAGAACATGTCCCCTTGCACAGCTCTATGCCAGCAATATAAAACCTGAACAGTCCAGGTGGCTATAAAAAAGAGATTTAGAGAACGATAAACAAGAAAATTCACATCTGAGATTTGCTGCCCAGTGATTTGGTATGATGAAGCACAGGGCTACATGTAAAGCTACTGAACCTGTATTTATAATGGCTTGGATTTGTGCTTACAGCGTTGCTTTGACCTCATGGTCCTCTGAATACATTGTAGATGGGTAGAAAAACCTCGCTTGCTCATGTTTACTGTGCTGAGTGAATCAAATTTCCACTTTCAACCTCTGCCTTATGTCCAGTCAGAAGGTAATATTTACAAGATGTAAATATTTACAGGACAGTGTTCAACACTGTCACTTTCTATTCTCAGTTTAAGCAGTGCATCTACTATATTCTGTCTTTTTTCTGATCATTTTAAGCCTGAGATTTTTTTTCCTTGCTCTTTTCCTTCATTTTGCATTTTTCGCAGCCTCTGGTTTAGCCTTTTCCCAGAGCATGCTCCTTACATGGTATGTGAGTTTCTCATAGTGGCATAATACATTTAATTTTCAGTTAGTAATTGTTTAAGTTGCAGACTTCAGGTTTTGTTGTTGCTTGCTATTTCTGCCTCTGGGGAATGGAGGCTGTGGGGGCTTGGAGAAGTGGGACGTAGCTGTCTTGTTTTCTACTCTCCATTGCTTCCCATGGCAGACAGCTGGAGACCCAACTGGGTGCAAGGCTTTGTCACTTTAAATGAATTTCACGTTGTGCCAGGTGAGCAAATGCTGAGACTAGCGACACTATGGAGAGCTTGGGAAATTCTGGCACAGTCGACAGACCGGTGATGCTTATTCAGTTGTCTCTTGAACTTTGCCTTTGTACATGTTTTTATACTTTGGGAAAAGGTGATTTATGCATTCACAGTTAGATGAACATACACAAGTCATCCCTACTTTCCCTTCCCCCTTTTATCCGCAATATATTTCAAAGTGCTTATTATTAATTTATGTAAGTGCTTTGTTTCCAGAGCTTTTTCTTAACAAGAAATAGACTAAAGGTCTTTCTAAATGTATGGCGGTTGAATGTCCTCCTATACTGTAAATATCAGGTAGGGCAGAAACTTTAATATTTCTGTCATTGCCGATTTATTCTGGGCAGTTGAGTAGCTTTAGTCTTTTGTTTGATAGTGCTTTTATTGTCTTTTTTATGTTTATGATTTGTACTTTAACCTACTTTTTAAAAAACTGCTTGTTTCTTCTTTGTGGTTTAGCAGAAAGGCAAGTGATTTTTGTATTGGAGACCTGGTTTGTTTGGGTACTTCTGGTGGTTCTTGAAACTTGATGGTCGTTAGCGAAATCCTGTGCAGTGGATTTTGAGAACCAGGCTGAATGAGATGCAACGCTAGATGACAGACTTTACAAGATTTAGATAATAAGACAGCTGCCTGAGTAGTCCTCAAGGGCTGCTATATTTTGTATTCTGCCCCCCCCCCCTTTCTGTATTTTTAGAATTTGGTCATTAGATATACCGTTTTTCTCGCTGCCTCAGCCTCCTATTCCCACTGCGCTGCTGGCCTGCTGGGTAACCTTCACACATACTGTTTTTTCTTTTTCTGCTCCAGTTTGGAAAATGCAGTTGATGATATTGACTGTCTTTGTAGAGCACTTCTGAGTTCTAGGGATGAAAAGCCATATTTGAGCCAAGTGATATTGCAGTATATGGATTTTCCAACGTTTCTCTGAGATAATAACGTTATTTTAAAGGAAAGGAGTATCTTTTCCTTGTAAGGTCCCGACGAGTGCTTCATTTCTATGTTAGAAGAAATGAAGGTGGGAAAAAGACCCTTTATATAATATTTCTCATACAAGCCTGCAAAACAGCTGTCCTCAGCCTGTCATTAACTTTAGCATAAATTGATATTCATACTTAATATTACGTTTACCTTATGTTATTGACCATCTGACTTGCTCTCAGCACCTCTTTGTAAGTTAAGTAAGTTGCAATGCTTTAAAAGCAGTGTGCTAACAGCCTCTCCCCCCCGCGGGCTGGCGTGCTTACAGACACACACTCATGCTCTATCCCCGTTGCCTTTTTCTTCCATTTGTCTGAACTTTGTGGGGAAGCAGGATTAAAACAGTGAGATCAATATAAAAATCTGTATTCATGCACCCTGTAGAAATTGTGCTGTCACAGAAAGATGCCACCTGGAGCTGCATTAACCTGACAAGCACTGGAGATAAGGTGAATATAGTCACTCCAAAGCTAGAAATGGGATTTCTTTTGTGTGTGTGTGTGTGTGTGTGTATAAAAAAACGTGTGTTTCTAAAAAGGCTGTTTTTTCTGCAATGTCTGCCACCTCTTTCAGCTTTGGAAGCTTTCAAAATATGAGTCCCTAAAGCTATGGTAGGTTCATTTACTGTGAGAGTTATTTTCCATAGTGCCCTGAGCACAAGAATACAGGTGATCATCCTGACTCCTGGTCACATCCTGCAGGGAGTGTCTGCAGGGATTCATTCATGAGTAGATCATGGCTGGATGTAACCAGGAGTTCTTCACCTTGAGGAAATCGGCCTTTCCCGCCCTGGTGCACCTCTGAACAGTAGCTTTTGGGATCTAGAAGTACCATTGTCCGTAATGAGGTTATTGAGATGATAGCTGTAGTATCCCCAAGTGTTACTAGTTTATAACCAGGTCACCTAGAAAAGGTGTGATGCAGGAACCTCTAAATTACTGATGGGAAACCATTATGAATCCTTGAATTTGGAAAAATGCGTAAGTGAACAAGGGGGCCAGGTAGCTGGCAGCTGGTACACGTCATCCTTTTCGGCTTATGCTGGTGGAGTTTTCTTAGGAAAAATACAGGCCTACAAATGTTTTAGAAAGGCACAGGGGTTAGACCCTGTCCTATGAAGTCCCCGGAATAATCCTAGTTCTTATATCAGGTCAGATGGATTCTGAGATCTGTAGTATTTTCAACGTTTGATATTAGATAAGGTAAGGCACCATGGCTTGTGAAGGTAATAAAGGCTTTTTAATGAGACCTCAATATATCACTCTGTTAAATCTGGGACATGAGTGGGGAGAAAACTATTTTTAAATGCAATTTATAAAAGTGTGTAGAGATTAGTGAATTGTAAAGGTTTAAAGAAAGATTTCACTCTCCTTAGTGCAGGGTTTGTTTCTCTTTCTCTGTACAGCACTTAGCCTAGCGCTGCCCCAGATCTTGATTGTGGTTTTTGCAAGAATAGATGCAAAAAAATAGGAGTACATAGGGTTTCTTTTAAAATTATTTTTGTCTGGTTGGTTGGTTTTTAATTCAAAAAACATCAGGCATGTTTCTGATTGTGTCAGTCCTGACCCAAGCTAACATGTATACTTCCAGGAACCGTGGCAAAATCCAAAGAACAAGGGAGTGTGGTAAATCCACTTGCTTGGCCCTGTCAACTGTGGTGATTTCCAAAAAGGCGGTTTACTGAAATGATCTCATTTCAGCAACTGATACATAGATATGCCCTTTAATGTGTAAAAATTGACATTTTGTATTTTTTATTCCCGCGGCTTACAGCTCTTTGTGCTTTGTATGCATATGAACCAACATCAGAATTTTACAGTTGAGTATCTGATTGCGAGTTCTTAAGCAACTGTGCAGACAGTTTTGTTGGACTGATCCTGATTTCAGATGGGTTCTGTGCCTTAGACTTCTTTGGGGAAAAAAGTGCTTTTGAACTCTGAATGCCCACCTGCAGGTTCTTTTTAAAAGTCCAAAGTTTTAAGCTCTCAAGTGCAAGGGAAAGTTTTAGTAGCTAGGAAGCTGAAATTAATTTTTTTTTCTGTTGTTTTTTGAACAAATTTGACAATTCACGACTTGGAAAGGGACTTTAGATATTTCTTTCCTCTAAATGCCCTAGCAGTTGTCTTCTGGCTCCAAGTCTTAAGAGTCATTGCATTTCGTAAATGCTATGGAGAATGTTACCTGAAAGTTTGGAGGTTAGCCGATGAAGGCTCTCAGTCTTTTGTCTTGCCTGGGTTAGCAAGTCTTCCGTTGATCTTGTAGAAACTGTAGTATGTCTTTATCCAGCGCTCGGCAGCATTTTTATGTGAATCGCTGCAGCTTAGGCTACGTAACAGATAGGTCACAGGGCGCCATTTGTAACAAAGATAACGATGGGATAGAAATGGGATTTCAGATAGTGTGGGCAATACAGGCGTTGATATGAGACAAATGTTCCATGCAGCACACCAAGCAGCCATCAGGCTGTAATAATATTTTGGTCAAAACAGTTCTGGTCTAGCATTGTACCAGTAACCTGTACTTCATTTTCAAGTCACATAAATTGTTTTCCTTGTTATTGCTGCGTGAATCAAGTATCTCTTCCCTCGCTAAGCTTTTGGCGAGGTATTATATTGTCGTGTATGGGCCTTTCTCTCCCTCTGCCTCTTGGTTAGAGAGTCATTTTTATTTCACAGGCTAACTCCCAGCATGAAGCTTGTCCCTGAGAATCTTTGAAAATTGGGACAATCACTTAATTGGCACGTTGGCTTCCATTCGGGTTTGCCAATTAAATGAGTTCAATTAAACCAGAATAGATACCATATTTTTGGCAGCAAGTATTAATTTATAGCAATCATTTAATTTTCATTGGCGGTGCTATAGAAGCAATTGTTTCTAGTTACATTTGCTGTCTTTACAGTGTATGCAGTCCTGCAGTACAGTGTTGATCCAGGAGAAAAAAAGTTACATTTTCTAAATTTCTGTTTTAAAATCTGTGTATATGCAACATTTAGCAAAGAAGGAATGATTTAGAATTTGCTACGGCTAGATGAGTGAAGTTTGTTGTTCACCATGATCACCAGTTTTAATGCACCCTGATCTTGCATTTTGCATATCTGTGTATTTCAAAGCGAATCCGATGCACATCAGTAAATTCAGTGTCTTGCGAAGTGAAATGTTTGGGTCATGTATTTACACGCCACCACTACTATTTCTTCTTTTATGGTTGTAGGCGATAATAGCAATTAAAAAGAAAAAGATGGCACCGGAGCGTAATGGCTAATTTTTTGAATGCTCACAGTAGCCCTCTGCCAAATGACATAAGTGTAGGTAGGCATAAACATTCATTAATGTACATTGGGCACTTAAGCCTGGGTTTACTAAGGTGTTAGGGAGCCTGAGTGCCTCTGTTTACCATACTGTGAGTAAACCATGGGGCTCAGTGGTGTATGTGGTATCAGTAGCAGCTATAAGGCCATTGCTTAGTCTGTGAATGAGCAGTCTGAATTTCTTGGGGTTTAGGTTATAGAATTTTAGGTTCAATTTCAGGCAGTTTCATGTCCCGGTATCTTCTATAATTACCACCTGGTGCTCAGACAAACTGCCTGTTGGTGACAGCGTGGTGATGCTGTTCTGATGGTTGGTGCTGGTAATGCTGTTGTAATTAGTCCAGGTTACTCACTCTTTTAAGTTCTGAGAGGCAGTACGAGAGAGCTCTGAAGACAGGATTACATTGTCATGACCCTATGCCTGTTTTCCTCCCACCCTATTCCAATGATGATCTCTGTTTACACGTTTCGTTGTCGTAATATAAGAAATGCCATATTTGTTTGAAATGTACTTATTTGGGAGATAAAACATAACTTATTTATCTGTCAATCGCTTTTCCCTACTCCCAGCTGCTTAAAAGCAAGACGGAACATCCAGGAAAGGAAAGGAGTCTCTTATTTATAAGCGGTTGTTGGTTTTCTGTTGTTGGTTGTTTTGTTGTTGTTTTTTTTTTTTAATCAGTGTTCATTGATTGCTTCTTAGTTACCATAACGCAAGACAACGATGGAGCAGTTTTTGAAAGGTTGTCAGTAGTTTGCTCATCTGTCCCTTTCCATGCCCCACCCCCAAGTTAACCCCAAGACACAAACAAAACATGTCAGAGAATATATTGTCTTGCTGAAGGTTGTAGGCATTAATTTTTTTGCCATGATTCAGCCTTCTTAATTATAAGGTGACGAATTATTCCCTGAAAATGTTGGTAATCTTTAGCCTGATTTTTTAGTTTAAATCATTCCATGCAGTTCTGCCTTGCTGCATTTATATTGGTCACTGCTGCGTCGGTGCAGGTCTGCGTGATGTTTGTTGGTATTTGACCAAATACTGTGGTTGCTAGGGCACGGATGATTCTGACTGCAAAACCCGATGTTTATGCACTCGTGGTCTTAACACTTCGTCTTTGCTTTAGGGTTGTTCCATGAAAATTTGTGATGGATGCTGTGGGGGCTTGCTACAAGTGCTTTTTCCATCGAATAAGGCTTTAATTTGTTTCTCGCCCTAGAAGGTAGTGTGTCTCATGTAGTTAATTTTCCTTGGCTAGCGTAGGATCCATAGGATTGTGGCTGTGACCTGATTATGTGAGGATGTGTGACCTCCCATGAGTAGACATCAGAGTTAGTTTATACAGTTTCAGACTGAAAATCACTGCTGTTCTCTATAACATCGGCAAGTTTATGGACTCCGTGTTGCCCATGTGGGACTGGATGTGTTCTTCTGTGGATTCAAAGTACACCAGGCTTCTCTGTTGCAGAAATCTACTTCAAGAAGCTTCGGTCTTTGATTATTCCTTTGCACCTCCCATGCTACAGAGAACTGTCTCAGGACAGTTGTGGTGAGAGAGTTTCTGGGATGAAGATTTGGGAAGTGGATCACTGAGCTAATCTCACTTAAAATTAATCCCCCAAAAGAAAGTCAGCTTTTCTCTTTTAACCTGGATTCTTTCAGGGACTTGTCCTGTAGCCACTAAAACAGTTGCAGCTGCAATGAGAGGAAATAGCAGAGAGTAGCCTGGGGCTGAAGGATTGGGGTGGGAGTTTAAAAAATTGACTTTACCTCTTCAAGCCAGGCTATCATGAAACTCTGCCCTCAGGCCAGCAGTGCTCCTGGTACGTCTTCTGTTTCAGAGAGTGTAAAAGAAGTTTTAGGGTCTGTGTGTTCTTGATTTGCTCTGTGGCTTGTACTGCGAGCAAATATTTTCAGCTTGGAAACACCTGAAGTTGCTCGTTGGAATGGCTGCAGAATCCAAAGTTTTAGCTGTTGGTTCTGCTTTGTGGCACAACGTTTTTCCCTGTGTTTGTATGTGGCTACCGGACTGCTCTTGGTTTCTTAGTCTGAATAGATAGTCTGGTGTGTGACCATTGGACGTGTGGGTAGGAATGTCTTCTTAATTTGTTTTGGTTTTTTTGGGGGTTTTTTTTTTTTCCTCTGTGCATGTGTTCTTGGTTTTGTGTCTCAGTCTCTGATTTTTCCTTAAATATTGACCTTTAGGGAAAAAATAATCCCTCGCTTCTAGCTGATACTTATGAATGCAAGAAGAAACGCCCTTGGAGGATGATGATTCTCATCACCGGTTTCTGCAGAGTTCATGTTCTCGGTGATGTGAGGAAGAGGTCATCATTCACCTTCCCAGTTCCGCTGACCAGTAGCATGGAAAGACCTTTCCGCAGCTTTTGCACCACACATCAAGTGTCCTGACCTCACCTGACTGATGTCAGGTCATTTCTGGACAGCAGTGACACCTCAGATTTGCCAGCATTGTCATCTTTCCTAAGCTGGTTCAGAGAACTGTCTCATTGAGGCTGAGCAGAGTTTTGGACCAGTTGGTCAGGAAGGCAGATTTAAGGAATCCTGCCCAGTTATCGTGACCCGCAGCCGGAGGCTGCTTTGGTGCCTCAGCCAGAACAGGGTGTGTGATCACAGGCCAAGCTTTCCTGGATAACACTTGAACACAGTTAATGAACTGATTCTTGTTCTGTTGTTCAGAAGTTTGTGGACAGCTTATAGTATAAATTACATGTTAGAAGTAGACACGTTCTTCACATTACTGTGTTATTATAAGGGTTTGGAAAATGTGTGTATCATATACCAGTTTTGTATTTTGTGCCATTGGGAACAGCTCTTTTTATGAACAAAATGCTGAGTCCAGGCTGGCTTTACATGCATAGATATAAATTCAGGTTAACTTTACTGACTCAGATATTGGGGTTAAATGTCAGGCTGCTGTTTTTTCCACCTTCCCAATCTTTCTTCTATTGCACTGGGAAAATTCTTCAGTTTCTAAGCCTATTTATACCTATACCTATAACATAACATAGTTATTTGCATAATCACTGAGTATGTCCAGGGGATTTACCAGAGTGGTATTAGCTAGTTTCAGGCTGAATTCTTCTCTGTAGTTTTTTGTGTGATGAGAAATTGCTTTCTACCATAACAACCCAAAGCTCCACTTGTCCTTTTATAACTAAGCCATGATTAGGATCGCCCTCCTCCCTCTGTGAAACAATAGACTGTAGAAATTGTGCATCAAACAGGGTCTGGGATTTTTGAGGTCTTAATTTTTTTTTTTCTTTTTTAGCCAACAAGGAACTGAAACCGAAGTATTGTGCTTCTTGGATGTTCTATTTTCTGTGGCTTTTTTCTAAAATTTATTTTGTAGGCTGTACAGAAGAAGGACTCTAATCCTGTCTGCCTTTCCCACGCATATTGTATGTGGGATTTTTGTTCTTAAAGAAAGTACATTCCTTAGCCAGTATGCTATTATGTGAGGCTGTGTACTGTACCGCTGCAGCTCCCTGGGCTGAGATCTTTGTGAATGGTAATAAAGGCCTTCTCGCTGCCGCTTCACTATGGCAATGTCAAATCCGAACTTAAAGCTGTCAGGTAGTTATCATGCTAATGTTGTCCTCAGTAGCTAACCATTCATTTTTGCTTGGTGCATCCGTTTTTGTCTCTAAAACAGATGATACCTATGAAAGAAAAAAAATACCAATGTGAGTCTCTTTTGCTGGAAATAACCACCATCCTTTGGGTGCATTTGATTCATCTGCAGAGAATCAGTGCAAGCCCATGCATCTCTTTAAGCCTCACTTAGGAAATCTCGTCATGACATGAAACCCAACCTGCTTTACAGAGGTGAATTTTGGTCACAGTGACAATATAATACTGCCAAAGTAGGTTCATACAGCTGCCAAGCTGCTTACTCTGTGTCTCGAACTCCACTTACCAAATTAGTTGTTTTACACGTAAGCTGGAGATGGTTTTACCCACATATCTGTGAGCTAGCGAACTTTATTTGAAAACACAGTAGATGAATAGGTAAGAATTTGTTCTTTCTTCATTCCGGGCTGATCCTTTTAAACTATGGTAAATAGATGCCCTGGCCTAACTCCTCTGTAATGCTCAGTCTCAGGAATGAGAGGTTTCCCTTAATTTGCCAGCTCATGGCAAGGCTTAAAAGTTTTTTTTCTTATTCCCACCCCGCTTTGGAGGGGAGAAGCAGGCAGAAGAAAAAACACATCCTGTGTGGTCTTTTGAAAGAGAAGAATTCACTGTTAACCATGCCATGCAATAAGTACTGGCTAGAACAATTCAGCATTGACAGGGAGTGTGGAAAATGGAATTAAAAGTACTAAACTCAAAAAATGATACACATTAAAATATCTTCTTTATTGAATGCAGATTTCTTAGACATGGGATTAAGAATGTGCATAGCCAGTAGTCAGAGTTTCCCTACTGGAAGCACTTGTCATTTTTTCACTGGCTTTCCTATATCACATTTCTCATTTACCATGAGATTTTTAAAGGAATCTCTGGCTGGGTAACTGTTCCCCTACATTCCCCAATCCCCAAACTGAGAGCTAAATTAAAAAGTCAGTATTACCTCTAATTACTCCAACCATTCTGGCCTCGAGCTATGCCTGCACACAAGCCAGTCCTACAGCTGTCCTTTGGCACGTCAGAAAGGATGTTTAACTTTGCAACAGGGATCAAGGTATTTGCCCTAGGTGAGGAGGCAAGTGATGACTTAAATTTAAAAAAAAATACTTGTATAAAATTTAAAAGGTTTGGCCGTTTCTCATTCTGAAAAACATCCTTTGTGCCTTTCTGTGGGATCTCAAAGCTGTTTCTGTGCACACAGTGACTTGGGTTGCTGTAATCGGAGTATGCTAAACCCTTGCACTCTCAAAGGTAAAATTCATCTGATGCCTTGCTCCTTTCTGAGTGCGGGTGCATAGTCAGCTTCTGCAAATATAGATGGGTACACAGGCCTCGTGGGTATGAGAACAGGAGCTCGTCCTTGGTTTGCAGCTTTGCGTGTACTCTAGGTGGTTATTAAATGTGCCAGTGCTGCGCTCTGCTGATCAGACGGTGAATAGCACAGATAGTAATTCTTAAGATGGTCAATTGGGAAATGCAGAGTTCGAAGGAGGGTATTTATTTTTATTTTTTACTTCTTCGATAAAGCTGCTGTAGTATAATGAGCAGTTATTTTTGTTTAATCTGAGATTGTTGGACCTGGGTGCATAAACCAGATGCAGTTGCTGCTTCATTTTAAATATGTCCAAATATCTTAAATGTAGCTGAAATGTGTTAAAGTAACACAAATATCCTGTATGAAAATACTTAGGAAACTCGTTTGCATCCGCTAAATGAGTCCATGGAAAGTGGTCATATGAAGAACTTGGCAACAACTTGCGTTTCCGTCGTATTGCCACTGCACCTCTGACATTTTTGGGTGAATGTTGTATCTTCGTCAATCACTGTACATTTCTTCCATTCAAAAAAGTGACACGGTTGTTGCCTTCCTGTGCTCGGGTACATTTTAATCCTTTTAGGGATAGTGCTTGGACAGATAAATGCTGCAGAACTGGGACTTTCATTTGCAGTTATTTGTAGTAGCTCGGACATGGTGACTTTCAGTTTAGCGAAAGCATTTTTCCTTTGCTTCATTGCTTTATTTATCGTGGAGAACCAGGATAGTTGTTACAACATATAAAGTAAGAGTAGCGTGAGCTTTGTTTCCCTGGAGTATGTTAGTGGCTGTGGAGTATGAAGTATGAAGCTGAGATGAACCATATTTCTTCTTTTATTGCGCTTCAGGCTAACTCTGGAGCAGTACTTGGTAAAAGCAGGACAGTGCTAATGGAGCCATCATCTTTTACCTCATAGTGATCAGGGGATTTTTGTAGGACAGTTTCTTTTTAATGTTGCAAAGTAAGCTCTGCAAAGAAGCTGATGCTGAGCCAGCTTTGTGTAGCTGGTTGGTACCCAAGATTTGGAATAGCTGTTGATGTTCTTGTGCATAATCACCCACTTCAGATATTGAAATGTGTAGACTGGCCGCTTCAGTTCATCCTCTCACTCCAGTTAAATAGACTATTACTCACCACAGAGTAATGACTTTTACTGAAACAACATTTCTGTTTCCTGCTGTTCTTCAGTGAAGAAGTAAAACTCCAACAAAGCTTTGGGGTTTTTTTGGAAAGCTTAGGGCAGGGCGGGGTGGGGTGGGTGTTGTTGCTGGGTTGTTGGTGGGGTTTTTTCCCCTCCAAGAAAATCGAGGGGAAGTGAAGATGATGTAAAGGGAAGACTGTCATGGAAACCAACCAGCATTTTTAATTGGCTCTGCCATTTTTAGAAACAGGGCCATGTGCTGAAAGAATCCAGAGCAATCTGGTCCCTCCAAACTAGTTTTGGTGAGAGACTGATGGTGGGAAGATGCATAAATGTTACTGCCTGTCTAATAGTTATTCTGGCTTTGTGTTAACCTGGGATTAAGAGTAAATTTCCACCTTCAGAAATCCCACTCGAATTCGGTAGCCTGGGTACGTGCTGACCTGTCTAGTGTTGCCTTGTATCCATTCCTGTATACGGTACCTCCTCAGGGGTTTTATAGTACTATTGTGGAAAACCAGTTTACCAGTTATGGGATTACTGGAGCTTGGTGGGATTCCATGGTTTCTTCTCTTCTTGTGCGTCCCAGTGTAAGACTGTGGCAGTAGGAGGAGGGCTGTGGGTTTTACATTGGTTCGACATTCTCCTCTACTGAGGATACCAGGGTGGAAACTTTATCACATTGTGTTAGCTGGACCGTTTCCTTCAATTTTACTTGTATTTTCAGATTGTGTTACGTTTCTGGATGTGAGGCAGACGGGCTGACATGTTTTCTGATAAATGCAGTGAGACTTTAGGAGAAAATCCTTTCATATTATGCAGCAGAATCATTAGATATAAATTATTTATGACTAAGGTTTTGTGTGCTAGAGAGCACAAAGCTGAAGTTTTTCCAAATAATGCCTATAAATATTAAGACCAAAAATTTCAAACTTGGGTGCTTGAAGCTGGACGCCCTGATTTGTGAGAGCTCTCAGACTCCCAGGCAGTTTAGCAGCAACACTTGAAAACTGCACAAGTGATGTAGGTGCTTCAGGGGTCCTCCTGATAACCCACCGGGCAAACGGCTGTGGCGATTTAAAAATGGAATGGCCGCCCACTGGGAGGTGGGACAGACAGACAGGCGTTCTCCCAAAATTTCTTAGAGCAAACATTTTAGTGGGACCTCCCTGCCTTGCGATCCATGTGGCTATGTTATAAAATACTGAAGTTCTCAACGATTGTCCCAACTGCTACTAATTTAAGTGTAGTCTTTAGTGGCCTTTTGGTAGGAGAATATCTTAGTTCAGGGGAGACTGGTGAAATGCTATTGCTCAAAAGCCTTCCACTGAAATGGAAGAGGACAGAGGATCCTGATAAAGTCAATTGACTGCATTCTGGATCGAGTCCTAATTTGTTTACCAAGTTTTGGACCAAAGCAGATTGATGGAGCAGTGACATTAAGCTGTGAAAATTGGACTAAATTTGCATAAACAGATTTGCTATGCAATTACTAGGTTTCCACAAAACAGCGGTGCATAGAAAATAGGGACGTGAGAAGCAACTGATGATGCTAGCTAGCTAATTGTCAGATGTAAATAATCCAACTGTTTCAAAATGATTTTGAAAATTAAATTACTGTGACAAAAAGCACAAAAGATGACAAATCTCATTTGGAGTGTTTTGTTTATATTTTGAGAGGAGGGTAATCTAGGGTGACATTTCGCACGCCAGGTTTTGGATCAAAACAGGTACAAACTAGTGCTGAATAAAGTGCGCATTTATGTAGCTATGTATCTTTGGTTTAAATGGAAAGTAGTTGCAGTTATTTTGGAGTAATATGGTTTCTAAAACTGCATTAAGTTTCTTTTTTGCTTGGCTATCTATCTGTTCGCCAAGTTTTTTCTGGTATTAGTACCTCATACGAAAGATTTTAGCTTGCACAAGATGACCGTTCTGCCCTTTTTCCTCAACTGTGAGACTTAAGAGAGACTGTTGTTTTACAGCAGAGTCCAAAGAGCTCCGATCTAATTGGAAAAGCAACTGAAGTTAATTACTGTATTGCATCTCATTGTAGTCCATTTAAATGGATACATGCTGTTAGAAATGGGAGAGGCAGATACCTCCTTCCAGCACAATTTGGACATAACTCAACGGGGAAGAGGAGGATACTAAGAGAGATGCTGGCATTTATGTCTCCTGGAGGTGTGAGTTTTGCCTACGCTGCTTTGAGTCAGATCCAGGGTAGTCTCTACCCACTGCCACAAACTGGCTTGAAGCCCACGTTTTTCTGTCAGATTTGTTTATCCTTTTTTATATCCCACCAGCTTCTACTGCTGATGGAGAAGAAAAATTATTTTTCTTCCTGCAGAAATTCTGTTCCTTAGAAAATTAAGGCAAAGACCAGCTTTGCCTAAAAGCGGCTTACAGGAATGGCACATTTATTACTGTAATTAGTTATTTTCTTATGTAAAAGACCTGTAAAGTTTATTAAATTGGTGATCTTCTTAATGTTAAAATTCACAATGAGACTCTCAAATGTCCTATTACGTACTAAAGTAATTGTGTACTTAGGAACAGTCGGTCAGCCAAGGATAGGTTTATTGAGGGGTATAAATATGGTCCTTGTTTTTCTTCAGGGAGTGGGTGTGCATGTTCCGTACAGCTGTGGGACAATGCAGTTAAAGCATTGCTTATGTTAAGGGCTGTGAAAGGCACAACTGGGAGAGCGAGTGTCCTGGCTTCACAGTTACTCAGTAATGTTGAAAGCGAGGGAGCTCACTCATCATAATAGCTGCAGCATCCCTTTTCCAAGGGCAGTGCTGCTGGAAATAACAGGAATTTGTCTGGGTGCAGAGAACGTGCTCTACTGGAGTCCTACGTAAGCCGCGGTGGTGTTGGTTGGATGAATGCAGCTGTCTACGGTGCATATCTGCATCTGAGCCAGGGTCATCCTGAATTCCCTGTATCAAGGGAGAAATAGATACTCCTGCTTTTGTCCTAATCTAGTTGTCTGAAGGAGGTGAACTGGACCCAAAGTGCCTGTTTATCTCTAGCGAGCGACTATAAAAGTAGCCTTGGGTAGATAACACAGTTGTAGCTGCGTACCTCTCGCCTGTCTGGAGTTGAATGAGGTGAATCGCTCCTTCTAGCGCTGTTGCTGTTAGTTAATGAATAGAGGCGTGGTGAATGATTTTGAATTCTTTACGGCAGCTCTATGATGTGGTGAAGCACATGTAGATTTGACCCATGTCAAGCTAAAACGAGAGCTTCAGGGAGGGGGATGAGAAAGCTTCCCCCATTGTTCGTCCCGTACGTGGGCTGCTAGCTTGAATTGTAATCGTCTGACTCTAAAGTTTTGGGGGCAAGGACCAAGTTGTTTCCATATTTTTTACACTGCAGCGTACAACTGCATTCTGTTATATGTAACAGCTTTTGGACTGATCACCTCTGTTCAGAGATCTTTTGGTGGACCAGCTTAGAAGCATTGGTACTGATCTGGATCAGGGAAGTCATCTGTTTATTCCTGTCGTTAGAAAACAGATTTGATGCAATACTTTTCTGTTCCAGGCCTGTAAGAGAAGGAATACTGAAGTGACTTTCTTCCTCCTGCTTGAGCATTCACTTTTTTCGACATTATTCATGGTTTTTAGTGCACCGTATAAAGCAGAAAAAAAAGCTCATTCAACTGGTCTCACCCATATCACTAATAAGCCATCTCTGGCCAACATCAGGGACCATCTTTTTCTCTTGCTGATCTTTCTGTTTGGTCACTGTTCTCTTCATCAAAGTCTCACCTAAAACCCCTCATTCCTCTAGAGCTTAGGGCCTGGTACAGCACAGCAAGAGAAACGTGTGGTACTGAGTGTTTCAGAGTCCCCTGTGATGGTGACTGCTACCCCAGCAGAGCTCACGGCTTATGAAACAGCAGCTGGAGGAAGGAGAGGATGGGGGGAGCATGGCGGAACAAATGAAAAGAGGGAGTTTGGAGTTCTGGCCTCACTGAAGTAAATGAATTTTAGTGATTAAGGAATTTTAATATGTTCATGCGCTTACACCAGTAGCTTCAAACATCATCTTTTTAAAAGCTTACCTCCCACATATAAGCAGCTCTGTCATTAACTTGATTTTCCACTGTATGAGCTATCCAGCTTCTTCCAGTGCCTCTGCCTGAATCTAAGTGCACAGATGTTTGGAAAATCAGGTACTTAATGAGGAGTCTTAAGTATGGAGGTTTGGAATATATGTTAGACTCTTACCTCTGAAAAATCTCCTCTTTAGAAACCAGAAGTAGTAATGAATAAAATACTGGATCTCACAGTTATTATTAAGAATTAGTGAGGCTCTGCAACATGGTTCAGGAGGAGATAATCACACAGTAGTCCGTAATCCTGAGGTTCAGTTTTCCTTGGTAAAAAGGCAGAAGTACAACTTCTAGCACGTACAAGATTTCACCTGTGTTTGTACATATAAGTAAAAATATATGGGCTACTGCTTAGCCGCCGGTAGTCCATACCGTGCAGTCAAATTTTAAGTTCTTTGCTTTTTCTTTCTTCTTTTTTGCAGGCAAGAGGTGCAGATATCCCTGACATTCCAGGGGAGCTGCCGCTCCGGACCTGTGGCAGCACAGCAAGTATGAAAGTGAAGAATGTGAAAAAGTAAGAGCAGTGTTCTTTGTTTTTCCTGTCTTTGCTGGACTTCTAGCTTTGATATCCTGGGTTTTAGCTATTTTGCTGCAATACAGCTAGGGCATTTGGCAACAATTTTTGACAGTATCTTCATCAGAGCAACCAAAATCCATGCGAAACAAAGTTAGCTATAGCTAATGTAGTCTAAAATGGGGACGTGAGAGGTTTTGTTGGCTCTGTCACCGGTTTCTGGCCATAGAAGCAAAGCTTGTTGCAGTTTTGAACCTCACCGTTACTGTATTTTTAAATTTATGTGATTTCTTCCTGAAACCGATTAATGAAAGAAAAAAAAAAAAAGAAAAACACACCCCCACACACACACATAACCCCCCCACCCCCCTAAAGAGAAACCCAGGCAATGTATAAATGAGATAATTTCCCCTGTCTTGCTATGCTCTGGGAAGCTAAACCGGGACAAGTGGGTGGCCTAGATATGTTCTTTTATTTGATATTTTTTCTCTTTTCCTTTTTCTGCATTCTGTCCTGTACATCTTCATTTGAACGGGTTTTGCACAATTGTTCTGTTTTAGGGGTATTTTTTTCCTCTCTGATCTCCCAGACTTTTTTTCTGTGGGCTTCTCTCTCTCCCTCTCTCCCTCTCGCTCCCAGAGAATGTAAACCAACTTATTATGCTTCCAGCTAAGGTTTCAAACCCCTAACCTGTAATGGGGATCAAAAGTAATCAGCATTACTCGACTTGTCTTTGCTAAGAGGACCAGAACTCCCCAGTATTGATTGATCTGAGCATTCAGATCACCTCTCTGTCGTGCTCTGATGCTGTAAGGGAAATGGCTCTTTGTTCTAGTGCTGAGCAGCCAGATGCTGCATCTCACTTCCCACTTATATTCCCGTGGGAAGAGAGAGTTAGATAATGACAATCTCATTGGCTCACCACCAGAAATATCTATAGGAGTCTATAATAGCTTCAGCAGAAGCAAGAGCATGTTGCAGAGCCAGAGGATCTCCCTGTCAGCCATCATTGTAACTGGAGACACTTGGGAATAATTATGCCTCAGTTTTGAATTTTAAAAAGGCAAAGGATAAATAGCATTTGTTCTGCACCCTCAGATACATCAACCCGGGACTGATGGGCTGTGATGCCTTTCACAGGTAAAGTTCTACTTTCCTATGTGTCTTGTGTAAAGCTGTTTATTTGCACTGCAAAACTGCATTTGTAAAGGTAGAGCGGCTTGTCCCTGCACCGTTTCTTAAAGATGCGGGCTTTGGTGTTGATGAAATGCCACACAATTCTTTAAGGATGCGATGATAAAAGCCACCTCGCAATTTAGTTTTCCTTTCTCACTCGGTTCCTTTCTCCACTGTTTTGGTGCATCACATCCATAAATCCCTCTGTTCCCTTGGCTTTAGGATGAGAAGGTCGTTATCATTTTATATCAGTAACTGCATTCTATAACAGTACTTGATGCTGAGCATTGTTTCAGTGATTTGCTTCTGTCTCATGGTGTGCTTTTGATGTGCTTCAGGTTATCCTTTACAAAGGGTCATTTCCCGAAGATGGCTGAATGTGCACATTTCCATTATGAAAACGTGGACTTTGGCAACATACAGGTGAGTTTCAGATTTCTTTTCTATAGAAAACGTCATAGTGTTTGGCTGCCAGCTAACCTGGTGGGGGAGTCAGTAGAGGGACCTCCGCTAAGGTTTGTTTAGTTCATTGCCAAATGTTTAGGGATAAGAAGTTAAAGCAATAGGGTCTCTTTATTTGGAATAGCTTCCGTGTGCTGGGCCAGAATCTGTACTCGGCCATGTGGCCACCCCTTTGAGGCTGGAGATGATTTTATTTCCACTGGATTTGACTGATGTCACTGTTTTAAGACTGCATCAAATATTCGTTATTGAGTCATCTGTAATAAGCGCGTGCATATTTTTATTTTATGTGTGTGTGTGTCTTTAAACAATTGTGTGAACGTATTTATGTAAATATAAATAATTCAAATATATCCATTCTCTTCATGTTATCTTAGCTCTGCGTTGTGCATTGCAGCAGCTGTGTCATCAGAATACAAGAAATTGCTAGTCAGCCTGAGTTGCATTTCTAGAAGTGTGCAGGCTTTACTCCTTTGTGATCCATCCATCAGAAATACAGGCAGAAGCATTTTTCATTGAGCAGTATCAGGGAGGGCTGAGAACCAAGAATCACTGGTGGTTTCTCATAAACAGGGCACATCTTGTTCTGCACTGAGAGAAGCAGGAATGCCTCCAGCATCTGCCAGCCTTGTAGCCAAAAAGAGGTTACAACCTTTTCATTTGTAAAACATTTCCTGTACTATAGAGTGAATTATTTACAGCCTTTCATGTTTCCGTACTTGACGGTTTTGCAAGCAGAATTATGCATCTGTTTTTTCTGTCTTTGTAAAATTCCGACTGAGAAGGAGTTTGGGTCCTATTCAGAGCTCGTATCTACTATTTTTCACACTTTGTGACTCTAAGGAGGTCCGTTCTACTGAGCACGGGATGCATGTGCCTTGGCAGACACACACACACACAAAGGCAGAGCAAGTTAGACAAAATAGCGGGCTTAAGAGGACACGAGTGCAAAGATCTCAGTTCTTAACGAGGTCTCTGGAAGATGGGCTGCTGACGCAAACAGGAGCAGTCCTCAATCTTCTGAAGCAAAACGGTGTTTATTTTCAGTTTCTGTGTATAGGAATAGTGCGACTAATCTGTGTCCCTGCTTGTAGTCTCCTGGTAATTTTTGGATTTGACACCACTGATTTTTCAGTCATTTTGGAGAGCAGTTTTATGTTGGACTAGGTGTTGAGCAGGTTTCTGTGTGCACACAGATGTGTTTTGTGTCGTGTGGTCCTCTTGAGTTTTCCTGTCCATCATTCGAGATATATTCCACACGATGTACAAGTTAGGGAGAGGTTACAAGCTGTGCATGGCACTAGTATTTAAAGCATTTGGAAGACAAATAATTTAATTCTTTTGTGGGTTTAAGCATTTCTCAGAATGTTTTAAGGATGGCAGGGTATACCGATAGGGTTGACGTGCTGAGATTTTTGTGTTTGTGAGAGGGAGAAGTAAAATCAGATAATATATTCTTTACAGACTTTCATCATGTTTTTCTGCCGACAAACCTGAAGCATGTTGTGGTGGGAAGTTTCCACAAGCAGGAGCTGGTGCTGTCTAGCACTCGTTTTTGTGGTGTCATTGCTGCACCTACGGCTTTCTGTGCTCCTTCCTGCTCAGTTGTCCTCTGTGTTGTGCCCTCTGGCACTGGCAGAACACCCGCTGCTGTAAGCAAGATTTCTGACAGGTCCCCACAGTGTAATGACTTTTTTATATGGAGAAAAAGATTTTAATAACAGAGCTTTGCTCCTGAAATAGGAAAGGGTAGGGCATTACAGTTTTTCCTTAGAAGACGACCAGTATTAGTGGTAAAATAAATGAAAGCTATTAATACAACAGCAGTATTAGTTTACAGATTTAAAAATAGGTTCATATAGGGCTCATACATTCTAATCATTGGCTGCTTTGTGGTAACAAGGTAGACTGGAGAATAGCAGTAGGCTGGATTGATGTGTAAATGACAGCTTGGCACCTAATAGCCAATTACCAAGTTGCATCTGAGGGGTAGTGGGTGTAAACTCCTTTCAAAATCTATTCACTGTTAAAAATTTACATAGTAGAAGTGCAGTATTATCTGGCTGTGTCAGGAATTGTGTAATGCTGTCTATTAACAGCCTGGCCAAATTTCAGATTGTTTTGTAACTTTTATGTCACTTAGAATATGGTCTCATGGTGCAATCGGTATTAATATCTTGGCATTTCACCTCATGAGATCGTTTTAAATTAACTTTCAGGGATGTATAAAAAAGGATTTATTCTCGTCTCATCCTAGCACCATGCTAACAAAACTAGGTGCATTTTGGGATGCTTTTTCTCTTCAGAAATGTTCTGCTATACTGCTTTCAACAGCAATGTATTTTGACCTTATCTGTGTCCAGCCAGCGAGACGCTTGTTGCATTGGCAGGAAATAGCTGGTTTACCAGGCGAAGTATTTGATGTCAAAGCTGTAGTTATAGGATAGGCTTTACAGATTGCATCAGTGCCAGAAATTCACTGGTATTCTGCTGAAATACCTTACATTTATTACTGCATTTATTTATTTTTTAAGGCTACATCATTGATTTTTAATTTAATGATGAAAAGCCAGGTTCTGCATAATAGATTTATTTTAGTCTAACATTGGATCAGTGTTTAGGAGTCTTGTTAGCAGGAGCAGAACTGTGGTTCAGCCTCGCTATGGTCTGCGTCTCCCAAACGAGATGTTATTAGGCCATGGCTAGGTTGTGATTACTCAGCGTCGGTTAGGTCAGTTCTGCTGGCTTCCTGCTCTCTCAAGCGCCGCTGCCTTCCCACAGTTCTTGGCTAACGTCTGTCTGTGATGCCTCTCCTCCCCCTAGAATGTCAAAACTCAGTTCATTAATATAGAAAGCAAACGTTGCTTGCATGTATATTGCTGTACAGGGCATCTTAGTGTTCTGTTAAGCACTGAAGTATGGAGTTGGAAGTGCTCGGCATCACTTTCAGGTCTTAAGGTAGAAGGGCTCATCATGCATTTAACTTCAGAAGTACCTTAGTCATCCCAATGTAACTTAAAATAAGTTCACAATCAGTTTCTAAGGCAGCTTATTAAATCTAAGCACGATTTCAGGGTCTGCTAGTTGGAAAAGCTTCCTTCTTCAGGGCTTGAGTTGTTCCAGCACTGTGCGGTGTACTGCAGATAGCTGAACTAACACGGAAATAGTTGTTGAGTACGCTTGTTTGAGTGGAAGTTCAATGCAAGAGCATGGTGCTCAGCCCAGGCTAATTTGATTGCTTGTTCCAGATTTTGTTTTTTAGCTGTAGAGCTGCTCAAGGTAATTCATTCACATGTCATTTGAGTATCTTGGTACAGCAGGTGTGTCACATAGTGAGCTTTAGGCCTTGTTAATACATAGGAATTGAACTATTTCAACAAAATCCCTGTGTTGCTGAGTTACAAAAGTAGAATGATTTCCCCCCCAACATGGTGCAAATGTGATTTTTTTTTTTACTTAGTGCTGTGTGTCATTAATATAAACAGGAGAAATAGTGATTAGGTGTTCTGTAAATATCTTTACTTCCTGCCAGAAATAAAGACTTTGTTCTTCACTTGAAACAATTAAGAAGTTATCTTCAGTTGAGTGGGTTTTAGTAACGGAATATGGGTAGCTGATCAGCCCTGCGCTTCCCAGATAATATTTTTGGCTTCCTGAAAACCCCATTGCTAAAGGAGAGAAAGCGCTGTAAGGCACATTTGTATCACTTCAGCAATCTTGCATTTAATGCAGATTTACCTCTTCAAACAGCACAGTCTCTGTCTCTCTGCGTTTGCGTTTATGTAGCTGCCTTCTAAAAATAAAGCCCTGTCGGAACAGGATTGGATTACGGTGCATGGAAGATCCTCTCCTTATCTGTTAAGCTTTGGCATTGCAAGTGGTAGGAGCATGTTATCAGTGGTAAAGGAAGTATTTGAACCAGAATCACTTCCGCCTGTGAAGGCATCAGCTGCCAGGAATTCCTGTTACGAATTCGGCCGTGGTGTTTGCTGTTTGAATGCCTTTGGCAAGCTGCAGCCTTCCAGCCAAGATGATGGGCTGCCTTTCAGTGGTGGCTGTGTTTTGCGCCTGTAGTTGTCTTTTCCTGATGTGCCTTAAGAGTTAGAAGCATTGCAAAGAGCAGTTCGGTTCTTATTGTGCTTTTTGTCAGCAAAGCCTGTTGAGAAGATACTTCTCGGTGTCGTCTTCTTTTGGTTTGCCTTTTTTCTTTTACATAATAATATTCCAGGGAAGGGGGTGCAGAGGGGAAGTGTGCTTGTGAAGGTGTCTCTGTTAATTATACAGTAATTTTTTTTCCTGAGATGTATTGCAAAAGAAACAAGAACCACGGTAGATGCCTTCCTCTGGAGTTAAGTGGGGTAGTTTAAGATGTTTCTGCCACAGCTAAAAGCAGTCCGCTACATAGATCAGCTAGAAACAAGAGGAATGGGAGAATGCTCCCTGATCTGTGTCTGTCTGAAGTCGGGACAGCTTAGCTCGCATTTCCTTCCATCAGTGATTTTAAACTAAGCCCGCTCACTGCCTTCAGTGTAGGAGGGCTTGTTCTTTTCCCCAGCTCTTCTGTGGGCATGATAATTTTCAGTATCTTGGCAGTCATGAGCAGCTACAGGCTGTAATGTCTTCATTTATTCCACTCATTTGCAAAGCGTTTAAAAAGAAAAAATAATACTTATTTTAAAAAGCGAAACATGAAACAGCAGTCTCCCACCCCAATCCCTTTTAAAAGATGGAAATACATAGTAAAAATCACAAAAACTGGTCTGAATTTTGCTGTGTATTGGTGCTATGAAAGACAGTTTTGCTGGGTTTTGCTTTGTCTTTATGAATATATGAGTGGTTATGACATGCATACCCATATTGCATACAAAGTGGTGCTCCTTTTTAGGCTTTCATTTCTGGATGCTGTTAATTTCCCTCCAAAATGATTTTGCCACATTCTGATAAGTTATGTCCCCCCTTCTTTAGACCAAGGCCTTCCCCTCCCATTCCCTGTCTTTTCCATATGGTTTCTTTACTCTTACCTTCTGAAGTGGTAAGGGGAGATGTTGCAAGGGCTGCTTTAAGGACGTGGGTATATAAAAACAACTATGTTCATAGTGTAGGTGGAAACTGCTTCTATTAACTTAATAATTCCAGCCACAACTCCCTGAAAATCGGCACGGTCCCCTGCCAAGATCAACAGATTTTTAAAATTTGGACTCTCTAGGCCAAGCTTCTCAATGCCAAAAAAGT
Source organism: Sagittarius serpentarius (assembly GCA_034782735.1). Lineage (NCBI taxonomy): Eukaryota > Metazoa > Chordata > Aves > Accipitriformes > Sagittariidae > Sagittarius > Sagittarius serpentarius. Next base: position 2,950,588 of record JAVKLA010000081.1, read on the forward strand.
TAGGAAAATACTCGCGTAAGTTCACCTCAGTTTTTGGACTCCTCTGTTTCCCGGCCTTGCATCCAGCTTGCCACTACCTCCTCCGAAAAATCCTTCCCTGGAACAAGATCACACCTGTGAAATTCCAGCTTGCTTGGTTTTCTTCCAGTGGAACGGGGAGCAATCCAGCATGGGTTTTATAGTGGAAGGGTGACTTCAAGTATAGAGAGTATCTCTCCATGAAACGTTACTATTGCTGCTCGCATGTTTACTGCTTGTTTTACAGTTGCTGCTTGCTGTAGAGAAAGCTAACAGCCTTATTAGTGTTCCAGCTTTAATGGGCAGGATTCATGTAAATTGTCTACCAGTTATTAAAGCCTGCTCACAAAACTGGCAGGATATAATTTCAAGGCTAAGCAGGTCCTTCCGCTGACCCTGTGGTCATCATTTGGCTGAAGGCGCTTTGCGATTCCCTGAAAAGAAGAGGGGGGATTGCTTATGTGAGGTGGGGGGGACATGTGCTCAGAGGAGCTTGTTGGTAAGGGAGGGCTGTCTGTCTCGCCGTCTGTCAGAGTGCGCACGCTTGTGTGTATCTGGAGGTGTAACACTGAAGTGTATGGGAAGAGCCAGCTTCAGTCTGCTTTGGGCTTACACTGATGTTCCCTTGTGGCTTTAGCTGCCAAGTCATTTTGAAAGCGTATTATACGCTTTGCTCTCTCACCTTTCTCCCTTTGACTGACAATTACCGAAATCAATAATTTATAAATGTGTATCTATTTTTATAAAGTAGAAGGTAATTTGTCTGACATGACTCAACTGGCTGGTCATTGGATTGCCTGTCAGAGAGGAAAGTTTTTTTCTGTTAGTGTTTATCTAGGTTAGCTCTCTGTCTGATTCCACGTATGTTCTTTATTTTAAGCTGATCATCGAGGTGTATAAATGGGAAGGTAGACTATAACCCACAAATAATTGTTAAAAGCAAATGAGATTTTACCCGTTGATTCAGTTGAACAGGTAGTTCTGCTTTTTTTTTTTTGTCCTTCTCCTTTTGCCTTTGGATGTTTTTGTGAGTTTATATAGGACGGTTCATTTCTCCACTTCGTGTGTGTCATGGGAGAACAGAACCCAGCACGGTGTTTCTGTACCTGGGGCAAAATGGCAAATCTGGGATGTTCTCTTTATGAAAGGATTTTGAGTATTCCCTGCTTTCTGTGTTTCTTCTCTGCCTTATGAGTATGAGAAAGATCCCTGTGCAAATATCGATAAGCAGTTTCCTCAGACCTGAATCTCTTGAGCTAGGTATCGTCTCTTCTTCTCTTACTCATGTGCTGAGTACTGGCGGGCCAAAATGGTTTCAGGGAAATCTGTGCATGCTTGGCTTCTCCTTGCAACTGGGGACTTGTGGCACTCCGTTTGGAAATGTTGACTTCCTGCAGGAATCCAGCTTATTTTTTCTTCCCCTGCATTTAACACTGACAATATGGCAAGCTTGTTTGTGGATTTTTAGTCTTTATTGGTGCATAGTGGCTATTTGATGGCATGAGTAAACCTTAAAAGTGACTGTAATAAGCCCAGCTGTTAACTTTAGCATTGACCTCCTGCTGTTTGCCACCATCATAAATCATCTTTAGTAGCGTGTCACAGACATGTATAAAAATTGTTTTAATTAGTAACTGGAACAGAGTTGTGTTGGAAAATTTTTCTTCCCTGAGGTTTAATGACCTGGAAAAAACAGAAAGATGTATTATATGTATAATTAAAGTATATTAAAAATGTGGGCTCCAGAAGAACAATCTTATTTCACTAGTGTTTCATAGTTTGGAAGAGGATTAAAACCCTTATGTTTTTGTATATAGTAAGGCATACTGTTAACAGGAATGGTGTTAAAATGCAGCATAATATTGTACTCGTAGATCTACAAGTATGCCAAGCTGGTGTGATTTTAATAACTAGCAAACTTCATGTTGATATGATCCCTGAGACTTACAGAAGCAGTGGTGTGTTTTTATTCTCCAGTGGAGGTTTGTCATGCCAGTGGATGTATTAGCTGTTAAACCAAACATCGTTGGGAACATTTACACTTTGTGTTTACTGTACCTGCTTACAAAAAGGGTAGTTTGTTTAGTTTGTGCTTATGTGCCAGAATTTTGAGGTTTGATGACAGAGTTGGCAGCTCAGGGGGTAGCAAGTTAGGCTACAGATTTTTAAACTGTTCATTCATTAATTTAGCTTTCCAAGGGTGTGTGCATACCTTTGTCCGGTAGTTAGAAATGTTTTCATTCATTTCCTGGTGAAGAAGTACAGATAGGATATAATCTGATCCTGCAAAATTTGTATTCCTGACTGTCTGGGCTTTGAGATCTCTTACTGGTTAAGGTGTGTTGGTTTGAGCAGACCAGATATGCTCCATCTGTCTTGCCAGGGATGCTCTGTATCCTGGCACCCTGCGGAGGCCATTTACTTGTGGTGGCTGCGTGATCTGGTTTCCAGGTAGTTTCCAGCCTTTGAAAATCAACCCTGCTTTCCCATCTGCTTCACTCAGTTGTATAATCTCATGCAAGGGCACGTGGTGTGCTGAACTCAAGATTTTTTTTTTTTCTCTCTCATTGTAAAATGAGGGAAGAGTTGTCTTTGAGTACTCAGGAAAAAGCTTGTCACTGCACTCATTCTATGATGATCTGTCCTGCAAGGCAAGAAACTGCAGAGGAGAGCACTTGAACTAATGGTATTTATATGCCACGTGAAAATGTTGGCTGTACTGTGACAGAATTCTTAATGCTGTATGTGTAGCTGCAGGTGTATCACAGAGAATGCTTCTAGATCTGCTAAGCTCAGACCCAAGTTTTGTTGTTTGTTTTACTTGCAACAGAGAGATTCGTGCAGAAGACTTCCTGTGAATCTAAACTTTCCCAAGGGTCTGGATTCAGACTGATTTTTAGTTTAAAAGGGGAGGCATACACACCCGCACGTATTCCCACCCACACATACTGTTACACTGTCTAGAAGGCATATGAACATGTTTGTAGACTTTGATGGTTTTGTTATTTTATCCCTTGCTGTGGTGTCTGAGCAGAAGAGATGGAGGCTTCTGCTTCCACGTCCTGCAGGGAAGGCTCTGACCTTCGGCTCTCCTGGGTGCCCATATCAAAAAGCTCTTTGATCTCCACTGAGGATTCTAGAGATATCAGTTACTGAAACTTCCTCTGATGCCTCATTTCTGGCCATTTTGTCCACAGAAGCTGCAAATTCAGGTTGCCGTTTTCCTGGTAAAGCAGTGTAAAATGGAATGTTTCCGTTATATGTAATGTGGACGTATAGTTGTGGTTTTTTAACATGAAATACTTACGTGAAGAAGCATGTGATGCTCTCACTGCCTCTTCAAGACTCTCTCTCCTAAAGTATAATTTCTTTTATCTCTCTTGAAACTAACTCAGCTGAAGCCTCATCAAATGTTTTTCTGGACGATCAGGGATTGGTTTGAGAGTTGCAGTCAAATCTGACATCTCTAACTACAGAGTGAGCTTTTGGCACCATCACACTCAGGATTACGTCCGTAATAATTTAGAGGGAAGACTGGTGCGTAATAGTTACCCACAAATCCAGTATTATAACAAGTTGGAAAGAAAACTATGTAGTGCCATGTACTTTATGTATGTTCAAGGATCCGTGAACCTGCCTTAAAATCAATTCTGTTCTACTGGAAGGCTGCTGAAGCTTATAAATACAGTTATAAAACAATTTGCCTACTAGAAAATCTTACTTTTTGGGTAGGTGGTATTGTCCGGTCCTGCCAATTTATGTTTAGATACTAACAAAAACTCTTTTAAGTTACTTTGACATTCCCTGCAGCTGTATAATTGATCTTTATGGTGCTTGAGTGTTAACCTTATTTATTGCAAGCATGACATGTCAAAACATTCAGGCTTTAAAATAACTGATTTTGGACCAAGTTCCCATTTACCAGCTTGAAGTAGTTCAAAAAACCAAAACAACTTCTGTTATTTTTACAGCATGAGTCCAGGAATTTACTTTGAAATGCTGGTAAATTATTCAGTATTTTCTTTATCTGCTAAGTCCTGCAATAATTATGGGTGCAGCAATCCTGGAATGGGCAGGGAACCCACTGGGAGCTGGAGCCTTGGGGTAGAAAGGATTTGCAGGAAAGAAAGGGAAGAGTCATATCAGGACGAGGGTGCTGCCTTGCTAAGGTGAGGGGAAACTCAGGGTTATTTAGGCGTAGTGAAGGTGTGAGACTTGAGAAGCATCAGAGCCTGATTCAGAGACCCCTTCCATGCACCTTTCCTTGTGGCTTAAGGTTTGATTTAGTGTCATGCTTTGCCATTTGTTTTAAAACTAAATAAAAGCTAGATTTAGTTTGGAAACTCTTTTTGGAGAAGTGAGTTCTGAGGCTAGTGTGTGCATTTTGAATTATTAATGCGTTTTAGCAGTAACACCAGAGCTGTGATGTGCACTTTGAATACACCGCAGACAAGCTGTGTTGGTTTTTATTTCCCCTGGTGCATGGTCCCTGCATTTCTTCGAACTCTTTTAAGCCTTCTTGTATCCCTTAATTTCTAGCTACTTTAAACTAAGTGGAGTTCAAAGTAAGCAGAAGATCTTTTTAGAGCTGGTTGCTGTTGATGCTGAATCAGAGGGCACAGTGAAGCTTTTGTCCTGGGGTACTGCTTTTCTCTCGCAACTGGCTTTGACTTTTCATGCCTATCTAATGTCATAAAGATGCAGAACTTGGGCCATTCGTCGACTCCTAGAGATCGTCTGGAAAATAATGTTCCAATTTTCTCATTTATGGTTTTAAGATAAATGAGGAGAAAGGGAAGACTTGGATTTTTAACAGCAAAATGTCCACATACTCTGATGGTTCTTTGTTATGTATCGTATGGATGAATGTTTTATTTTCCCATTGAAAAACAATTAAGATGTGGATGATGTATTACGCTTTCTGTTAGGATTATGTGTGCATGTGTTTTGCAAGTTGCTATCATCAGATTAAGGGTAAAACAGCCGCTGTAAACCAAACTATTATCTGCAACAGTAGCAATAATACTAAATCTTATTGCTACCATAACATGCCCTTGAATTAAAAAAAATAAATCTGGACTACAGCATGGGTTTCACATAGGCCCTGTGCTGTGAGGTACATACGCTGTGTGTGCGTGCTCGAGTGTTCCATAGACAGAAGTTCATTCACATTTAAATGTGCTCCGTTCGAAGGCTGAAGACAGTTTGAGTTATGGAAAGGCCTGTAGCGTTTTACGTCTTGTGCGTGCTCATTTAGACAAGTTATTGCATCAGTGCTTGCTGTAGAGGAATGTTTATTCTACACAGAATTGTTGGCGAGTCATTGTTTTCTTTTGGAAACTAGTCAGTTGTTAGTACAACACTTAATTGAAATACCAATATAAGAAAGCAAAAGAAGAATTGAAATTTTTCATTTGTCCACAGTACGGAGCTGCTTGGGGACCTCTCCTGGAAGCGTTCTGCTTTTTGCTGTCACGCGTAAAGTAGTGCTTTCCTGTGTGAGGTCCCCAATTTGTCATTGTAACCACTAACTGCTTGCCTAGTAACTTAAGGACTTGGCCATTTAGCTTGCGTTAATGAGCATTGTTTCACCTGCCCAGAGAGGAACTGAGTCATACTCATTGCTGTGACAGCATTTTCAGTCCAGGGTGACTTCAGGGGTGCTGCATCACATTGGTTTATACTATTACTCTTATCCTCATGGCTGTGTTTTAGACATTGATAATAGCTGAATCATAAAGACCCATTTCCCTTGAAGTGTGCAGAAATTTGGACCGAGTAAGGGCTGCAGGTTTATGCCTCTCTGTGGAGAGCAAGTGTGTCAGAGGAACAAGGTTCTTAAGAGCTTCCAAAGAGTACGTTACACAGTGCCAATATTATACCAAGCCATTTTTTCTTTGGAGAGTGCAATTAAATGCTTAAAACCTAAAAGCCCAAGTCTGCGATTCCAATGAGAAGTTCTCAGGTAGAGCCTGCAGGGTACAGACCTGTTTCCAGTGTGACCTGACTTGTTGAAAACGCACCTTCCCTGAACAGTCATCTGGGAAATTTAAAGGTTAAAATACTCTTTTCAGATCTTTGCTATTTTATCTTCTGCCTCTGGCATCTTAGCGCAATTTTGTAAATTAAAAATTGAAACGGAGTTTCAGATCTGTCTGTGACCCTTTATGCAGTCTGTCTATATTTCTTACTCTTGAAGTCTGTACTCTGGAGACAACCAGTTAAGGTTTTGACACCTTGATCAAAAAACCAAGACACTGTTAATGAACTACTTCACAAAAGTAAAAGTCATCCTATTTATTAAGCCTTGCCAAGATGACTCCTTTAATACCATGAATTTAAGGCAGGCAAAGGGTGTACTTGTGCTCTGGAAAATACAGTTTCGTGTTTTCCAGTTGGCCTTTCTGTGTCTGAGTTTGCAATACATTTACATAAAACCACTGGAAAAAACCAGTGTTAATGAAGTGCTCGTGGTTTCAAGTGACACGAAATGTCGAAGGTTGGATGGCACACTGCTGTTGTGCTTCCTGATACAGTCTGTTTACATGATCGCATGCTATTTTTCAGTTGGTACTGTGCTGTGCAATTCCTTTCCCGCCTGCCTGATCTCTGAGGTGCCCCGGTAGCGCTGGAGGGGAACCTCAGGACATGAGGAGAATATTTCTATTATTTTCCTGGCACCTCCCTCCTTATTCAAGAAGACCGTCTATTTGACCTCACTGACTAGCCCTTACTAGGGCTTATTTAGTGAACTAAGAGCTTGACTTCTAGTCAAAATTTAGCAGGAATCCATCTTTAGCATCTAGTGACTGACGAGGCTCAGAAAAGCTCTCAAAAAACCCACCTCCCTTCGTATTTTGGTAGTCATAAGGTCGCAGTTAATGTTTAAGAGCATCGGATGGTTTTCAGTGCAATGTAATGAGTTTGATTTTCCTGGACTGACAGCTCCAGTCAGTCTTTAAGAAATAATATCACTGAATTACAGAATTAGATTAAAAATGGTGGGAATTTCAAAATAAGTTTCACTTCTCATTAGGGATTTTTCTGTGCAAGCCTTTAAGTGTACAAGTATCTTCAAGCCTTTCTCAACAAGAGTGAAGAAACTTGTTTGTTTAAAGAAACTTGAGTTTCTCACATAATTGCTTAAGACTTAAGGTTTCAACATGATTATTTCAATCTTTTTTTTTCCCAACTCATTTATTTTCAGAATTGAAAATTGGTGACAGTGGTGTGAACTATTTCGTTCTTAATGGCTGCATTATAGCAGCTTAGTGTGTGCTGAGTAGTGCCTTTCACCAGAATTATGGAGGCTGGAACCTTATATATATCAACCGTTAGGCAATTTCTGAGTATGGGTTGCGGAGACCTCAGATGAAACATCTGATTTTTAGTCTCTTCTTAGAGATTTTCCTCATTAATCTGGTTGAGATAAAACTGAAACAACCCATTCATTTTAGGGCTTCAGGGTGTGTTGCCGGAATAATGCTACCTATGTATTGGTACCCGTATGGACCTCTGTCAAGGTTTTAGCAACTCTGTTTTGGTAGGAAGAGTGTTAATACTACTAATAAAGACATTAATCCCGTTTTCAGTATCAGAATTGATAGATCCTGGAAATTTCCCAGGATGTGGCAGAAATGGGCCTTGTCTTCCTCCTCTTCAGTAGCCCCATCCCCAATTATTATGCAGCATTATCATCGTTGCTGTACATGCGCTAATGGGCATGACTGTAACTGCACAGTTGTATTCTGGAAAACTTCCTTCATGGGTTGAGGATAATTTCTTTAAATCATTTAACTCCTGTAAATGTCATTGGATGTTTTCGTCACAAATACACTCAGTCCTTCCTACATAAGGTCTAATTGTGTCATGTAGCTGTATGATTTTAGCATAATGTAAAATCTCATAGAAAAACATTGTGGGGAGTGGGGAGAGAGGGCTTTTACAGTGCCTTGTCTTAACTGATTGATGCTTCTTCTGCAACTAGTATAAATGTTTCTCTTCAATTTGGGCAATATTTACTTTTCAGAGCAGGTAAGCCCTTGCAGTGTATAGTCAATTTTTTTTTTTCAAGATGTAAAAAATAGTTAGGCCTTAAGACCTATTACAACTGTTTCGTTACTTGTCAGCTGTATTTTCAATTCTGTATACTAGCGTGAGTTGTATATTGCCTGAAGCCTGCAGATACTTTGGGACACCCCTTCCTTCAAAGGAAAAGCAGTTGGCAGTACTAGAGAAGTTGTACAGGGCACAACATTGTCCCCCAGCATGCTTGCTGGTGAATCACGACATGGGAAGAGACTAGCTGGAGCTGTAAGAATATGGGATGAGTATGTGAGTAGCAGAAGATGAGAACCATGCGTATGCATGTGTTCGTGCACATGGAGAGCAGGAGAGATGCAGTAAATACAAGCATTGTGTATGCCCTTGGAGTTTCCTGTTAAAGCCAGATATTTTTAGTCTGGCTGAAGTTTTTGTGCAACATCTGGCTAAGGGGGGAAGTTTTTGTTTTTACTCCTAGAAAAACTTTTCTTTTTAGAAAATCAGTTTCACCATATACCTCTTCTGCTCCTTTCCCAGCCCCCCTTTCCCAGATGGGAGCAGTTGAGGGGAAATTCTTCCATCTAGTCTATTCCATGCTTTAGCACTTGCTCAAGTGTTTGTATAAAAATGCATGTGGTGATATAAAACATATGTCAGTTTTGCACTGTGCCTCTGAACCCAGCTGTGGAACATGGACTTTCATTTTCTTTGTTGAAAAAAACTAGGGCGGGGGGCGATGGATTTGAGATGTGGAACTTTAAAATGTTCTTTCTCATACATGTACATGCGTGCGCAAAATTGTGCTTGCACCTCTCCCCCCAGCTGAAGTTTGGCAAAGTAATCAGCAAGTGGCTAAAGGTCATAGGCTGTATTTGAAAGCACTGGGAGGCCTGTAGCTCTGTGCCGTGCCTGTATTATATTAAAATGTATTCAGTGGTCAGTTTAGTCATAGACTAACCTTTATGTAAAACTGCGGGATGTAGGCATAGCTAAATGCCAAAAGCGCTGTTCCACACAGCCTGATTTGTAAAGATGAGTGGTTGTTGATCTTTGCCACTTCTGGGGTCATGGGAGGAAATGGAGTAAGCCCCCCCTCAGCTTTTATCACTTCCTCCTGCCAACTAAGGGGAGATTATTTTCCTTCATTTGCTGCTCCTCTTGTCAGCAATAGAAGTTGGTATTTAGCCAGATAATAAATAATTCTTTTCCTGGGGAAGGAGTTCTCAGATGTGGTTGTAGCAACGCTGATTTCCCACCCTCACTGCTTTCTGTCTTGAGCCCAGTCCTGCAAATTCTTGCTCAGAAAGATGTGGTTTGCATATATGTGATGTGCAAAGCTTGTTTGCTTTTGCTTACAGTCTGTTTCTGAAGCTTTTTAAAAAGCTTTAATGGTGGCTGCTTACCTACTGAATGCTGATGGGTTCACTCATCTTTGTTGTATAAGGCTTTTGAAGACCCTGCAGGCCAGACTTGGAGTGGACGTACATACTTGTGCAAATGGGGTCAGCATTATTTATTCTCGTTTACAGAGTCTAATTCATCATTTGCAAAGGTAGATTTTGTCATCTTGTTGAGCTTATTCTCTTTATCCACGTCTAGAAGGGTGCTGTATACCTGCAGGCAGTATCTTGAAGAAAACGGATCCCTCTATACTTGGTGACAGAGAGGTAAATGGGGAACGTGGAGCAAAGGCCAGATTTTCTAGTGCTTCTGGAAGGTAACGATGACTGATTTGAAATCAGACTTCAGAAACACGTCGGGATAAGCTGAAATGCTCTCCTGAGCCTATGGAATTACTGGACAGGTGGGTCTGTGGAAAGGAAGATGTTAGGAGGAGATTGTGTATCGCCTATGGGTAGCGTTGTTTTGCAGTTTCATGAATGCTGGTTTTGCTTCCTCTAACCTTCCTTCCTTGCTGAGCAGCGGGTTGCGCTTGTTAAAATGAGTAGGAGTTGGGGCTGCACGCCAACGAGACTGCTTACATAAAAGCCAGGAGGTACAGTTCCTAATGAGATTTCAGATTTATTCATGTCCGGCACCTCCAAATATGGTACAAGCAACCTGCTGCCTTCAAGGCTCTTCAGGGTATGTTTGTTTTTCCCTTGTGTGCATTATTAAGTTTTGTTTACTGCCTTTGCTCCTAGGAGCTTTGTTCGTTGTTACTGGTTCTCTGTAAATGCAATATAAGAAACGTTACTCAGCACAGCACAGCTCTTGATTTGGCCTGTGCATTAAAAGTAATGTCAATACCTCTCTTCAGATGACATAAAGGTGAGAAGTCATAGCATAAACCTATCTGCACTCTGAGTAAAAAAAAGCGCTTAGAAAATGTGACAGTGAGACAGGATCGATGACAACCTTAAGCAAATTAAGCTTCTTATTGTCACGATACTCTTCCTCCCTCCACACACCACACCACCCCCCCCCGCCCCCAGTTATTGTTTCGGGGGGGTGGGGTGGGTGGGGGTGTTTGTTCTTTCTCCTCCGCTGAAACTCCTGCTGATATTTCAGGTATATAAGATATTTTTTCCAGGGGCTTTGATTCTTATCAGTGTGGGGAAAAAGTTACTATTGATTTAGTGGGGGAGAAAACAGAAAAAGTAAGTAAGAGACTAATAGCCTGGAATGACAGGACTATATCAATTTTCAGTTCTCTCAGAGGAATAATATGCTTGTTTCCAGCAAATGGAAAAGTAGACTATGACTAAAACTGTCACTGACCTCCCACAGAATTTAATGGATTTTGGAGCTCAGAGAAGAAAAGGCAGTCGTAACTAACTCAGTGATTTTAATGCACTTTCCTTGAAAGTCAGCAGTTTTATGAAATGCCGTATGCAGGAAGATAAAAAGTATATATGTCTTGTATAGCTGTAAAAAAATTTATATTCACTGGCTAAGTCCTTTTTTTGACTATGGATGAATGCATTTCTCAATAAGCTTGAACAACATATGATAGGTTCTAGGTGGCTTATATCCTTCACATATGTTGCCAGCAGATAAAACGAGCCTGTTCTAAAATGATGGACGAAAACTGTAAAGCAGTCTCATTCTTGGCCCATTCAAGTGGCTTTTCTGTGTAAGTAGTTCCTGAATGGGCTGACTATGAAAATGGTCCCTTTTGTACCATGAAGGGGAACGTTGCGTTTGTGCAGGTTGATTGGCAACAGCCGAAGTAAGTATCCTGTTTTGTCCAGGGGTAGACAGTGAAAGAAAGGACGCCTTGTTTTGTTGCAAAGCCACTTTTCTTTTAAATAAATAAATAAATAAACCAGCTCCTTTAATTTAACTGCCTCTTTGTTTTTGCCTGAAGCCACCAAGTGGCTGGTTCCTCTTACAGAGCCGTCTCCATTGTTTTGCCACTGTAAATATGCACACAGTTGTGCTGAGCCTTAATTTCACGAAGGAACCGGACTACATGAGCAGGAAGATAATTTTGCTGGCGTTTTCCTTGGGAACCAGAATCCGTGCCTAATCCCTGGGATAATTTGTCGTGCAATGCCATCTAGTGTGCAAAGGGCTATCAGGCTTCTCGTACTCTGGAAATTCATGACAGCAGTGGTCTTCTCTGTGCATCTAATTCCAGGCTGCTCCAAACAGCTGCATCTTTTGGTGGAGATGGTCGTAATAAAATTTTAGCGTCGCGCACTTCCAGTTTTCAAAATTCTCATCTTGATGATTGCTTGGGATTTTTTTGGAGCGAGGATGGGCTGGGGAGTAGAAAAGGGCAGGAGAAACTGTGGTGATTTGCCGAGCCTGAGGAGGAGTTTACTGTGGTCGTGGGCTGATTTTGTGTCATTCAGGTGTGTGTCAGAAATTAGTTTCTAGGGTTTAGAGCATGTCCAGTGGTTTGCAGGTGTTTATATCCGGTTTGTTGTTACTGTTGTGCTTTTGTGGCTTATGAAATAACGGTTACGAATCCATGCTGAGTTCAAATCCTTAGCCGTACCAAACTGGAGGGCATCTGAATCTGACTTTGCTGTTCTTTGGACACGTTATTGAATAGATTTGTTGCAGGAGAAACAAACGTTGCTTCATCGCTCACGCTGTCTGTCTTCATTTGTACTTTGATCTCTTAGCTGTCTCTTTTACCTTCTGCACATGGAAGAATATAGTTTTTCCTGTCAGTAGGACAGAAGACTTCTTCCCTCTCTTGTTCTGAAAAGTGTGTGACGTGAGTGATTTGGTTGCAAACTGGCTTCCTTTTCTGACACCGTTTTTGGTATCGTACGATATGCAGAATGTTTAATTCTAAATACTGCCAGGAGGGGGGCTGTGTCTCCCCAGGTAGTGACTAGACCTCAGCACGGCAAAGGCTGCCAGAGAGGATTCATTTCTGAATAATCTCGTTTTGATTTCAGTTAATTGTGAAATCAGACTTTAATAGGGTGTGAAGTGGAAAGAGAGAGAGGTAACACCAGATGCCTTTATTTACATGTGTTAATCAACACAGACCCAGACAACAACAACAGCAGCAGCAAATTAAACCACAGCCATTGATAGAGTTTGAAATGCTTCACATTTGGCTGGGAACTTAGAAAAATGTGCTACTTTGCAGGTAGGTGGAAGGTCAGTAGCGTTTTAAAAAAAAAAAAAGTAGCAAACAAGCCAGAATCCTATCAGAACCCTGAAGTTACTGTCTTTCAGAAATACCAAATGTGGCCATGGAAACCCATCATTACGTTGAATTAGCTTTGCTTTGAACAGTAACGTGGAAGATATTTACTTTTCCCTTTTTGAGCATAGCCTGTGGTGTAACGAATAACACACAAGAGCGGGCATGTGTACTTTGTATATCAAAGTGCCTATTTCCAAATGTCTGGTATTATGTTCACCAGGGTGAATTAGCTAGTGACTAAAGGTGGTTTCCTTTGGAGACAGACTGGGCTTTTCTTTTTGGCTGCTAGTTCTGAAATGGTAGGCATCGCAATTTTATGGGAATGTATGTCGGAAGCAAAGTTTGGTTTGCAGCCAGAAAGATTTTTTTAGTTAACTGTTTAATTCAGCTCAGTGGGGCAAGGGGGAAGAACAAATACCTGATGTTGATTGTGCTGTAGATAGTAGTAAGAGTTTTGTCTCTGGCAAAACACTTTACGTCACTTCTGGCTAATTCTCTCTATTGTTCAACAGAGCGATTTGATTTGGGTTCCTGGGAAACTTGTGGAATTTGATGGTGTTGCTTGGGGATTGGGTTTGTTGGAATGAGGAAGATGATTTCTCTAGGAAAGAGTTGAGGCAGGTTCAAGGAAACTTTTGCATTACTCCTCTGGAGAAGTTTACAATGGAGAGATGAACATGATGGATTGTGAGGCATGTTGGCTGCTGTGCTCACCAGAAAGTAGATTTACACCTGCCTGGTGCCAGGCATAGAGATTCTGCCTGGGACAACGGGGGGAATATTTCTCTGATTGTAGGTGTGCAGTAAAAAGAAAAAAGTACTTTTCTTAGAAGCACCATTTCTTCTGGCCGTGAAGCACGTTAACCCTTTTTTGAAACGCTGCTTGTAAAAAGAGGCATCTTGATGCAGATTGCCTTTAAGAGTGAAAGCAGCCTCCCTAGCTTCAGCTCACACGATTTACCCGTTCATTCCATGAATGCTTTCTCCCACCTCCCAGACTGTTCCAGCTATGGCCTTTGCTCATCACTGATTCCAGTAATACCCACGTTACCAAGGAAGTGAAAGAGCGGAGCCCTCTCCTGAGAATTGACTGTACTTAATACATACACTCGGATGCTTTCTCCACATCACTGCTCCTTGCGGTTTGCACTCTCTTCATGCAGTACGGGTCATTGCAAACTGCAGAGATGCCCAGCTCAGTCTGTGGTCGGGAACAGAAGGGTTCAGCGTAACAACCTGTCAAAAGGAGGGATAGATGGGGACAAGGAGAGTTTTGGCTGCGTGGTGTTGTAGGGCTCTGTGCGTACTCTTGGGTGTGCGTGCCTCAATATAGCAGGCAGGTTGTAAAGAGCTGTTCTTCAGAGTTCTTCTAGAGATGTGTGTAAACTTGAGATGTAGTTGAGTTTGTTTCAGTGTCAGTACTCTCCATTAAAAACACAGATTTGCTGTACTACAGTATGTCAAATGCTGCTGTTTTCCTATAAACCAGAAAATTATTTTGGAGTTTGAAATACAACAAGGCTTCTTCTTGTCTACATCCTTGGCTTGTGCAGATGAGAACTGAATGTTGTTGTTTGTAAGGATGCAAGCGATGATTTCATTTAGTAAAGTCAATTTAGAGAATAGTCAAAATTGTAGCTGGTAAAAATGTGATTTGTCAGTTGAGGGAATAAGAACTTTTTTGGTTCTTTGCTGGTGTTTCTTTTCCTTCTTAGATGGAAATTAGCTAACTGTTAGGAATAACGTGAGCAAGTAGCACAACTAGTTTAAAAGAGGGAGCAAAATTTAGCACCAGGCTTGTCTCAACGCTGGTAAGATCCTTTTCAGCTCCATGTACTTATGAATAATACATGCTACTAGTTAGCAAAATACAGGCTAATCTATGGTATGGACCACCATTCAGACATTCCTCTCTTGCCTTTTACAGGTCATTTCAGGATGTTGTTTGCCTTAGCAAATATGCTTCCGTCCTCAGAAGAGATTTTCTTCATTGTCTTTTTCTATAAACTCTTTGTGCCAATGACAGGCCGGTCTACACGTCATTAGCGGCACCAATTCTGTGTCAGGAATTGCTTTCTAATTTTATCAGAGAAGACCAGGTGCAAGAGGGAATTGGGGAATCGGCTTTCAGATGGGCTGAGGGGCAGTAAAGAGAGAGCAGGGCTTGGAAGGCTGCTGCTTGCTGATTGCTGCCCTGTTTTGCACAAAATAAGGCTGCTCTTGAGGTGGCTTAGGCTGTACAATTTAAAGGCACTGACTTCCTTCGTTCCCTGATGTTCGTTTTCTTCGTGCCATTACAGCACCCCATAATCTCATTTACTTTGGTGTATGAGAAGCAATCTTGTAAATTTTCCCAGCTTGTCATACCTGAAAATACAGCAACCAGTGGCACCTTCTGATAAGTTTTCCAGTGTAACAGTTAAGAAGACGCTTTAATGGAAAGGAATTTTCCAGGGTTTGGGAGTAGTGGTGTATTGGGTGGGAAAGACGCTGAGTTTCTTTTTAACAGTGCTAATCTTCAATTTTTTAAACAGCTTGCACTGAGCATCACAAATTCTCTAGGGTGTTTTCACAGCTGAAAGAACAAGGAGAAACTTTTAAGAGGGGGAGATTGCTATCAGCTGATGAAGAACGCTTTAAAAGTGTATGTTCCTATACTGTCCTGTCCTGTACTATATTGTACATGTGTGAGAAATGAAAACTGATCAATTGTCTTCGCAGTTATGTGAAGATGCTTTTCAGGCGTCAAGGATATACGTGTTATGCTGCTACACAGGATATGGACAGGTGGGCATGTAAAATAGATTAAAGTTTGTTGTCGGTGTAGACAACAA
This sequence comes from Sagittarius serpentarius, assembly GCA_034782735.1. Classification (NCBI taxonomy): domain Eukaryota; kingdom Metazoa; phylum Chordata; class Aves; order Accipitriformes; family Sagittariidae; genus Sagittarius; species Sagittarius serpentarius. The sequence continues at coordinate 2,966,098 of JAVKLA010000081.1, forward strand.
ACAGGGAAAACTGGGACAATTGCACATGGGCAGGAGAACGGGTATCAGGACTGGAATGAGCATAGTCCTCTGTCACCTCACTGCACCTTAGACTCCACTTGTTAGAGAAATAAAGATGAAAAGTGTGCAAGAAGAGACTTTGTTTAAAATCTGGGCTCTGCAGAGTTAGGCTTAAAAATGTGAAATTACGGGAAATTCCTACTGTGTGATGTTAATGGAACAAGCCACTATGCTAACACCACTAGATGCTTATGTGATAATTTGCTGGCATGTTTTGTGCTGGCCAGCCCATCTCTGAGACTGACAGTAACATCCCAAGCAAAGTAGCTGCTTCAGAGCACCATCTAGAGTAAAATAATGAAGAAATTAAATACAGGACGGACTTCTGACATATTCGAGGTGAAAACTCTTATTGGCTCTTGAAAGATGAAGGCACTGGCAGTAACCTGCAGATTCCGAGTCTTACATGTTCTACAACTTCCCTGAGTTGGACTGCAAAATTAAACTAGAATTTGGCCAGGGAGCTCTTTGGCCAAATGTGGTCATAAAGGCATGAGGCTGTGCTAAGAAACTGTCAGATATTAAGATTTCCATTTTAACCTGTGAGTTCAGAAACACAAATGTGAGAAGAGGGAGCTAATTGTGTTCGCTCCCTTCAGTGGTGAAATAACTGCCGGGCAAGGGTAGACTGGCTGGAATTAGAACCACTTTACATGGTCAGTAATTTGCAAAATGCCTCTTTCTGAATAGAAATGACCAGACCTCGATATTCGGGACTAGCAGAAGTGCTGTGAAATTGCAGGAGGAGTATTGCGTGGCGTGGTGTTCGTTAGAACTAATAGTTCTTTGAATGGTTAAATTACCAAGCACACTTAAAATTGAACCCAAAATTTTGGGCTGAGGGGAAGAGGTGGTCTCCTTGCTCGTGGTTGTCGGTGCTGAGGTACTGAATGATAAAATCCTGCCAGTGAATAATGATCTGCAAAATTTGATTTTGCAGATGCCGAAGTATCATAGTACGGACCCCTTGTACAAGCTGACATATTTAGGCTGTTAACTGAACAGGGAAGATTTTGACAGCAGATTTTTCATCTTTTAAATACTGGTTTTCTTTAGGGAATATGTACAGTGAACAGAGAACCGTTGTACCTAGGCATTAGGGCACACATCCTGCATTGATTTGCAGTTTGCACAGCACCAGGGACTGGAGAGGAATTTCATGGAGCTTTAGCTCTGAGCAGTTTGATACCAGTGGAAAAGAACGAATGAGGAGGAATCAGCTTGCCTTAAACTGTGCTGGGTTTCAGGCATGTGATGGCAGTTTGCTGTCTTTTTTTTTTTTTTTTTTGCTTTTGAGCTGTAGCAGCAGACTTCTATGCCGCGCCTGAACACAATCCCTGCATGCATTCCCTCCCTCTCTGTTTCTCTTGGCTCTTGTTAAACTCTACGGCTTGTCTTGTGGGACCTTTCCAATGAGAGAGCGAGCGAGCGAGAAAGGAACACCACTGATTTCTCTACAGTGCAAATTGAGCATGAAATGGGCAGCGTGGAAACGGCTAACAGGGCTATGGAGGCAGATCTTAAATGCTATTCATAGGCACGTTCATCTGAAGAAGCAGCGGCACCAGGAAGAGAGGAGAGCGAGCGAACGGAATGTGGGGAGTTTAATTTGATTTTGCTAGCCTGGAGTTCTTGCATTTCGGAGCTGATGCCTGGAAGGTTTTTTCAATTAGCTGCTGGGAAGCTACGGAGAGACCTGGAACTGTTAGGCCTTGGCTAGGGATCCCATCCATGGAAAGAATAGATCATTGTAGCAGGGGTAAGTAGTGCACAGCCTTTCAGAGAACCTCTGTGTAAGATCCTTTTTGTTTACGGGCACAATATAATCATAATAATAATAATGCTAAAATAAAAGCAGCTGGAGGAACGCCTTAAGGATGGCACCAAATGCTAATGTGGCAATAAAGAATGATTCAGGTTACAATTTAACAGGCAGTGTTTTCTTTGCAGAATGATAAGATGTAGTTTAAAGGGGGAGTTTATTGCATTTTTGTGTAGATTGTCTTACATTACAGCTTGTAAAGCTCAGGATAATGCAAATTGTGGCTCTCCTTCCAGAGATTAACCTGTGGCCTTTTGGAAGATTTTTTTGCACTGAGGAAGTCAGTCTGAAAGCCATATTAATGAGGTATAAGGAATTAACTGGGAGTGGGGCTGGGGAACATCCCAGTAGTGGTTTTCTGCCTCAACAGAAGTGAATGGCTGTTCAGATACAGGTTTTTAAACTTCTAGTGCATCTTCTACTAATTAGAGAAATGAGGGGCCAGTAAAAAGAGCGTATTGCATTTTATGGTGCTAGGTGTGTTCCAAACTGTTGCTAATAATGCCTAGAACACTTCCTTTGCTATAACGGTAGGTTTAGCAAAGGTTTCTTTTTAAAATGAGAAAGTTTTATAATTTATTTCCTTTTCTTTGATGTTTCATGCATCTTTTTAAAAATAAACTTTGGAATATAAAGTAGTATCTACTGATGAAGAGAACGCATATTGACTCTGAACTTTTATCTGGGTAACTTTGTAGGCCTTTTATTACGTGTTTCTTTTTGATGCAGATACATATGTACGTGAAACATTGATTTGGATAAATCTTTAATCAGGTGCAGGGGCACATCATACTCATCTCAGATACCATGCTGACAGGAACCAGAGAAAAATATACAGTAGACAGATAGGTTTTACAAGATTACATGCATTTTTTCATTCATAGCCAGTAAATTATTAACCGGACAAAATCAGCATCTGGGCTTTCTAGGAATGACTGTCCACGTGTCTCCCTCTGAAATTCATGCCGCAGGCAGCTGAGTGCCATTCCAAGCTCTCAATGAGCAGTCCAAATCGGTGCAAAGCATCCACAAGACCCCTGCAAGAGAATTACTGTTGCTCCTGCATTTGGAAATCGTAAGTCACTGTAAGCTTTTAGGATGTGGATGTGTCCTAACTTCTCCCTTTGTGCTGGCTCAGCTCTCCTTGTCTTTTGTGTAGGAGAGTTGGACTTAAACCACTTCCTACTTCCTGCCTATCTTTGCTCATTGCTTTTCATATGGCCCACTAAGCCTTTTATCCCTTGCAGCCAGATTTGCATATGTGAATGAAGGGAAGCTCTTTACATACTTTCTTTCCCTCCGTTAGTTGCATCAGGCTGAGTGACACCATTCATTTGAGTTTTTGGTTAGTTTTTGGTGACAAGTAAGATCTGGTGATAACAGTACCCGTGTTACGCAAAAATCTGAGCTTAATATTTGCATAAGTCAAAGAAACTGGGAGCTTTTTTCTGTTTTATTTATGTGTTTGTGTTTAGTTGAGCAGTCAGAGTAGAGTAAGGAGGACTGTTTGGACTAGCTGCTTTCACATACTACACTGTTTGCATGGCAGTGCTTTTCACACACAAAATTCAGCGGCTGTGAGATTTAAATTAATTATTTGGAATCTATTTGTTTGACTTGCGGCTTTTTTTTCTTATGCTGGTTCCTTACAGCACACTTCTATGAGTAGCTGGGTTTTCTGTTTCTTTCGTTCTTTCTCTTTTTTATCTTTCACATTTTAAAAGCTAGGAATTCACAGGGAACAACTCGATATGCCCTGGAGATCTAGGGGAGAAACTCCTAACAAGTACTGTACCACTTACTAAGAGTCAAATCTTAGAAGTCTGAAACAGAACAAGAAGTTCAAAATCCTCTGTCTGGTCCAGAAACGCTGTTTCCACGATGCACTCTAAAAGGCATTTTCCGTAAAGACACTCAAATATGTGTTCAAACTCTTTTACATCAAAGCCAAACAAAACCCCTCTGCTTGGGGCCTGGTTTATTGAACCTGGAGGTGTCTGTGCCAGGAATTGCTGCCATGTTTGTAATTATATTTTGTCAGCAGTGTAATATTAGTCGGAGCCTATACCCTTAGTCATTTAGCACAACCTTGCAATTGCTTTTATTAAGGGAATGTTTCATTTATGTGACGGTGTTTTATGGAAATGAATTTGAAAGATGTAACTTGTGTACCTCAAGATTATTTTAATCTCCTTTTGCCTGCACTACACTTACTGTGCTTTCTTTCCTTTGCTTGTGAGCCGTGACGTCTGTACAGCAAGCAACATGGGGGCTATAGGCAATGCACTGATCATTGCTTTCCTCCAGCGAGGCTGGCCGGGTATGCCTGGATGGAGTGTCAGTGCTTCAGCATGCTCTGTGAAAATACTGAGGCTGTGGAGCAAGATATCACACATCCTCCTGTGCCTGTCAAAGTGGAATGCTCTGTTTTCTCTGAACAACAAAACGATCGTTTAATCAACAACATGCCATAATAGAGGCTCTGTATTTACTGAAACCAGATGCATTCTTGTCTCTGAGGCTGGGCTAGCCCTACAAGCTTTCTTTGGAATAGCTGTGGTTTTGATTTCCATCATAGGTGTGCTAGCAAAACTGTCTTTTTCCTTTGTGTTTTATCCGACGGTATGTCTCTTGGTGGTCGGAAGTAATAGATGGAGGCAGTAACAGATTCTGTGGATTTATCTTCTGGTTCTTAATCCCTGAAGTGCATGTCTATGCAGCGGAGTACATGGACGTTTACTCCTGTGCTTCAGGGCTGCTCTGGCCCTGGAGCCTGGTTAGCATGGTGTTGGACATGGCCTAATAAGCTCTCCCGAGGATGGGTTTGCAGAAGGAACATGATTGCTTGCACCCATCCATACTCAGATATGCTCTGGCAGTGATTCCCCAACTGTGGTCACAGTTACTGAACGCAGGGACTTTCCATGTTGTCACCATGTGTGACTTATTACCCTGTTGTATGTCTGGCAAAAGTACAGCCACCCGTGTCCACGGTAAACATTTGTTTGGGAGCCACTGCGTAGTGTCATGTTTCATTGTTGTCTTCTGAAACCCCAGAGACTGGATGTAGTTTCCCCCATGAGAAAAGAAGAAGAAAATGAGGTGGTCATGGAAGCAAAGAACCATGCAGCAAAGAAATCTGTGAAGCAACTCTGGTAGTAGTTCTGTATTTCTCCCATGTCTTCCCAAATTTCATTACAAGTGAGATAGATTGTGCTTCATACGCAGGAGCCAGAAAATCCAGGTTTCGCCCAGCTAAGGTGAAAAGCAGTTTTCAGCCTAGTGGCTGTAATGTAAAAAGTTCTCTTACTAACTATGTTTTGGGTCTAATTTATCTTATGGCCATTACTTCTATAGCCTGGAATGTACAGAGTAAGGAGGTTTCTTAACGGGCAGTTCATGTACAGCTTTAAAGACAAAAGGCAAACCCACTAAATGCCAACCAGAAAACCCACAGGTGGCAAATTCAGCTTATGGAGCGTTCCAGGATGTTATGTCCTCTTTGCCAGTCATCGAGTGCCTGAGGCACTGCTCTGCATGCAGCCACCGGGAAGGGGGTGTTCGTTATTTTGTTTTTAATAACATCAGATATTTTAACTTCATGAAAACATTCTGTTTTCAGACCCTAAGAAGTTGGTTTTGCCTAATGGAATCCCTAATGGCTGCATCTGAAAAGTTTTTCTGAATATTTCATTGCTTATGAAGATTGACCTTCTTACACATTTAGGGGAAATAAAAGGGTGAGACCACATGAGAAAACATTTGCAACATAATACGTGAAAATCTGGGAAAAGTATCTCTGCTACAACTCCGAGATCTTATGTCTCAACAAGCGTAGGCATCAAATATACTTGGCTTGAGAATTAAACTCCAGCAACGTATACATAAGCTGCCTGTGTTGGCACCTCAACCTGGAAATCAGGGATTGAAAGCCGTGTCTTTCCAAGTTGCGCATTTCTGACTGCAGTAAGTGTCAAATTCTGTCAGGGTTACTCCTGATTTCATCTTCAAAGAGGTGTGAGCTAGATCCTCCTGGGCTTCGTGTCTGAGAGCAGCATTGCCATAGCAGTTTAGCTCGGATAGCGTGGCATGGAGAGGATCCACCTCTCCAAAACTGCGTGTGACAATGGAAAGGGTAGTAGTCATGAGGGATTGCCTTCCATCTCCTCTTGTTGTGTGCAACAGAAATGTGGCACTGGGCGAGTGTTTTGCCTGGTTTCTTGCATTTATTTTTTATTGCTGGCTTAGTTGATTAATATTCCTTAACATGCCTCTTATCTTTTACCGTTTGTCTAATAGACCACCTTTAACACTCAGAGTGGAACTGTCCTGCACCAGTCACTAGGGTGATCTTAAAAACATCAGGTCAGAAGCTGCTGTATTTGCCGTGGAGTCTTTCCTGGCATGTAGTGACGTGAGCACCCCATGCCCAGTACCGCCTATTGTTGCACATAGGCAAATTCTTCCTGACAAGAGGATACTTCTGGACCTGCATATACACAAGCATCTAGTGAGCAACATGTTGTAACCCAAGGTGGTATTCATCACCAAGAAAACAAAATCATCGGTCTCAGCAAGAGTAACGTAATGGAAATCAACACCTGTCGGACCAATGCCGATAACTTTAGTCAGTGCTAAAAGCTGTTGAATTTCAGTCTGAAGCTGGCTACTGCTTGCATGTAGGTGCCATGCGTTTTTCTGCCCACCGTCTGTCGGCGGTATTCCTCTGCTTTGCCTGAGCAAGGGCAGTTGCCTGCTCTAAAGGCACGCTGCTAGCGAAAACCTGTGAGCAGCAGTGGGAAGAGCTTTAGTAACCTTTGTCCAGCATTACGTTCTGGAATCAATCTCTGAATCAGATGTCAAATCCAGAAGTAACGAAATCTCTTGAGATGCCCTTTTTGTCTGCCATCTTTAAGGTGGTGTCGTTGGCCGGCCCCCTGCGAGAGAGTTCAGGTGGACGTGTATTTAAAAGTTGCGGCGGCTAGTCGCACCGCAGGAGCTCTGTTTTTCACGTGTTCTAGTCGGCATGGGTGCCCAGCGTACTCTCCTGTCTTTAAAGTTATCCTCCACAATAGTTTTGATTTGCAAAGGAACTCCAAGAGTGTCACAGCTGTTCTAGCCTGTCTCAGAAGTACCGAGGTGCGCAGCACGCATGCATGACCTCATTGGAAGCTTATAGTAAAAACAAAATAACAAAATAACCCAAAGGAGACCTGTTCTTGTGCATATAAGGCACATATGGAACTATTATTGCATCCAGTGTGATTAAAGCACCTCCAGGATCCTGCTGTGGAGTAAGCATCTGCCCATTTCTCTAGCTGTGCATATTTATAAACGATGGTAGGATTTATTAGTCTTGAAGGTGAAGCTCGGTTGAAGGGATGCTGACTGTTGAATAATCATGCTTCCGCAGGAAAAAATTGTCTGGTGATTTGCAAGCTTAAAATAGTTCTGAAAGTGGCTACAGGCAAAATACACATCCCACAACCTTTAAAATTTACTTAGTGCTTGTACTTGCATAAAATTCGGCCTTTGGAGTACATGTGCAATTTGATGCCAACTTGTGTCTGCTAGGAAGAGAATTTAAGCCAGCATTTAATTTCACCTCTATCGCTAGTATCGTCCTCACATGTTCCCGTGATGTTTTCTGTTGTACTCTGCTCAGTCCATGGGGGAAAACCAGGCTATCTTCATGGGAACATTTTGCCTTTTTACTGCAGGGGTGCATCTGAGTTTAATTTCAGCATACAAATACAAAGTTGAACTACGCAGTGAACCTCAGTGCCAATATTAGGAAACTTATGTGGCCAGAATTAATCTATGTGATGCTTCCACACGATTGTATCATAAGCACTTTAAAAACTGACATGAAAATTCAGCTGCCCTGGGAGAGCTTTGCTTGCATGTCTTTCACCCTGGTGCTGATTACAGTTGAGTGTGGCAGGCCAGCGGTGTTTCACTGATTGTCTGGAGATAATGTATAATATAACCTGCTCCGTGCCGTTCAGACGTGCAGTGAGTGATTTTGTCACACTGTGGTTAGCTTGGAGTAGTAATCTGTGTGGCGTTACAGGAGATGCATTTTCTTTTTTTTTTGCCTTGTTGAGCTCTGTTTGATTTTTTTTTTTTTTTAAACATGTCTTTCTCGTCTTTACTTTCATCATTACTGCAGGATATTTATGCTTGGGTAAAGAAGCCACTCTGTTGGAAATGTTCTTTTCCTGCTCTGAAGCTACAGTTCAGTATGAAAAGGAGAAAGCAGGAGAAGATGGGGAACCATGTGGGAGTATAATTAGTACATTTAGCAAGATAAATCTGGAGAGAGGAAAAATAGGCCAGATAAATATATTTGTGCTGTCAGAGTAATTAGTTAGAAAATGTATCTCAGGTTGGCAAACCTTTTCAAACAGAGATTTCAAATACAACAATATCTTCATATAGATCAAAAAACAGATCTTGAAGGTGTCCCATTACAGGAGAAACTGATGTAAGTAATGGACTCAGCTAAATGAAGATGAAGTGGTGCCTGAATCACATGGGTAATTTAGGAGATATAGGGACTGTAGCCGAGAGAGGTAATAAAGCTTTTTTTTATAATGAGTCTGCATCTCTGAGTTTGATCAGTGTTAAGGCTTTTAATTTCTTCAGGATTTGTCCCAAGGATATTTGGGCCCTAGAAATTTTTTTTAGAATAAAACATAGCAATATTTCACAGGAAAATTAGCCTCATATTTCTTGCTCTTGGCCATCAGGCATATTTTTCACCCAATACATACATTCCAAAGTGGTGCATAAAGGTGGCATTTGTCCTGTGGTTTTCCCCTCGCCTGATTTGCTAAATTGCACAAACATCATAAGTTAACGAGAGGACAGACATCAAGGAGACATTAGAAGTGTGGTGGTTTAGAAAGGAAAAAAAAAAAAAAGTCCGTCCCTAATACTGTCAGAAAAAATTATCAGATGTAATAGTGGTTTGGAAACTTAATGAGCTTTTGCTATGGCTGAGTTTGAGCGGCAGAAATTTCTGTTGCATATGTCTGGCTGCTTTCGCCAGGGAGTTAACCTTAAATTCCATCTCGGAAAAACGTAAAAAGATTACCAGGTTTCCTTGGAACAATGACACATCCTCTGCCAGGAAAAGCATCAGCCTTTCCACTGACTTAAAACTCCTGGCAAAAGACACTTCTTCAGCATTCTTGCCATCCCTTCTCTCCTCGACATTTCTACAGATGTGCGCTATGTGGGAGATGAAACCTGTTGAAGTTTATGCTTGCCCGGGAGGCTGATTCATTGCCATCTGCCCCATCGCATCCTTCCGTGCTGGGGAGCGCGAATCTCCCGTGGCCTCTTCATCCTGCCTGGACCAGTGTGCCAGATGCTGCCAGTCGGTTGTGTGGGGTCACGGTTGGTCCGGTTGTGGCATAAAGTGAAAGGGGCGGCTCCGCTAATGAGGCTTACCTTGCTTATACTTTATAGCGAACTTCTAATAATTTTGATATTACGAAGCATTGCAGTTTCTCTTACTCCGTAGAGAGCAGCTGTATTCATTTTATTTACTTAATTACATTGGCCCTGAAATGCATTTTTCACGTGATGAGAACGTGCATTTGCCTTGCGTTACGCACGGGTAGGTGCAGTTTGTCCGTTGCTTCACAGCAGGTTTTATGGTGATGATGCACGTATTGCGCTTCACGCATGCAGATCAAACCAAATCGGTGGCAGGACCGTGTGTTCGGGAACGCCTCCGTAGATGCACCTGCTGTTCAGGGTCAAGGACACGCATGTTTCTGTCAGCAACTTGGTATGAGATGCCAGAAGTGTATCTGACAGCTCAGGCTTGGTAATGGCTATGCGTGGCTGTGCTTACTTTTTGCTGGAAAAGCTAGTAATTGCTCCCTGTGGCTTAATACTGTGTCGATTATGTACTAACGATATCACTAAAACTTTTTGCAGGAGCCAGTCACCAGCGTGCAAATGCAGTACTGCATAAGCTATAGACTTTTTGGCTTCCTACTGGCTCCCAACCAGTGCGTCATTTTCAGAGGAATTTAGATAAGAACTTGGGAGATGCTGTGTGGAATATTGAAATCGACTCCAGGAGGCTGTAAGAGTTACTCTACGGGCTTTTGCTGCTCTCTAGAGTGGTCTTCCCTGGGTATGTCCCAGGTCAGCGTAGGCTCCGCACCTCTGACATGAGGTGGTTTCTCAGTGGACTAGTTTAGTTAAAGCACAGGCAGGTTTGGAGTCTGGGAGGAATGATTCTGCTCCTTCTATTTGGAAACAGATAGGGAGAAAATAGGAAGGGAGAAGGAATCAAGCATATTTTCCTAGCCTACAGTTTTCATTCTCTAATTATCATTAATTATTTAATGCCTTCCACATTAAATTCTAACCTGAACTCTAATTCCATTGTTGAGGGGTTTTGTTTTGGGTTCCCCCCCCATTATTTTCTGGTTTGTTCTTTACTTTTTTTTTAATTTTTAAAATTTTTTTGGCTCCAGGTAAGCTTTTAAGCTTTAGATAACAGCACTGTGCAACATGAGTTATGTCACTGGAAGCAAGGCAAGTTCACGGTGTTAGTTATCAAACAGACAGGATAGCTTTGCCAAAGCTCTTGTAACCTTTTCTTTAAGTATGTGCTGTTCTGCGTGCTGGCTGTCCACCAACGCTCTGTGTTACTCGCTGAGGTACATGTGTGCAAGCAAGATCAATGTGTTCGTGGCTTTATGGAGCAGAAGTTGAAGTAAGTTTCACAGACGAATCCAATCTATGCTTCCCAAGCTTTTCACAAATTATCCTTTCATCAGGAGAGCTGGATGATGGAGTGAAAATCACTCGGCAAACAAGGGAAACAAGGAAATTAAAGCCAAAGCTATCTAAATGAGCTTACTTTGACATCTGGGGGTCAGAGGCACAGCTAGGAGGAGCGGACACAGCCCCCTTGACCTTGCAAAGCAAAGCCAGCTCTTACCTGGTAAGGATTTGGCACTTTAATTTAGCAGCCAACAATCCTAGGCTTGGCAACAGATTTATGTAGTGCTTTTCCTTGAAATGATTTTTCAAAGTTTTTGTAGTTTGCAAGAGGAGCACACGAGACTGCGACTCTGTGGTTTAAAGCAAAAACATGATTGCATGAATCTCGAAAGTTGTATTTTAATTATTTCTCTGCCTGTGGTCACACTGACAAGTGAAACACGCTTGTGAAACAGGGCCACTTAGAAGCTGCCTCTGCTCTAATTGAAGTCCTCTCTGCAGTCACTAGCCCTTGCTTTTTGGAACTCTCTGCGGGGAACGTGGCAGGTCCCACGCGCCTTCCAGACGGGTTCACAGTAGCCTTGAAATTGTGGAGCTCCAGACAAACAAATGAGTCTTTAAAACGCCTGCTGCTTTGCTCCAAGCGCAGATCTGCCAGAGTTTGATGTGAGGATTATTCTTGGAGGGAGAGCAGAAGGGAGCTTCCAAAGCCACTTTGGAGAGGAGAGATGGGAGTGTTTGTTTTGTTCCTGTTAACCCCCATTCTGGAAGGTAAACGCACACGCAGAGAATTGTACCCTGCAAAACTACTGAGCTTTTGAATACGGCTTCTGAATGTGCCATATCATAACTTACCCTCCTGTTCACGTTGTTGCTGTTTATCTCTACAAGAGGAATAACCAATAAATTATCCTCCGTAGGAGACTCCTGTAATCACTGTCTTTATCTGCTAGCTTACTAGAGATGAGCTGCTTTTTCTCAGACAGTGGGAAGACCACATGAACTAGAAGCACTTTTAAGTTAGTCCTGGCTGCATATATGATCAATAAAGTCTTGGCTAGCAAGCGCTGCTCTTTTTGGCAAAATTGTATATGAGCAAGGTACGTGACTTAATTTTGTCTTTCAAGGTGACAGTTGTTACTGTTGATGTGGTGAGATCCTGACTGCTTCTTCGGCCGGCCTCCTGCTCTTGGAAGTCTTTGCCGCTGTTCGGTTTATTATTATATTTATTAACGATACCTTGACATAAACGTTTATAGCACTCTGTGTTATCCATACACCTGTTAAGTCTGATGCATTCATAGGACCATCTTTAAGGCTTTCTTTGTGTATCATAAAATGCTACCACTGAAGAGTTTAGGATACCATAAACCTAATTTATGAAGTCAGTCATATCTGCTTCTGCTAGCTAAGCATACATATTCCAGTAGTAAATGAGCCTAACAGAACGTAATGCATCATAATTGTTTATCAGGTTTAGGAAGTCTGACAGCCGTTTTGAATGTGAAAAATGAACGTTTCGGATTATACATCAAGCCATATATATGAAGTATGCTGTTTAAGGCTTTGATTAGTTACCATAAATGCTATTTACAGATTAGTTCAGCTATCTCAGATGATACATGTTGCAACTGTTACAGGGGTATCCTCGAGACCCTGCTGTCTTTGGTCTGTCCTTTCGGAAGATGAAAATCAATTTCCCAATTTGGAGTCAACCAGATTCTGCCTGTGAGTCGTTTATGTTCAGAGTCCACTGAGATCAAGACAGGCCTTTGCTTTGTGCTCCCTGGATTTCAAATCAGGCCCAGGTGAACCTGTACATTCCAGGATGTATTGTGTTTATAAGGGATGCTGCAGGAGGAAAGGCTTTTAAACATCATGGCATCCACAATTTTTGGAAGAGCATTAATGCGTGTCTATTAACAGAGCAAAACAAAAATTGTACTACATGGGGAGCAGGGAACATAAGCAAATAATCACGTTCCAGGGTATTTTGCTGCGAGGACAGTTACGTTACAGGATAAAACCGATAGATTTTCCTGTGTAAACAGTTCTGCTCTCTGTCTCTCAGTAGGCACGAGGCTGGCTGCAGGAAGAGGAACAGTCGTTCAGTCAGCTTTTACAACTTTACTCTGGAATAAGACAGTTGCATGCATGCAGGGCAATAGAATGGATTTAAAATGTCACTTCTCACTACAGTGGGTTTGTCTAAATGGGACATTCAGAAACATTGAAGTGGAAGCTAACTATGTGGGTGTAAAGTCAATGAATATAAATCAGTAGGTTAATCCTCAGGTTGGTATGCTCTTTCACATGAAAAGTTTGCTGTAACTTAGTTGTCCTACACACACGGACCTCACACCTACAGATGATTCACTTGCTATTTCTGGAGAGTTCCTGTAGAGACCTGTCTTAAGTCCAAACTGGTGTAAATTACAGTACATGTAAGAGGAAAGGTGATGCAATTCAACCTTTGTCTTGTCTTGACCTCTGCCTTGTTCTACCCCGCGTTACGTTGCACAGAATCAGGCCTTGAATATGTTTAGGGAGCTGCTGGATTTGTACGTTGGCGATTTCATTGCTTGGCTGCTGGCTTTTCAGGTAAACGGAGCCTGCAGTGATGTGCCTTAGTACTGATATACTTAAGGAAGGCAAGGCCTGGAATTTTGTTGTGGGTTGATGGAGTCGGTGTATGTACCCTAAATAAGCATAGGGAAGATTAAAGGATGGAAACTTTTCTCCTTGAGTGGGAAACCCACATTTAATTGAACTGGAGCTCCTTGTTACCTGATAAACGTGGAAAATACCTCCAGCCGTGCGTTAGCTTTCCTTTACTGCATGCTGTGTTATTTTGTTTTTCTTTGACTGTTAGCTAGTTTCAAAACTTAGTAGCACTTTAAATGTGAAATTTGATAGGAATGAATGATGATAAGGGGGGGGGGCATGTGCAATATAGAAATAAATAACGGTTGTATTTAATCACGTTAATGTAAGCAGGCTACACCCTGTTACACAGAGAGAAAAGTCGCTCTTACGAATCTTTAAAATTGCCTCTTTCTGGAATGCAATTTTTTTAAGTGGAATTAAGCTCACCATGTGAAAGATCCTCCGCAGCAGTTAGAAAGATTTATCTCTGGGACTGTATTACACACCAAACTTATGAGAATGCGAGCGTGCGTGAAAATCTTTAAAGTTCTCGCTGGAAAGCTTTACAGAAGAAAGCTCGCTTTGAAGGGAGAATTTATAGGTGGAATGAGAGGCTGTCTGGCAGCTGAAAAAGAGAGTGTGCTTAGAAGGTGGTACAGGAGAAGCTGCAACAGTGGCCAAGGGAGACATTTCATGGCTTTTCTAGAGAGGTGATTTATGATGGAGTAAAGATAGTATCTAAATGCAGGTGACACTGAGTGGATTTCATCTTCAAGAACTTGCACAGTGTTTTAAGACTTTCCGTGTGCTTCTCGTTATGTAAAGAGCAGCCTCAGCAAAAGGCTCTTAAATGTCCCCAGTTAGGTACAATTTGTTTTTTAAACTGCTCTACCCTGTTAGGCAACAGTGAAGACCGAAAGTGCAAACTTGCTTTCTGATACAAATCCTTTGATGGAAAAGTGCAAAAAGGACTGCCCCAAAGCAGGAGAAAGTTTTATTTGCATAACCAGCATGAAGAAGCGGTGAGCATTTGCACACATGCTCTCTCTTCCTCTAAACACATTTAATGTGGTAAAAATATAATAAATTACGGAAATCCAAAGACTTTCTTTGGTCCCCAAAAATCTTTTTAATTATTTGCAATCCTGTATACAACCCTCAGAAAAGAAATTAGTATTGAGGAAGTTCGGTCTGGTGAAGGAAGAGTGCCGAATTTGTGTGCTCTGCAACTTCTTTACAGAGAGGAAAGAGGCGAAGTTAAACTCACTCTGGATATAGGTAGTCATTTATACGTAAGCGAATTTTTCCTTAACGTCTCCCTCTTCCTCAGGAGGTACGTGCGTCTGATCACCTGGTTCTGATTTTCTCCTGCTTACATTCATGAAAGTATGGCAATTTGGGACTTTTCTCCTTACTCTTATGTTTAGTTCTGTGTTCATTTGTTGTTGGGTTTTTTTTGGTCTTAGCTAATTAGGATTTTTTTACAGACTTAAATTTTCATGTACACGTTTTCTAAGAGAGAAGGTGTTGTTCCAAAAGACCTTTGTGTAAAAAGTGCTGGACTCTTCTTCAGCGCTTTCTATTTTAAGCTGACATCATTTCTGCCTAAGAAAGAAAGTGAATAACTCTTCTGGCAAGTACAGCCGTGCTTTCACTGTACAATTTAACGTCCATCATATAAGGAGTAAAGATAGCAATGATGGCAGTGTGTGTGCAGAGACGTTGAGTTACCTCGTCCTGTTCCGTGCACCTTTAAGGGAGTGTTTCATGGTTTTCACTTTCCGGGGCTCTGCACTGGATGAGGATCTTTTTCTTTTATAAAACAACTTTTTGGAAGACATTTCCTTTTTTTATTTGCTTTGCGAACAGTCTTAATTTGCTGATGATCACTTTGTAATTTCTATTTTCAGAGAAGATCATTAAGTGTAAGCCGTTTTAAGTATAGGATATCAAGACTAGTGGGAGTAGCAGGACCAGTAGTAGGACTAGTCAAGGCGCTAGGTACACGTACAGGAATGACACGGTTAAATCTCTCCTCGCGGCTCTGAAAAAAAAGCACATCCTGGTGTTGTATTTAATGACTGTATGTGATGAATGGTGCCATAAAGCTCTCTGTTGTGGTAAATTGCTTGACAACACTGAAATTAGGAGATATGTTTTATTCTCTGATGTCTGCCTGAACATACGAAATAAAAAAATGAATAAAATGGGGGAGGGGGGAATCACTGTTATCTGATACATGAATATTTATAGAGATCTTTTCAGTGAACAATTAATTTTGCAGACTTCTAAGCTAGAGGTTTAATCCCTGGCTTGAACGGTTTGCCTTCCTATGATTGCTTTATTTTGAACCATATTTTTATTTTTAAACTGTCAGGTGTGATGCCAAAATCCAATGGCATTCGAGGGTCTGTGTAAGCCGTGAATGCTGAATATTTTCTATCTGACAACTCCAGACAGACAAGCACTTCCCTGATTCTCAGCATGTCTTGGAGCAAGTTGATGCGAATGTTGTGCTTCATGCATTATTACATGCCTGGCTTATCCCTGCTCACTGACCTGGTCTTTCTCTCTCCCTCTTTTCTCCACCCCCTCCCCGCTCCCTTGGTGTAGCTTTCGCTCCCGGAGGAACAGAATGAAGTAACAAGAAACGGCTGTGAATCCAAGGAACTTGTCTACCTTGTACAGATCTCTTGTCAGGTAAATTCCATGTTTTCTCCCTCCACCTCCTTTTGCAGAGACGGTATTGCGTTATGTTTGGCAGCACAGCCTCGTAATATTTTGATATGACACTTTTCGGTGGCATGTGTGGTTTTTTCCCCACTTCTTCACTAGCTCAGTCCTCAAAAGGATGCTCTCTGTGGTACTGCGACCAGCTAATATTAAGAAAAGAAAAGGAGGATCAAGGGGAGAAAAAAAGAGCCTGTTAAGCACATAATCCTCGTTACAGTTTGTGCAGAGCTGCACAATGCTTAGCCTAAAGACACAAGCGTGCATGCTTAGACTATGTGTACGTATGCCTGTCAGTTGTGGGGGGAGTGTACCTTGACACACGGACACACCGTATATATAAACGGAGGAAGCAGGTGAGGGAGAATGCCGGGCAGTGTTCCTGTTGATCAAGGCGTGCTGCTGGCAGCCAGGAGATGGGGATTCTTGATCTCTTCCCAGTTATGTCTGCAGACATCTGGTATGAAATTCTTTCGCTCTTTCTGCTACTGTGGTATCAAAATGCTTTGGGCAAATAAATCTGTGCACCACAGATTCCCTCTGTGCTAATACGGGGATAGTGACTTTGTAAAATGCTACATAATAGGTTATTGTATCTTCATATGTTGAATGAAATTGTTGTTTGTGGGAGACACATTGCATTGATAAATGCAATTGAGAGTTAATGCCTGCGTTTGGTCATTTTTGTGGTGTTAGCATAGCCGTTCTTTTCATAATTCATCTTGGCACTTCTTGAGCGTCCATCTTACCGATTTATGCTGAACATTAATGGGAATCACTGTGGTGTCTGTCTCTCTTTTTAAAGCTTTTAATGTGATTCTGCTGACATTTCTCAGGTACTAGAAGGAACTGTATGGAACAGGCACACCTGTGTTGCCTACGTTTGAATTGTGTGGGGCGGGGAAGTATTTGCTATCAGACTGTACCAGCGTAGTGGCATTAGTACACACAGAGACATGAATTTGCAGTGAACTTGCTCTTCTGCCCTATCTCTGTGTGCATGTTGGTGTAGGGTGTTCTGAGAGAGATGAGGAGCGAAGCATCCTGCTCTGTTTTGAAGGTGGAGCTTGGCACAAGCTGAGCTACAGCAGTGTAGTTAGTGTGATAGAAACACACAGAGTAATTCCTCTCTGTTGTCAGCTCTTACGGTGCAAGTACACGTGTGTATATACATGTACTTATAAATAGTGCTGTTGGGAGAGGGAAGAGAGGCTGAAAGTGCCTGTGTTTGGGCATTTTGCTAGTTCTGTTTTAACCCAGCTGTAGCCAGTTTCATACAAAATAACCGTGTTTCACAAAAGCAATCCAAGCTAACAAGCAGCGCTGCAAAATCTAATGGCGGACGCATGTCTGTGTCCCCGCCAAGAGCAGTGCAGTGACCAAGAGTGAGGTTTTTCAGGGGACTTAAGGGAATTGGAATTTCCATACATTTTGAGTCCTCAGATTTGGGACTGCATTCGCAGTGCTTAATGCAGAGATGAACCTTGTATTCTTTCCTGACTATTTCGGGTGGGCCTACAGAAGCGCCAATGTTTTCTAGAACAGTTTTTCTGTAACCTGGAAGCATGCCGCTTCTGATCTTTCCATCTACCTTGCTGACATCTCTAAAGATTAACAGCATACCTTCAGGTATAATTATGTCCTTAAACCCTGCAGAATATGTTTGTGCAGGAGCAAGCCCCAAGAGTAGCAAATACCCGGTGCATAGCGTGCAAGGTGTTGATGGTGCCCCGATCGCACCGTCCAGCAGCTTGTCTGACACTTCTGTCAGACTCTCAGATGCCTTGCAGGGATGTTTCTGAGAGTACAGTGCAGAGATTTGGTTTGTGTGGGGACAGTGTGGTGAATTCTGTGCCTTGGCTAAGGAAGATGCTACTTTGCAGTGAGACTTCAGTGAGCTGCTGTCCACTAGATCATTAGATCCAGAGGCAGCGAACCGTGCCCGACTGCTGAGAAGTTCTGTTACCTGCTTTTTGAGTGTTTACTAAAGTAAAATGAAAGCACTGGGAGTTGGCCTCATCACTTTAAAGGATGGGCATAGAATCAGTCACCTTTTCTTCTTCTTTTTTTAAGTAATCCTTCTGGCTAGCTAGACTTTCTCCCCACCCCAAGTCTGTGATTCACCTCTCGCATGTTAGTCTACATCCCTGTCTCTCGGATGCTTACAAAGCTGAGAAACTTGTGGCATCTGGATTCAATGAATGGAAAGGCATGGAAGGAGCTGCGCAGCTGAGCGTCATTTCTACCATGGAGATACTTCACCCCTGACATCTCATGGCCTCTCCTAATGTCCAGGGAAAGATTCCATTCTGTCACGCATTGGATACCAGCGGTGTCTGGATGGATTTGGCTCCACATTAGAATTGAATGGGAGGTGTGAAATAGCTCATGGAATGATAGTGCAGTGGGGAGAGATTTTGGCAGGACGCATCTGTAGCAGGCCCAAAATATTGAAGGGGGGAGAAAAAAAGACTATAAAACAAATTTCACTTTGCTTGCCTTTTGGATGTGCTGCTGGCACTGGTGTTCAGCCTACTGTAGCAGCTTGCAAAAATCTCCTTGATTTCTCAGATGGACACAGAGAAACAAATTCTGTTAATTAAGGCTAAACCCATGTAACTGTAAAAGCTTTAAGATATTTGTGATTTGTTGCAAAAACAGATAGCATGGGGAAGAGCAAGGGCATGTGGCCATTGTGGCAATTTTAGATTACGGACCGTAGAGAAATAAGCTAAAAAACCTAGCTTTGGGGTTGAATGCATTATACTGCTGTGCCTTGCCCAGTTTGGACTGTGCAGATACAATCTGTGTGTTGTGTGGTCCATAAAAAGACATTTATTTTGTCTTTTTGCTCTGTAGCAGACAACAAACCAAAGCTTTTGAACTTTTAAAACATCCAGCTCAGTCTTAGCTGTGTTTGGCAGACTACAGTTCGGCATTTACACTGAGGAAATTCTATCCCACTCTTTCCCATCTGTAAGTATAATTTTAGTGGTGTAAAGAGAATTATTGTTTCATGTGTATTTTGCAAAACCTTCCAGATAAGGTTTGGAAAAAAAAGGTTTTTTGGAGTTGTATTTGTGACACATTTCTGCTGCAAGTCAGCTTGTGAAATACAAGCTTTGTGTGAGGTTCAGAGGGGGGTTTTTAAGTCTTTATTCAGCTTTTCTTCTACTTAGAGACCTCAAGAAATTAATCCCGTTTATTAGCTCTTAAGAAGAAGGGGGAATATGTAGAGAGCTGTTCCAAGTGTTTCTGAAAAGTGGAAAGATAGGATTCTTTTGATTTCTTTGAAGAAATTTAAACATGAAAACTAGCAAATGACAAAGGTAGGGTTTTAAATTTTATTGGAAAGAGCTGGTGATGGGGGGAGCTTGGTTTGGTTTTGGTTTTTTAGAGCAAGGTAGGTGGATTTTCCTTTTTTCCAAGTATGACTGCACTGTTTAACTTCCACTCATTTCTAGAAGATTGCTTCCAGGACACATACAGTTACTGCTGTTGAAAGATTGCTATTATCAAAATAAATGTAAACAAAGTCCCTTTCTATGATAAAAGAAGGGAGGGAGGGAGGGATGGGTGGGAAGAAGACTTTCAAACAATCTACAAATGCTTGAAATCTTGAGGAAAGATTTTTGGGAAAAGGAATAATGTTTTCAGTTTGCACTTCCCCAGAGTGCAGACAGTATGCCACGTGCTTTTTTGCTAGGGAGGAAAATGTCTCTAAGGAATGCTAGAGATTGGTTTTGTGTAGGAGACGGAGAAGCGTAAAATCCTGGGAGGGGTGGTGCGAGGACTGTACCTGTGAACCTTCTGAACTCTGCAGACAGTAATTGCAAGCCTTAACAATAACCGCGGTCCTTGAAAGACCACAGGGAACGTCCGAGACCTTTATGAGTTGATGCTGTACCTGTAGGCTGTGAAGGTCCATTGACAGTGTTTGCAATCCTTGCTAAGTTCCGCGGGGATAAGCAAAGAGTTTACAAGGTCTGCAGCACATTTAAAAGGGGTTACTATGCGTGTTGAGAATAAATCAACAAAAGTAGGAGCCTGCAGAAAGGTTGAAATAGGCTAATCCATCCAGCATGTTTTGTCGAGTTGTAAAGCAGGCTGAAAATCTGCCTTTTTAATGTTTCTGGATTTGTTTGTGTGGCATTACAGCAGCAACTACCTGCATATGTATTTAAACATTGTATCGTAAGAATGGGCAATCTAAGCTTTTGTTCTGAAAACTGAAAGAAAAATAAAAAGCATGGCGTTCTCATTACAATGTGAGATTTGCACTATTTCAACACGACAAACTTTTTTTTTTTTTGGTGAAATTTTGAATGACAAGGAGAGAACAAGAGGCCAGTAGTGAAAATGTTCTAGTTCTAAGGGAGACCTTAAACTCTAGCCATCTCTTGTGGGTTTTATTGTTCATTTTCATTATCAAAGGTAGATTGTTGAAACAGAAATGACAAGCAGTAGAAACCAGAAATGACAGACCATGAAAGCATGAGTGATTTTTAAAAAATCTTAGGACTGGATCTCATGATAGTCCTTTAAACACAGACTGAGTGTTGTGATCTCAGAACAGGGTCACACCACCTTCTCTATTTCTTGCTTTTCATGGGATAATGCCAACGTCCTGCAAAGGAAACCTCTTTCTGCTGCAGCTTAGGTAGATTTCTAAGGCTGTTCTCAAAGCAGGAAGCTCTCCTGGCCCAACCAGGGGGTTTCTCCATTTTTCTGCTCACATTTGCAGACCCCACATTGGCAGTAAGTTGAGCCACGCGGCTTTGTTGTACAGGATGCACAGTGCTTTGCGCTGTTCCTGTTTTTTGTTCGAGGCAGCCATTGCTGTCTGTGCTGTGTTCATTTTGATTGATAGAATAAGGTCTCTGATGTACTACTACGTGAAGGCATTTACGCAAATATATGCCACTTGTGTCTCCCAGCTCTGCCTTGCAGGAGATTCAAGGTCGGTATCTTCAGTTTGAAGAACAGCGTTTGCAAAACTCCGAAGGCAACCCCATCCAGCGTTCCATGGCTGGAAGCGTGGTTGCAATAATAAGTGCTTCAAGGGCAGCGGTGAGAATGCCAGGAAAAAATGGGATCCAAGCAGGAAGAACAGACAGGACTCCCCATCCTGGGTGGTTTGTGGGGAGAGGAGAGTGGAATATATTTTCACAGAAGCAAATGTCTTACTCAGACTACTAATGCCTAAAGTATGGTTTGCTGGTTCTGTCTGCCTGTGATAGTCCATACTAAAAACCACAAATTGCTTGCAGTAGAGTTTTTGAGTCAAATGTTCGAAAACCTTTTATATGATTGGTTTTTGTCTTAAAGACTTGTTCTTTAATATGTCAGTAGTTTAATCTTGTGTGATTGAAGCTCAAACACCTAGAGAACAGTTACTGAGTAAGCACTACTAACATTCTGCTGGTGAAAAGCTACAGTTCTTTAAACAGGTGACTCTAAGGGACAAATTCTAACGCACACATACATACTTGTGTGTGTTTTGTATACATACACATATATTTTAAAAAAAAGAGAGAGAGAGAGAGAGAAAAGCTGGTCTCATCTTTGTTAATGGGGTATATCTTTGTGGAGCATCCAAGCTGGATCCTACCCAATGCAAAATCTGTTTTCAGAATATGTGTTAACCTGCTTCTCCTTTCTTAATAAAGAATTTTCTGCCTTTGTGGTTTAAAGAAGATTTTGCTAAACAAAAGCAGTTACTGGGTCCTTTTATTGAATAGTGAATTCAGGTGAAGTTTCACGTTGTACCTATCACAGTCTGGCTGCAGTCTCCTACCCCTGCCCATGCATTCTCACCTCCCTCTTCCACCTGAGGGCTAGTGTCCGTATAGCTAGCTGCTGGCGGAGCCCTACTGAGGATGAAAACCAAACGCGCCCCATGGGCGGTGGAATACTCCAGTGATGGTGCAGCTAAACTGAAGCAGGTGTAAAATGAACATGCGCTGAACTGCAGGGGTGCACTCTGCTTTCACAGCGCGCTAGCTGCTTTGCCTGTAGGGACCCTCAGTACGTCCTAAAGCTTTCTCTGCTCAGAAGGGCTCGGGGAAATTACTGTGCTTTAAAATGCGTTAAAATGCTGGTCACTGTCATGACCCTTCCCCCTAACTTGTTTCCTGTACTTCTTTTCTGACACTTGGTGCCACTTGCCTGAAGATGACTGCAACAAAGTGCCTAGAGAAATGTAACTTCCACTGACAAGTTTGCCCACGAGAGCTGGGTACCTCACATGCTGGCAAGTGTTTGAAAATCTCTGTCGTGTTACTGGGTATTTATTTGTAAGTCCCCAAAAACTTTTTAAAACCTGATCATAGGCCTCTATGGATTGAATATTTTTAGCCTGTCCTTCCAGACGCTCACAAATGTTGAAACCTCTGTCCTAAGCATTTCTCGGTTGAGGAGGGCTGTTTCGCGTTAGTCAGAAGAAAGCAACTAAAATCCTTGTTTCCAAAATGCTAATCCATCACTTGATGTTCTGTGCTTGAATGGTTGATCTTGGGTCATATATTACATGCCTTCTGCTCTCCACAGTGATAAATAAAAATGAAGTGACAATAGTAGTGCGGATTAATAAAGAATGTATGAAGCTGGCAAGCAGCCTGAAAAGTGCTGTTGGGCTGTGTTCAAAGCTCAGGTGATGCCAAAGCGCTGCCAAGGTGTAGTGTCTCTGAAAAACTTGGGTCTGTTCCAGGCTTTTTGGGAGTAAACTAGCATCTGTCGGGAAGAGAGAGAAGGTATTGAATTGCATTCAAAGCCTTTGAGAACTGCATAATTAACATCTATTACTCTGTAGCTGTTATGATAATACTAAAGGATAAATTCATTCATTAATTGGGATAATAGTCATTAAGGACAAGGATGTGACTGACTGTTTTTTGGAGTTTTGCCGCAGAACACTGATTTGGGTAGGGCAGCACTCGCATCAGGCAGGATTAACGCTGTGGTGTGCTGTGTCCTTTTCCTGTTTTAAAAGCATATTGCACCATACCCTCTGTTCATCGTGGGATTTGTGTGCAGCTCTGTGATCGTTAATTCACACGAGCGGTTTAGACACGCAACAGTGGAAGTAGGAGTTTTGAGGTAAAAAGAATTTTTGTCCTGTTGTCTTTGCTGCCTTTTATTCTGAAGCGTACAGTCAGGCAGTCGGCAGGATGTCTGCATTGGTGCATAGGAGGTGCACCAGCAGGAAGACTTCCAAGGGCTGTGCCATTTGCTTGCTTTGGCCGTTTGCAGTATATCTGTGCTCTTTGGGACTACGGAATAGAAATGCAGAAGTTAGCTGTTGTCTTCTGTGCTGCGCAGGAGGGTGTAATGAATCCAGGAGCAGCATTGCACTGACCTACAGCGGCCATACGTGTGTCATGGGGGCTCTGAGGTTTCATTGCCCTGCTGGTGGGACTTGGCCTTCATTCCCAGCCACAGAGCAGATTCGGTGCTCTTGTGTGTAAATCTATCCACTGGTGACAAGAGATAAAAAGTGGCTGTAGTTCTTAAACTTTGGTATTTAATTTCTCCATTCATGGCTTGCTCTGTTTTTTTCTCTATTTAAATATGTATTGTGAAGGAAACGGGGGTCTGTCTTGTTCTTGACTCTGGATACTTGAGATGCCATAACAGGGTTCTAGCTGTGCACGGATTTTAAATTGAATGATTTAGTTATTGAGTGACACTGCAGAGATAACTACTGTCATGGAACTGTCATGTGCTAAAGCACGTTCCTTCAGCAGGTGCAAATGGAGGTGCGTTTCAAGCTGTCCCTTCGGGACACCAAAGATGGAGGCTTACTGTCCTCTGTATTAATGGCTGCGACTATAATAAAGTCTGGCAGAGAAACGGTCCGGTGAATTTATCTGAGGGTGGTTTTTACCGGGGAAAAGAGGGTATCCAAAAATGATCACCACAAGATAGTAGCCTACCAGTTCCTCAGACCTGCACTGGAACTGAACTGCTGCACGGTTATTTGTGAAAGGGAACGGTGAGCGATCTATGGCAACTGCTGCTCTCACGTGCGCTTGAGATGGTTTTCTGTGATGGAAACCTACCAGCTGAAGTGAACGGTCAGTGTAGCCCTGGCCTAGGAAGGGATGACGAGCAAAAAGGAAAATTATTTCTTAGAATAAAATGCAATATCACATGAATGTGCTGCCATGAAAGGGTTTTTTTAAGCAACCGAAGATTTTATAATTATATGGTAGTTTGTTAATGTCGTGTCCTTTGGGCATTTTGCCTTCAGAAAGCAAGCTCTGAATTAGAGAGATCAATCTTCTTGTATCCAAATTGTATTCTACTTAGCTCTGAAGCAAAAGTGAAAATCACTGTTGAAATCCAAGAGGACAGGGTAACGATTATGGTTTCTTTCTGTAAGTGATGCATTTTGGCAGGGCTTCTGATTGTCATGTGGTGCTTTGTAGACAAGGCTGGGCCCGGCCGCAAATTGAAGAGGACAGTTGGCTTTATTCTGAAGAGACATTGAATCCTGCCCCATAACTAAGCAAGTGTAAATGCATTGCAGAGGAACACTTTGTCTACAGTTTTACGTGTTTTACAGCGTCTCCAAGAGCTGGGCTTGGTTCAAACCCAGAATAAAAGGAGGATTGTGGTGGATGTTTCTGTTTTTCTTAGCTGCCTTGATGTTTATTCCTTACAGAGAAGTTTAACATGCATGCATTTTTAATAGCAATATTACAGTGCCTGTTTACTTGGGAAAGTTGACAGCCCTTTGGGACAGATAATCCAAAGCAGTTTCATCCAGTATCATCCTCTGCAGGCTGCAAAGTTACTTTGATCAACAAGTTATGTCAGATGTTAGGTGGCTGAGCAAGCATGAGGAGAAAGACAAGGTGCTCAGTCATGATGCCTCAAACCTGAACGACCTGCATGTAAAGTTCATAGGCCTTGGAAGAGCATCTCCACTTCCAAACAACAGATTCACTGGACATAAAATGTAGAACAAGCAGGTTAGTAAAGAATATTAAAGAAAAAGGTACTCTCAAGGTACAGAAACCACATCAAAATAAATAGCATGTGTGTAAAGATGCTTTAGCAGTAAATCAAAGTTGCATCATTTTCATTGTTTGTAGCAAATATTTACTGTCACTGAGCAAAGTGGCAAAATACGCAATCCAGAAAGTCTTCAAAAGTTACGTCCCACCTGAGTGCACATAGTTTAAACTCCGATATTCTTAAGAAAATTTGTAATTGAGTTGTTTTGGTAATAAAAACGCTGCAGTGTTAAATGCCATTGTCTTCCTCAATACCCAGAGGTGCTTTCCCCAACTGGATTTATAATTGACGGTATGTTAAATTAAAAATAAGTTTTGTTTTAGAGGGATCAGTGGCAGAATTCTCAGGGGGGACGTGAATCGAGCTTGCTTCTTAAATCTTTGTATGCATTAGGGCTTTCCTGGAATTACAGAGCAGGTTTGTGCCCCGAGTTTGTTAAAAACCGTCAAGCAGGTGCTTCTTGTCACTGTTGTGTTGTGTAACCAGTGATAAACTGACCTAGTTCAGCGAACACCGAGGTCCCAACTCGCCGAGCAAAATTTACACTTGAAGTGTGAAACAACTCAGAATCGGTGCCTCGTAGACCTGCTGTGAAATCCTGAGTTCTCCACTTCCTTGGCAGGGGCTGATAGCCTTCAAACTTCGAAAGCTGCGAACGTGCAGACAGGCTGTGGGACCTAGACATTAAGCATAATTGCAAACTGATACTGTTAGAGACTGTAGAGTAAGTTTGCAATCAAGGGCTCAGGCTTTGTCAGATAAGAAGGAACTGACTTTTTCTAATGATGCATTTTTTTCACTGATCTGTGGTTTTAAAGTACTGTATTTATTTCAGACTTTGTGGTTTACCTTTTTGAAAGACCCTGTTGGGGATATTAGATATTAAAGATGGCCTGTCTTAAATGGTTCATCTCCTGGGTCTTGGCACTCTTTTTCAGTGTTTCTTCTTAAAACTAATGCATGCAGCTGCCAAGAAAGCATCTATTTCTCCATTTTGGCTCCAGCTCTGTTAACAAAACTTCTCCAAAGCTGCTTCTGTTTCTTGTGCGTTCTAAATAGTGTTTCACCTTTCTGACCCCTTTCCTTGAGTTTTGGTCAGCTACACCTTTAACATACCTTTCTCCTTGAAACGTTCGTGTGTTTTACCTCTATAACCCTACCCAAAGGAGCAGGAGTAGGCAGAAGAGGTTCCCTCGGGCATCCTCCGGTAAATTCGGGGGGGACGCAAGGGGAATGGACTGCAGGAGCAGCCCAGCTCACCCGTGTCCTCAGGAAAGAGCATCTCTGCCTGCCGCTCTTGGAGGCAGAGTACGGGGGTAGGCGGGCCGCTGTTAACACGTTTTTTCTTCATTCTGCGGTGTCAAGATAAATGGGTTTGTAATGGAAGCAGTGTCAGATCCAGCATGTTTTTAATTATTTCCATGCTTCTAAGTTTCTGTTATTTTGTAAATGATGTGATAGATGTGTGTCCTGTTGTGTAGCAACCATAACTGGGGTTACGAGGTTTTTTTTCAAACACAGTTTCTTGGGTTTGGACCTACAAAATCTTTTCTTCCTGGCAATTAGTTTCAACAAACTAAAGCTTATGTGCTTTAGTCACTTAAAAAAAAATAATGTTTTTTAGAAAGTCAGCTGTTTTCTTCAGTGATGTGCCCAAGAAATGAGACCTAAGAAAATTGAGATCTATATCTGTCTAAGCTACTGTTGCTGCAGCTAACCGCAGGCAAGTCATTTTGAAAGTTGGTTTTGTTTTGTTTTACTAACCTCAGGCAAGTAATTTTCAAAGGGGTTTTTTGTTCGGTTTGTTTTAAAGGATAGTGGTGCTTGGTTACTTTGATGAAACATTGTTTCTTCGCTGTGGTTAAGTGCTGAGTAGGTTATAGCACATTTGGGGCACAGAGTAAAGAGGGTGTTGCATTTAACTATCTGCAATGTCCGCGTAACCATTTGTAAATATATATGCGTTCACTCGGTGCCTCGCTACCCGTAGGATGGTAGAATTTTAGTTCCTGTTACTTAGCAGTTGTTAGTGGCTTTGAAGTGTTTCTTTTGTGGCTGTAAGCTCAGGTTGGGTTATTACTTTAATTTTCTGAAGTGTAGAAAAGCAGTCCCCCGTGCTGTGGCCGCCCTCCCCTTCACCCCCGTGTCTCTCTGTGACCTGCTGCTCTTATGGTACAATTTTACTGAAGAGGTGATTGATATTGAATTGTTTAAATTATAACATCTCAGGAGAGCAGGGGATTTCATTCACATGTTGAGAGTTGTAAATCCTGTTTCAAGTTCGTTCGGTGTCTGTCAGCCTGCCGTTCAGAAACAGGCTTTCTTGTGGGAGGAAAAATGGTTGTTACGATTTCAAATGCTGTACACATGGTATGTTTCCGTTAGGTCTTCTTAGCCTGCCCTTATTTCTGTGCATCTGTACAAAACCAGTTGCCACCAAAGCCTGAGCCAAATATTTGCCTGCTGTCTGAATGCTTCTGGCAAAGCTGCTCTTCTGAGTGACAGAGAAACCACTGGAAGGTCATGGCTTATTTCAGCTTAGCACCCAGAAAGCCGCATATACCTGATCGTGGCGAGTTTCCAAAATCGGTCAGAAGAAGCGAGGATAATACTGCTGTCATTCAGACCGGGTCTTGGGCAGCCTTATGTTCCCACGTGTGTTTTTAGTGTTCCTATCTGTAATTGGAATCAGGGAGCACAAGGAAGTATAACTTTTTAGGGGAGAAAAGCTGCAGTGGTTTCCATTGAAATCTCTTTTTTCCTGCTGATTGCAATTAATTGATAATAAACTGATAATTAATGCTCAAAGAGATTAATTTCTTCCGTGGAATAAGGCTATTGAGGATTCACCACACAAATATACTAAACTTTCTCCTCTGCCTCCTGCCTTGTGGTCTCTTCGTACGCATGCTCCCTTTCATCCTGTGATAGTTTGTCTCTTGTGTCCATTTTCTGTGATTCCAGGTGGAGTGCTGAAGTTTTAGTGTTTCCATCATTTTCACCTTATTTAAAGGTCCCTCCCGCTCATATTTTGTTTTCTTCTAATCATAAGTATGCGCAGCTGCCTGACAGCGGAATGGATATCACGCTGCAAGCTCTCGATGCTATCTTCTAAGCCAGGTCAACTCCAGAAGTGAACAGACGTCTTTTTGATGCAGCTGTCCTCGCTGTAGTTGTTACTGTGCTCAGCGCTCATCTTGCTAACGTTTGCTAAGTAAAATTTATGCATTCATCAGTGGGGTTAAGCTAATGCAAATGTCTTCCAGCTTAAGGAAAAGCCATAATATGGGCATTCTCTACCCTGTGGCGGGAAGGAATAAACCCCTGTTGAAGGGTAGTACCAGGAGCAATGAAAGCAAGCACCCACCCGTGGCCTCAAGGTGAGGCCTGGAAGCGTGCTAGCCAAAAAGCCTTACACTGCTGAGTGTACACTTTCATGCAGAAATAAAGTAGCTGTTGCCTTAGTACAAACTCCCTTTAAGTTTTAAAGATTTATAATTTCCCTAAAGTTATAATAATACACCAGAAGTCATGAAGTGATCCAGGACATTTTGGTAAACAAACTGAAGCTTAGATAAAGCCACCTACAGCACCAGCTAAAAACACTTCCTGGGTAAACTCGTAAGTGATGGATTTTATCAGTCTTGTTTTCTGTTTTGAGTAAATTTCTAACCGTTTTCCAGTGTGACTTGAAATAGGAAAAGGGCTGCAGGGTCGCGCTGGAATAACATACAGAACCCAAGACCCAGACAGCTGTAAAAGTCACCCACATGGCAGAGTTAAACTCTACTGGTGGCTGCTGGCATTTTTCCAGCTATTTAATACGTGGTATTTTCTTACTATCAGGTCAAACTGAAGTGACTTTTGCCATATGCTTTCATCTCATTTTCTGGTCTCGATCTCCACGTGGACTGGTAAGGTTCATGAGAGCACCCGTGTGATTTCTCTCAGGAAATAAGCATTTGAACCAGAAAAGAAAGGTCCATCCCTTAAAATAAATAAATCTTAGGTGCTACAGAGAAAACATTCTCAGACCGTGGGACAGGAAAGTTGTGCGTGCTGGAACTCAGAAGCACCCTGTCTGGCTTGAAGAGGCATTGATGGACAAAAAGGAGTCCAGTCTGCACAGATGTAGGCAGATTCAGCTGGAAACATAGTCTTGTACTTTTTCTTACATAGTGGGGAGAGATCTGTAAATCTTTATTATAATATTTCGGCATATCTGTTTTGTAAAGGGATTGTATCACAAATATTGACAACAGACCGACTTCTTTTGTGTTAGCTGGATGCCTCTGAGTAAGCCATTGATTGTTCAGTACACAACAGGGGAAAAATTGCTTCTTGCCAGATCCCAAGTGAAAACAGTTGGGTCTACATAAAAATATTCCTGTATGGAACTGGCCTTGAGCTTATGGGAGCCCCCCTTAGAAATGAGCAAGGTTTTTGTACTGGTCAGTTGAAGGGTTTAAGAGAGGATGGAGCAAAGGTGGGTTTTTTTTAACTATGGGAATGAAAATGCAAAGGATGTTCTAAAATACCCTCCTCTTAAATGTGCTTTTCCCGGTCCAACAGTAACCAAGCAGTACTGCAATAAGTAATGTCTTTCTGTTGGTAATGCAAGAAACCGTCAGTGAGCTGCAACTGTCATGCTGTGTGTTGGGCTTGGGAAGAAAGGGAACGGGCAGTGATACTGCTGCTCACTCGACATATCACCCAATGAGCTGTGCTTGAGGGAGTATGTAGACTTCTCCAGGCTATGGCTGCGTGTCGTCCTCCTTAGGCCGTTTGACCGGCAGAGCTAAAAATACTACGTGTGGAGCTGGGGTTCTGAAACCTTGTCCCTCTGAATCTTGTCTCATGCGATGCGAAGCCTGGGTAGCTTTTTATGATCTGCGATCTCAGTATAAAGGTTTTACTAATGGAAGGTTCAAATCTCTGGCTCAGTGGAAATTAAATCATCAGTTCAGTAATCTCTAATCATTTTTTTAGCATGACATTTCTTCTTGCTTTGATAATCGGAAAAAAATAAGCAGCTCTGTGCAGTGTGCTGAAATCTCACCAGTCTTTCATCATACATTTAATCTTACACAGCATGCAAGAGTAAGGGAGAACAGATCAAACTGTAATAAGAGCAGGCACGAACCCAGATTTTCCATTTTGTGAGAAATTCTGTAATTGTCATGATGCTTTTCATTGTGAACGTTTCTGTACAATGAAATTCCAAAAAATACTTTGATTTTGTTCAAGAGGGATTTTTTTTAAGTCAGTGGTCAATTTTCCCGTTTAAAGGTTGCGGAACTATTTTATGGCCTTATCGAAATCTTCATTTGAGACTTGATTTCTTATTTTTATGAAATTCGTCATGCTGAGGTTGGTAACTGAAGGTCTGAATCCGGGAAATCACTTGACTGTGTGCTTAACGTCACCTCTATACTTACGTCCCATTGAAATTAATGGGATTTAAGCATGTGCTTCTCTAAATGAGGACCATCAATAATTAAAGAACAGAAAAGTTATTATTGATTCGGAAAATGAGAGGGTGATCAAAAATCTATTTGAGCAGCGATTTATGGAAATCATTAAAAAGGTGAAAGAAGGCATTTTTGCTTTATGGATATTATGTGCCCGAAGCACCAGTAATGTTTAGCTTTGCTATAAAACACAGCTGACAACATGAGACCAACTTAACAGTCACTGACTTGTTTCTGCTATTTTATTAACTCTCTAAATTAAAAAAAAGAACCCTTTTGCAAAACCCTTCTGGCACCTGAGAATTTGCAGGAAACGGGAGCAAGGTGTACAATTTTTATACCGAGATAGTGAAACATTGTAGTATTTTTGATATTGATTGAGGTCACTGTTGTTTCTGCTGCTTCGGCTATGCAGCTCTGGAAGTCTGGTTGAGAGAATTTAGACTTCGCTTTCTCGTGATTTGTACTGGAGATCTGAGGGGAATCGCTAAGTGTTGTCCAGTTCCTTCCTAGCTAGCTGCGGTGATTCCTTCCTGTAAAGTTAATTGCACCCCTTGTAAATATGGCTGTCTTATTTTTGCGTAAAAATTTGTCACTCGGGCTCCAAATCTGCAAAACCTTTGCTTAATACAGCTTTGAGAACAACCTGAAGCATGTATGCTTTTTGAATTTAGTTACGGCGGACTTAAAACTGTAGGGTGTTGGGAAATACCTGCATTTAGGGTGTTGGAATAACTTTCTGCTGGGTGGAAATTTGTATTACTGCTCCTGCAACAGTGTTCTGTACTAACACGTCATACGCACAGTCATTCTGAATGTGACTGAAGAATGGGCAGTGCCGTTCCCACAAGTATCCCGCGATCCTTTTGCACAAGAACCCGAAACCCAGGGCTGTGATTGCAGGCGTTGGGCTGACGTGCCTAGGAATGGCGATAGTGGTTCTGGCCTCCAGGCATGGGCACCACCCCTCTTATGGAGGCTGCCGCTGCTTCCGCAGGGATAGCTCGGCTGGTTGCTTAGCAGCTGCCGAACTGCTGCAGTTTTCCGGTACGGGAGCGGTGGTTCTGGGTTACCCTTCTGCACCACGCTCCGACTGTGCCGGCTCCGTGCTTGCTCCACGAGTTGTTGGGTGGCGCGGGAGGAACCTCCCAGAGAGATGGCAGGGCAAGAAACACCACTGCTGTCGTGAGGTAAGCTGTCTCTGCTCGTTCGTCAACTTCCTTGCTAGCTATGAGTAGCCTCGTTACTGTGATCGTGTAGAACGGGCTTCATCAGAAGCAAGGAACCCTGTCTGTATAGTCCGTTCTCTCCACAGCCGATCCTGCCCGCCCTGCCACGTGGACCGGTAGTTTGCTGACCCCAGCTATTCCTGTCTTGTAAATTTAACTCTTGCTGTCTTAATGCATGATAAAAAGAGACTGCGAATCTACAGTCCAGCATTTAAAATTAAAATATCGTGGAATTAATGACAGATTTACGATCATTTGACAAATAGGTTTTTTATTTGCGTAGGTAGCGTACGAGATTGTATTGAAATGTCCTGTTAAGTGCAGTGGGCAGAAGCAAATAAAGGATTGCAGGGATTTCTCAGTCTGTTGTTTCTTACATTGGTGACTAAACCTTGCTCAGCTGAAGGTCATGCTGGCAACTTATCAAGAGAGCAAGAACCACTTAATTGCAAAAGATGGAGAAATTGGAAAGGCTGTCATCTTTTTGAAGATCATGAGACTTGCACTCCTTGTTTTTCTCCTTTAGATGAAAAGTAAAATGACATAACTTACGGAAATTACAAAGTATTTATGTCCTATGTAGGTACCCTCTTTGTATTTATGTCCGATGTAGGTACCCTCTTTGTAGGCTTGAGAAATATGGGTGATTTCTTGTGATATGAAAGCAGAGTTTATGGGCCCAGTACACGGTCTGGAGTTGTCCTAAGTAAATTTGACAGAAAATAGCTAGTACGCCGGATTGTAGCTTTTACATTTACGAGTGCCTTGCAGGCTTTGCATATTAATATAAAAATGATGCTTATAACTTTCCTGATAAACAAATGAATACAGTGTGACTGGGAGGTCGGAGTAGGCCATGCCTTTTTGTATCCCCGCTGAAGAGGGCATCAGGTGTAGTTCTGACAGGCACCTACAGCAGATCTGGGATCACGCTTCACAGCTACTTTCCCTGGCGACGTTACACCCCGCATTTCTCTGCTTTCGGTACGGGTTGCCAGGCATCCCTTTGTGGCTTTTAATCCTTGGCCCTGCCTTTGAGCGGCCGCCTAACCTGGAGCAATCCAGTTCCTTCCTCTGACGTCTTCTGGGTCCTTGCACTGCTAGCCTTGCTGCGCCGTGGGAGCACCTGGACTTGTACAGCATGGCTAACTGCTGTTGCATGCTCTGTTGTTTTTCTCATCCTTTCCCAAGGGAGAGACAACTGCATGTGGAGTGTGTAATGCTGATAGAGATTTTTTTTTTTTTCCTTTTAAAATATGGCCGTAATGTTGATTTTAGGAAGGAAAGACTGCAAAAGCGCTTTGCACTTGAAATAGAAGGTGAGGAAGCTTTGTGGAGGTCCATGGTCACTGAGTCAGTGTCCACATCTGTAAAACAGGAATAGTCTCATTTTAGGGGCCGCATGGGAGTGTTGAGAAGATTAATGACTGTTCATAAAGTGCTTTGACCTGTAAACTGCTGCTTTATTACAACATTTTTTATTGATCGTAATAGGCCATGAAGCATTTAGAAGTAGTCATTAGATATTAAAAGCTTCACAAAACAAATTATGCTGTGCTGCCATGGTCCCTTCCTTGTCCCCTGAAGCAGTATGTATCTTGTCAATATTTTAATTGGGGAAATGACATGCACTCAGGAGTAAATCTTCAGCTAGTGTTACTCATCAGAGATTGTGTTGTTTTTTTTTTTTTAATTCAGCTGAAGATTTGCCTGGGGCGTCTGACAAAAATTTTGCAAGCTTCAATTCTGCTTTCACATCCCTGATTGTATATTCTTCTATCTATGTAGAATCTAATCTCACAGTATTTATACCACCATTTTGTAATTTACGTTTGTGCAAGGACACCTTGTGTATGAAAATGCTACAAAATCCTTGTAAGACAGGTGGAAGTTAAAAGCTTTGGATAGGTCTCATAATGCTGGGCCACATTGAAACCCACAGTTAAATAATTAAAAGAGGAACACTCACAGCTGGTTTGGGCATGTATGGCTGTCTACAAATTAAAATATGAAAATACTACTACGCCACTTTCATCACTTTCAAACGTTTTGAGAAGAAAGATGGCCAGATCTGTCTGCTACTTCTGCACAAATTTTCATTTTCTTCATGTAACCCGACTGGTGAAGAGCATATAAAAGTGTGATTCTCTTTTCTGTTTCTGCAGGGGAGGAGCTGGATCGTGAAGCGGAGTTATGAAGATTTCAGAGTACTTGATAAACATCTTCACCTATGTATTTATGACCGGCGCTTCTCCCAGCTCTCAGAGCTACCCCGCTCCGATGCCCTGAAGGACAGTCCGGAGGTAAATTATCAGCTCTGTAAACATTTAAAGCACAGTCACCAGCAAGGGGTTGGAAGACATTTTCAAGTATGTACAAAGTAGTTTTAATGAGGCCTGGGTTTAGATTTGGAAAACGATTACTAGTAGTAAGATCAGCATGTGTTTTCTACTCTTAATTTCAGTGATCTAAAGGGAAATGCCCTGCAAGTTCATATGAATTAATGTGCTGCTAAGTGTGGAATGGTTATTGAGAGTGTCAAGAAAGAAGCTGTCCTGTTAGTAACTTAGATAACAATTTGGTTGTGTCTTTGGGAACTTTTTCAATGTTGTGGATATTTCTTGACTTAACGTTAGCAACTTAACATTCCTAGGAAATCGTGCTGTTCGAGGGCTGCAGCACTGCAAAAGTCATACCGTGTGGAATGCTAGACTTATATTTATAAACTGAAAATTGCGGAAGCTGTTTTTTAAGAGCATTTGCATTAGTGCATTATTTAAATGGTCTCTAAAAAGCTTAAAGAGTGGGGTTTTCCCCTAAATGAATATGAGGTATTTTTCATTTCTTGACTTACTGTCTTCACCTGGAATATGGTGAGCTGGAATGCCTTCAGCTTCTTGCCTGTTGATAATTTAGAGATTTATTCGTGTCCAAAATAATCTTCTGGAAAGTAGCAGGTGCATCTTGACTGCATCATTTCTGAAGATGTGGAGAGGAAGGCAGTGTAATGCGTGGCCCCAGAGGTTATTTGAGCCAGTAGAACATAACAAACCTGTTGGGCCTCAGTCTGTCTGTGGGAAGAGCGTGTATCACGGTGACGGACAGTGCCCATTGCTTCATTTCACAGGTCACTTATCTCTGGGACCTGTAGTTGTTACGTTTGCCCCCTACCATCAAGTACAAGTATGGAAAAATCTTGACATGCTCTGTCGGGAGGCTGACGTTGCCTGCCCACGAGACGTGTAGCTGAAAAGGCAAATGAGGAAATTGAGGCCATTCCAAGCATTCAAAGAATCTATAAATTCAAATTCAAAGGATCTATAAATCAGAATCTGTGTTCTTTCAGGGCTGAGCGGGTGAGGATTCATTGCTTTAGAACGACACACAATGGTTGAAATCGGTACCCCACTGAAGTCTACAGGGCTTTTGCCATGCAATATATAGGAAGTTGATAATGCAGTCCCGTTGCTCATCAGAGAGACTGATTTATTAGTTGCTTTGGCTTAACGCAGACTATTTCTGAAGAGAATTGAAAGTTTCTAGTCTCTTAAATTCAGCAGAAGCAGCAATATTCAGGATAATGCATTCCTGGGTTTATTTTTTTTAGTTACATTTTAGGCATTCCTATCTCTTACATCTTTATTTGTACAACTGATCTAAGATGTACTTTATAGCATGATCCTGAAAATCTGTATTATATCTGTAAGCACAGAAGATGTAAAGATGTTGAACAGCTCTACTGCTCTGAGAAATGTAATTCTGCAGCTGTGTGGTGTCTCATACTGTATTTTTTTGCTTTGGATTGACCACATTTGAACAGATGGTTGAGGAGAACAATGTTTTAAACAGTCCTACAAACTCTGGGCTACAGTAGTGCTTTACAACACGGTCACTGTGAAGCTTTGGAAAGACCTCACTAGCTTCTCTGTAAAAAAAAAGCAAGTTTAGTGATGTAGAAGGGACATTGCTAAGTCTATTTTTAAAACCCTCCTCTACTATTTGAAATAGTACTCTTTCGCCAAGGGGTCAGTCTGGGTTGCCACATTCTTAAGGGTTTGCAAGTGGGTGGAAATGGCAGCCAGCGTTTTGTTCCGCTAAATGGTTCTCAGATGTGTTTGATGGCCACAATACAAATGAGTTGTTTGTATGTGAAATTCACGATGAGAGGAAGGCTTTAGATTTAAGGTATCTTGACAAGGGAAATTATGAAAATCTACATGTCTTATAAAAATAACGTTATTTCACAGGGAGCTGCTTCTTTACGCTCTTTTTTTTCCCTGTGTAATCATGGTAACGCTGTATGTAGTTTGCTGTCCTTCTCCAAGTGAAGAGATTTCCTTGCAAAAGGGAATATGTTTCTAAATGCTTGCCTGTGCCAATGGATAATCTATGGTCTCTCCAAGTCTGAAGAAGTGTCTCCAAACTATGGTGTATTAACAGAAAAACTGTATGTCTGTTTCTTTCTGTTCCAGCTTGTCACCCAGATGCTGATGGCTTACCTGTCACGTCTCTCAGCTATCGCAGGCAACAAGATAAACTGTGGGCCTGCTCTCACATGGATGGAGGTACAGTTTGAAGCTCAGGTGGTTCTTTTTTTCCTGACCTTAGCAGCAGAGCAAGCCACAAATGTGCTCTCTTGCCTTGCCGGAAAGAGGTATAATCCTTCCAGAACTATTAGTGTCACTGAAAGCTTTATGTCCCTGTTACCAGCATATAGGTGGCCACAAAAGGTATAGAACAAATGGGATCAGATCCAGTGTTAAGAATATAGGAGCTTTTTTTCCCCTCTTGCTCGGATTTTGTCACCCAAAGACGTATCGTTCTGGTGATACTCACAAATAAAAGGAGGTGGCAATTCTAATGAAGCCATGATTGGGTCAACAGACAGCCTGGGAAAGTCCAGTTCATGGCCGCAGTCTCTGAGTAACCGGTTGCAGAAAGCGCGCACGTTCTTAGGCTCCTTTTTGGCAGGGCAATGCTGCAAGCGTGGCAAGTTTCTAAAACTGTTGGAGCTGTCTCAGTTATGGTGTTTGCCTGCCCTCTTTTTTTTTTTTTTTTTAATTTTTCGTTGTGATAGCTACAGAGACAATAAATATTGTCTGCTCCTGTTTGCCATCACTGTTGGTTAAACTGCTGAACAGAGCCTACATTGTGCTTGCAGTGGCACTGTTTGTATATTGTGAATCGCAGCTGCAGCTTTGGTTTCTCTGTTAATGGTCTTCTACCATCTTAAACAATAGACCTTATTGGGCAGTGCCTGCAGGAAAGAATGGGGCTAAGTGATCAAGGCCACCTGTCTGTGTCAGCGGTGCTGTTGCTGATTAGTCTGGGTAGAGATATGTGTGTCTTTCCATTGCCTGATGATATTGCTGCACACCAGGAATAGAAACTACTATTATTAGACTGCTGCAATTCATTTTTAAATGGTTGTGATAAGGATTGAGTGCATTTTCCTGCAATTTTCCCTGCTGATATCCTCCTCACCCTGAAATCCTTTGGGGTGAGAAAAATCTTGGAAACCTTCTCAGCACGAAGGGAGGAAGGAAGTTAGGAAGAAAAATGAAACCGTAGGATTTACAGCAACACAGTGGAACTAGAGATTACAGCAAACCTATTGCACATGCAATACAGAATAACCTTTCCGATTGACTGAGGATCTTGCAAAATTTTACACAAGCACTAAAATCTAGGCGTTTTGAAAGTAGGCTGATGATTGCGGCAAGGGGTGGGAGCCGTGTTTTCTTAAAAAAAAAAAAATAAAAGGGTGGGAGAAAATTGAAAGTGACACTAGTTTTCGGTTTGACAGCCTTTCCTCCTTACCTCAGTGCCTCTTCTTGAGCGTTAATTCCATCTTGTAGAGAATTTTTGTAGACACTTTTGTATTGCCATTTTAAGTACTTCAGGAAAAACAATACGATTCGGTGTTAAAGGGAGGTGTAAACATACACTGTCGTGTTACTGTTTGTACACAAAGATGCGCAAATAGAGCATTTTCCTCCTTAGTTGGATGGGGACATACGACCTTCTCAAATACTCTTTAAGAATTGTTCTTGTACTTCCTTTCTGTGTGTGCTGTGCCCTCCACTGTCTCTCCATGCTGCTCTCCTCAGGGGGCCCCCAAGCTGCGCTGTCTCTGTGAATCAGCTTGAAGTCTCTGCCATGTGTGAGCACCAATAAAATGCCTCCTCGCTTGTCCTCAGCTGCCTCACAGTCTCCTGTGCTCTTTATTTCAGATTGATAACAAGGGGAATCACCTGCTAGTCCATGAGGAATCATCCATTAACGTTCCTGCTATTGCTGCTGCCCACGTTATTAAGAGATATATTGCTCAAGCAGCAGACGAACTGTCCTTTGAGGTAAATAATTAAAGGAACTTACCTTCCTTGTTGCCATATACAGAAGAGTGTAATGTGTGTGCCTGTGTGTGTGCACATCAGGAATACATTCAGACACTTTCAGAATATTTTGTGAGGTGAAGCTTAGAAGGTTCACTTAAATACTCGATTTGCAATGGGTTGCATACAGGGAGGAGTTCAGTCATCTTTAAAATACAGCTTTACTTGCCATTAGTATCTTCTGATTAAACAGATAGGGCCAAGTACTCTAGCCTGGCCTCTGAGCAGCAGCAGACCCTGCGTAGTTCACACTGTACAGTGTATTAAAAGTATGTTGTACCTGTTCGGGAAGACTGTCCGCATATGTGTCTGTGTGGACACATGCCAATTTAATTATTCATTGGCCAGTTTACACAACCTGTGTTCCTGTTAGCAAGTCCGCGTCTAAAACCATTTTTAAGAGCTGCTGTTCCCATGCAAAGTAAAGAACCAGACAGTCAAAGAATTTGATACTTAAAGGGCAGGTGATAATCTAAAACTGTTCTGAAAAACCTTACTTGATGCAGAGTAGGAGCTGCTGTGGAGCAAAGATGTGGAAGATCAGACCCTGGAAGTCTTTGGGTATCTGGCTCTTGTCTGTTCTACCCAGAAAGCAGCGTTTTATGCTCCGATTGTTTATGTGCAGTGGTACTATCAATGGAGTATTCAGAGTGTTATACAAAAAAAGTGTAAAGGAAAACAGTCAGTGCCCGAAGGAGTTTTTGTGATCACATTCTTAGCATGCAGCGCAGGAAGTAAAACTAATAATGATAGTCTAGTGCTGCCAGGGTTTTGCTCGTATTCAAAATCGAGGCAATTATTAGTGTACACCAAAGAACTGCACTAATCAGACATGTGGGTATGTCATCTTCCAAGTTAAAATGCATGCAGTACGGGATACACGCTGTTTGTCAGTGTCTCAGTATTAATAAAAGCACCAAGATGGCACTCCCTGCTTGTAAATCTTGCAGCTCTGTCCCAACAGGCTAACTTGGCCTTGCAACTGTCATGCAGTCCAACAAGTTGTTACGAGGCATAGTATACCAGCGGGGAAACCAAGGCACGTGTGGCTTTCCAAGTTTATGCAGTGAGAAACCTTGGCAGAACAGAAGTGGAATATGATCAGTTGTTTTACAATGCTGCGTTCTGTTCCCTGACCCAAACCGTCTCTTTATGTTTAGGCTATTGTTAATTTCTAACAGGCAATTGTAAAAGTAGCTGACTGGCATTTGCTCCCCAATGCCGAGAAAAATACCTGGCTTCTCTGCGCATTGTGGTGACAGCAGTTTCCTTAATGGAAATGTGCTTTGCTGTTGGTTTGCTGTTCCCTTGAGGAAATCGCTTCCCTTGCCTGTGTCTCAGTTACCCCTACCTGAAAAATGGGGATGTGTTATCTTCTTTGTTGAGATCCATCAATGTAAAACAACTAGTAAAAGTTGGGCATTACTGTTAATTTTTGCTATACTTAGCTGCAGTATTTATTTAGGTTCTGCCCCTTCTGCTCTGGCCTATCTCATTTTCTATTATAGAGGCCACGCAGATCTTAATTCCCACCAAGCCAAATTTAGTATTGATGATACGGATTTCCTCTTGAACTATTGCAGTATGACATTTTTTATGGGAATGAACAAAGCTTCAGAAAAGCTGTTTGGTCTCCTTGGTCATCTTTCTTCCTGTTACTGTAACACCGCACCACCTTCTCCCCTGTTCATTTTCTAATTAAGAAAAGCATGTCCTGGTCAGTTTGTGAACTACGAAGGGAGCTCTTAACTTTTTGCTGTGAAAGGAAACAAGAAGACATATGTCAATGCCTACGTACACATATATAGGGCAAGTAGTAAAAATGAGTTCAGCTACTTGAGAATATTTTCCAAAGTGTTTCACGCCATCAGTGCTTACTTGTGTCTGCAGTTTAATCAGAACCCTTCTGTACGCTTTGGCAGAGAGTCTGCTGCTTTTGAGAATTGTTTCCTTATGAGCAGCTGTATCCTGTATGTTGTCTAATGCAGTAACTCTTCTACCTCACGGTTCGATTTTACACAGGCAGATGTCTCAAGATTGGCACTGGTGCAGTTGCTCACAAGTTTTAGTTTTCTGCGGTGCTGACAAATGCGTTTTTTTGAATTGTGCTTTCCTCCTAGCCACGTGGCAAGCTGTGATTGACGTTGCCAATCTTTTGCAGGTGGGAGACATAGTGTCTGTTATTGATATGCCACCAAAGGAGCTGACCACGTGGTGGAGAGGCAAACATGGATTTCAGGTAGGCACAAGCATCACACGTGATAGTGCAACTTAAATAAAGGCAGGAAACTCAGCATTGTGTTTATCGAACTGCTGTGCCTGCGCAGGATTACTCATGGATATAAGCAGAGTTTCCCTGCATTGGTGTAAGACGACTTCCCCTTTCTCTCTGCACTTGGGCTACAGCAGACATGTGGTCTTCATAGGAACTTATCTCCCTACCTAACTGTGCGAGTTAGGGATAGCCATGGCCCTTTGATCGACAGCTGGCCTGATGTTAGCGGAAGCTTATGTTGCACCCCCTCCAAGGCAGCTGACACTGTTACTCAAATTATCCCATTCCTTCCACTATCTAAAACTAGATCAGGCAGAATGTAGAGGATTCAGAGAAAGCCAGTTGATAAGACACTGCCCCTGACTTGGTCAAGTCACCCAACTAACCCGTGCTTTCATGTCTGCATTTATTGTGTAGTGTTAGTATTACTGGTCTCCGTATATGTTATAGCAGAGAGATTTAGACTGAACTTTCAAAAGATCCTAAACATACGTGGGAATTAGGTTCCAAAACTCCTATGTCGAAATGGCACTTTCCTTCCAAAAGAGTTTTTATTCCCTAGCTTGGATTTTCTCGTT
Source organism: Sagittarius serpentarius (assembly GCA_034782735.1). Classification (NCBI taxonomy): domain Eukaryota; kingdom Metazoa; phylum Chordata; class Aves; order Accipitriformes; family Sagittariidae; genus Sagittarius; species Sagittarius serpentarius. Next base: position 3,007,079 of record JAVKLA010000081.1, read on the forward strand.
AGGAAATTTAAAGAGAAGGAAAAAAAAAAGTCTCTATTTACAAAACAAAACCCAAAAGCTGCTGGAGGTTGGGGTAACTGACTTTCTACCTCCTCACGCTGTAGCATCTCACGTTTCAGCTCCTTTCAAGTAGAAGGGATTTTCATACTGCAGTTGCTGTCTGTGAGTAGGTGGAATTATGAGTTTGCCCTGGAGAGGGTCAGAATTGACCAGACACTTGTGTATTTTGGCCCGGAAAGTCTTCTCAAAGTACCTCAGATTTTCCCTGACAGACCTTTCTGTGCCAGATCCAGATTGTGGTTCTGCTGTCATTAATACCAGGGCTGTGTGCAATTGGATCTCCAAACAATACAAGTCCTATCTGAATGGAGTGTTAGTTACACGATTACATTTCTGTCTGTTTAGCCAGAGCATGCGAGATACAGCTTTTGTTGGCTTTGTATCAGATGCGGGAATTCGGATAGTATCTCATTTGTAAAATCAGAGCAGCGTTGGACATACGATACCTGCTCTGAAACTAGATTTGTTTCTAGAGTTCACACGTTGATATGTCTTGAAGAAACTTGACTGTTGGTCTTCTGGTTTTGAACGGTGTTGTGTCTTTGCGGGACTTCTGTTCTGATCTTACAAGCCCTAAAGCTGTATTTGCTGTACTATCAAAAATTAACGAAATGCTTTAGTACTACTTGGCGTGATCAGGCTATGCCGCATTTAACTTCCAAGTGAATCAAGGAACCCAAAACTACTTTGTGATCTGTGCGTGAGTGCAGACGCTTTGCACAAAGCTGATTGATTACAAGTGTGTGGTATCCCCATGCAGGATGTAGATTCCGTTACTCCGTGCAAGCTCCCTGCTTGCCATCAGGCTGGCTGAAATGGTGACTAGAGATGAAGAGCGTCGCTGGTGATTAAAGACGCAAGAAGCAAGGGAGCTCTCCTGCAGTTTTGTCACTGCCTTCTGTCTCTCCGATCAGAGCAGTCCTGTTGTGCTCTCCCAGCATAAAGATATGTTGATGAGCAAACCGCTTGAAAAGGGGATTGTCTGTATCCGTGCACAGTCAGTCTACTGACACAACAGATCTGAACAGCTGCAGAAATAGAGCACCATATTTTTCCTTAACAGAAAATTAGGGGTGGAATAATCTTGCATCTTAAATTGTAAGCAAGAGTCTTTCCAGCGTGAATCAGATCGTGGCCCCTGAACCACGCTATTGAAAACGCAGCAGCCATAATCTGTGTTTCGGTAGCTCTCGGGATGTGTTTGCACAAATGCAGAAAATGAAGTTAGTGTGTTTTAAGAAGTTACTGCCTGTCAGCTGAGATAGGGTAACAGACCATCTGTATCCTTTCTGCTCCTGCTGACGGCAGAGTAAAGCTAGTTAGCTCAGAGGTGGTTTTCGACAGCTGTACCTTAGTTGACAGGCAGTAATTTCATCAGCTATGCTAACTCAGTTATTACTGCATAAACATATCTCTTCACAGAACCATGGATCTGATTTGCAGAGAGGTGCGTTTTTCCTGTGAATTGACAGTTTTTGTCATTGCTTTGAAATGTGTTTACCCAAGCTTTTCATTTCCATGAAACAGTCAGCTACCAAGAGATGCAAATTCTAGCATTGTACGAAGAGGGAGAGGGGTTTTTAACCTGTGTTTCCAGTTTAAGGCCCATAAGCTCTGAGCCTACAGAAAAAGTACATTTCCTGAGGTAATGGAGTTTTTTGACCATACTAACTGCTGCAGTGAGAAGAGAATTCAGAGAAAGGAAATTTATCTCTGGTGTTGATACACCAGACCTGGAGATGTGTTATGGTTCGCTACAGAAGTGGACTAGATGAATACTTAAGAAGAGTGTATAGGTAAAGAATGTTGTTATAGTAACATGTGTAAGTGCTGATGAAGCTGTGCAGCGTTTGAAGCATTTAAAGCATTTAAGTATTATTATAGGCAAAGAATTCCGTTCCCGCTTAGGAACAATAGCCATTTTAAACGTGATAGCCATCTGTTGATCCAGTCATTTTAATTAATAAAATAAATCAGCGAAGACTGTCTTGCCAGATAGTTGTGATTCTGATAAAAGGAGGAGGTCCAAAGACCAAATGTTTGGACAGTTTGCTCACGTTACTACTTAGGTTTTTGCTTTGTGCTAGGAAAGGAGCAAGGTTTTATCAAAGGGACCACAGCCTACGTTGTAAATCATGTCTTGATAGGAGGAGGGCAAGGTTTTGCCGAACATGGAAAAAAAATTACGTCTTGACTTAAAGGAACTTACCTGGTTTTATGCATTTAAGCCAGCTGTGACTTGTGTATGGCTGGGCAGAAGTGCATTTGTTTCTGCATGACCCCCCACCTGTTAGAATAAATAAAGGGTTTCTCTGTGTTTTGCAAATGAACAAGAGGCAGGTCTACAGTTGTCAACAGAAAAGCAAATCTAATAGGTTGCAAGCATGTTCAATATGAACCGCAGCTTTGATTCATCATGGAAGTCACTTTATTCTTTGCCAGCCAGAGCTATCCTTCAGGAATGAATCGTCATTTTTGTTACCCTTCAGATTTCTGTGTTAGAGTTGCGGGTGCCTTTCTCCCAATACCTGATCCAGTGACTGCATTGCAAGACACTTAATCCGATGCGGAAAAAACCAACCCACTAGGCTTCTTTATCATTTTCTCTGGTTAAAGTAAAATGATTTTTAAGACATTTTTCCTCAAGCCTTTTTTCTTTTCAAATGCCCTTAGTGAGTCACTGCTTTCTTTGCAAGATTGTTACCTAAATTACAGCCACCTCCACATAAACAGCCTTCCAGCCCTCTTTGTTCTCCTCTTTTTCTTCATGCCTTGTCTTTTCAATCAGTAACTCTGTTTTAGACAGCTGAATCATTAGACGCAGGCCCCTTTTTTGGTGTGCAACTGCCTTTTGATCTTCGGAATGATTCTGTCTTTTGGGTGTAGTTCCATTAGTTGCACGGCTGCACAACAGCAAGCTGCAGAGCTGCTAGAGCTGACACAAAACAGTGCACAGGAGTGTGTGTAACCAGAGGTGGACTGGACTTTTTTCTAATCGGCCTGTGCTTGCATGAGCTTGAACTGGTTGTGAAACTGCAGGCCCTTGGTTTCACCGTGTTCCGTGCTGAACCTGAACACGCGCTTTAAGACTGAATGGATTGCCCAAAAAGGGACATGTTCTGTCTTGCGTTGGTCAGGAGTAAACCAGGCTGTTAGTTGAGAACTTTTTTTTTTTTTTGTCCTTGTGCATCATTTTCTAATAAATAACATGTATGTGATGTGAACATAGGGTACCGATTAGTAAAAATGGTCTGGGAAGGCAGAGCACATTTTTGTGGCTAGTGTCACTTTGGAAACACCAGCTCTTAAATGAGAAGCCAAAGTTTGATTTCTGGTTCACGTGCGTTGATTTGGGAACTCGGTGCAAGAGGCGGCCATCTGGCTGGTGAATGATACCACGTGCAAAACAGGCGATGTGCAAGAGGCCAGTGGACATGTCACCAGTGACGTCATTTCTCAGCCAGATGGCCACTTCCATTTGTAGAACAGTGCCAACTGCAGTAACAGATTGGGCAAAATGATGTCTGAACTGATTTGCCACGAGTTTCCTACTCTGCACGCATCCACTCTGCCCTTTTCCTGTAGGCACGTAGCAAAAGTTTGCATGGGCACAGGCACTCGTATGTGTGTGCTGGCATTTCCCTCGCCGTCCCCAGCCAGCGAGCACTGTAGGAGTGAATGCGTTTCTCGAGTTGAGCAGCAGAGATTTCTCACAGCTCACTGTAGGAGCGTGTGGCCTTAGGTAGTAATGTTCAGCATTCAGCCGCCTGCGAGCTCAGCCGCTCCGGCGGGTGGGAATGTTAAAGGAAGAGCCTTTGACCAGGCTCACCTAGGTTCCCAAAGTACAGCTGGCATACCAGTCAAGAATGGATAATTAACATATATCATCCCACACAGACGTCTTGGTTTTTTGTGAATAAAAGAAATTAGAAGAGCTTTGTGGCCAGGATGTTCAGCTGTCTTTTGCAAGAGTTCAGGATAAGAGGACTAACAATCCTGTTCCTTCTGTAACTGGTGCCCCTCTAAAATGGGTGAGTACCTTCTTAACAGGAACTGCACCGGTATGCCGGCTGTACTTTGGGAAGCTAGGTGGGGGTACCTGCTTTCTGCCCTAGCCCCTGCTTTGTAGTTATTTGGCAAACACCACAGTGAAAATTCTGCTCGTGAAAGCCAAACAAGCAATAAAAAGTTGATGTTTCACTGTTAGGTTTTGCTAGCCCGTTGTGATTTAAAACTAGAAGAGAAAAAATTTTGAATGAGATTTAACCCATACTTTAGCCTACATCAAAACCAAAAAACAATCAAAATGCCTCAGTGTTTCATTTGCCATTTATGTCGCTGCTACTTTCTCATTTGTTTGAATTCCCTCCTCGCAGACTGAAAATTATTACTGTTACTTCGACTTTTCCACTTAAAGCCTCATGTATCTTCCGGTTTTAGCAGATGCTGGCATAAAAGTGGGAAAAAAAAAAATAGTAGGTGTTGCAGAAATGTTTGCATACAACGGTAGCCTGTGCTTTCGTCCTTTGGTTAAGGTGTGTAGTGATTTTTTTAACCTTTAGATGACCTTGTATTTATCTAAATATATACTACCCTTGCTATTAATTTTCGTACATTGCCAAATCCTTTAATCCTGGCTCAAGCTCTAATAGTGCCTTGCTACATCTGTTGAGATTAACTCTTGGACTAAACTCATTTATTTATACAAAATCGTGGAAAACTTTCCATGGGAGGAAAAGCAGCATCTTTTTAAGTGGGTGGGAACGAGGCACAAGTTATAGGTTATGACCCTGAAGATGATCTCTTGGGGATCTTGCAAGAAAAGTTAGAATAAATATGTCAGAAAATGTACACCATCAGAACTGTTACCAGTAAGTTAACGTCAGAGAGCTTGTCAACACTAGCACAAGTGAAAATTCTCTTTCCCTAAAAAATCCGTTACAATTATTGGTTGTGAACATGGCAAAAAATGAAACATTGAGAACAGGTATAGCGTTTTACTTGCGAAAGGTTCCGAGATACCTAGAAGCAGTGACATGACCATCTTGGGTCTTCTTTCGTTTCTAAATGCATGTTTAGCATTGTATGTTCCATCCAGAAACGGGAGAAACATTATGTTAACAGTTAAAGGCAAATGAGCTTTTGATGACGGTATGGGAGTTTGGGTTGGATTTAGATCCACCATTGTTCATTAGGATTACTGGACTGTTGGTGTCCCAAGTACTTCAGGTTTCTTGACACATCTCAGGCATAGACGCAATTACAAAAAGTAATCAAAGAGAATGAAAGAAATTGTATCACTTCAGCTGTGGAGTCTCCCAGGTGTATCGTTTGTGTGATGGGGCTGAGACTTTCACCGGATGTGTACATTTTTCCTACCTTAAAAATTGTCTCCTGCGTCTCTTGCACCGAAAATGTCCGAGAGAGGCTCTTAGCTATCGTGAAGTATTTAAAACCCACGTAATGTATTTCGTTTAAATACCAGTACTTTTTGTGTATGTACCAATCAACCTGTTCTTCAGCATCTCCTACCAAAGCAGCATCACCGAGCTAAGAGCTGCCTGACGAAGGGCCCCTGTATGTGACGCTAGTATTCATGCTGGTTTTCTTGTGCTAATCGGCATATTTCTATCTAAACTGCACAAAAATCACCACTGCCTTATATAGCTCCAGGATATCATCTCCTTGCAAGACTGGCACACCCAGCTGAGTGAGTGGTCGGGTGAAGCCGTACATTATCTTGGTTTCTGGACGGGTTCTTCAGTTCTGTGAGTCACTTGAGCAGAAGCGTAATGCCCAAGCCAGTCTCAGTTACAGGGAACCATAGATCAGAGACGCAAGGTCTACCGATCCATAGTGCTGCTGTTAGAAGTTCTGTTCCCGTGCTGTCGTAGTCTTAACAAAAAGCATATTCCGAGTCTTTAACATGAAGTATGATGGATTACAGTTTGTCCTTCGACTTGGACAAAACAAAACATTGCCTTACTGGATTTGGGGATGTGGGAAGGAGAAGTTATCTGGTATTACTATTAACTGTGGCTTCCCTTCAGGAATTTGGAATAATTTCAAAGTCTGGAGTGTTTACCTGGACACACCATGCATGACACTGCTGCTAAATTGCTTGGAGGTTTATAGGTGAAAATCAGCGTGGAATAGGAAGGAGATTTTTTTTTTAATCCCCCCCCCCCCCCCGCCTCCTTGGAGACAAAAGGCAATTGTGTAAGATGAATAAATAGAGAGGGCCTGTTTCCCAGACTCGCAGTGCTGACTGCCTTGTGGCTCCAATGAGTTTCATAGATGTGCTAACATGACTGGCAGCAGTCCTGGCCCAGTTCGACTGTTTAGATGAGCTTGGGGCCCATCGCTGGCTCTTTGCCATGCATTGTTGCAGCACTTGACCGAACTGTGGCTGCGTGAAGTGACTTGATGCTTTCAGCTGTCCAAATCACATGCCTGACACGGGACAGGAAATCCTGCTTCTGGCTTAGACGGGGTGTCTCGGAAGGGTGGTGGTGGTGCTTGAATTACATGTCACACTACAGAAGCTGTGTTGGGTGAGGAGGTAGGATATGAGAGAGGAAAAAGGTCTGGAAATACGGACTCAGGATAAAAGTTGCCAGAGGCTCTGGTCTGGCTTGACTTTCACCAGCGTAAGAAGGAAGACACTGTGAAGTGGAGAGAAGGTTGGGATGCTGAGAAGTGTAAAACTCCTATCTGGTCACATCTTGGCCCGAATCCTTAAACAGTGAAAGGGAAATAATTTCGCTTCTCCCCAGATAGGGAGGCCTTTGAGTGGCGTGTGAATTTCTGCAGGCACATCCTATTTCAACAGAACATTAAGATCCTCCCCATACTCTAGTCTTTAACCCTTATGCGGGTTGATACAGCATTTCTGAGTTAGAGGGGAGGCAGGGAAAAATGCTGTGTGAAAGGTCAGTGCAGGAACGCTGCAAATTAGCATTTGAAAGTGAGCAGCCACAGGCCCTTGCTGCGACTTGGGCACTCGGAGATGTCTTCATTGTCAGCGATGCTGGCAGCAGAGAAGCAGCTGCGTTCAGTGGCTGTCAAAATTTTTTGCTTAGCGCTGCTGTGTGGTAGCCGAGGGTGGGTCACTGCTTTTGAAGCATCTTCAAATATTTGCTAAGGAGAGTCTTGCCCCTGGGGTTTGTTTCTGGCATATTCTTTCTGTTTCAGCTTGATTAGCAGGTACACAGATAAATCATAACGCTTAAACAGCTTCTGCAGTATGTTTGTTGGCTGTTCTCTCAAATCAATCTTCAGTAACGGGTATGTGGCACTATTCTCCCTTGTCCTTTGCTGACAGGGAAATTGAGGCGCAACAGTTGCACTGGCTTGTCCACGTTCAGAAGCAGATACGAGAGTATGCACCAGGAGTTCTGGCTCTTGTTAGGGATTTTTTTGCTACATCATGCTGTTTCTTTTAAAAATACTTGTGTTTATTTCTAGTCAAATTACTGGGTTCTCACTTACGAATGTAAGACTCATTTTACTGTATGTATATTTTATTAAACCTGTTCTCAGTTCTAAGATTGAATTGAATTCAATTTAACTAAATCCACATTGAACTTTTTTAGCAAGATCTTTAAACACGCTTAATTTGAATGCTTCAGGAGTGTCACTTATTACCCACGCTCATCAGATCAAGCACCCACAGTAAGGCTAGGACACAGTAGAGAGCTTTGTGCATTTGAAGTGTCTTCTGCGAACTTATCATTCAAGAATATGCATTTTTTTCTGTAAGGGGACTATACAGACATGCAAATACATTGACCATATTTGATTTTAGTTTTCTAAAGCAATAAAACGTTGAAGTGCTAGTGGATATAGTATTTTGACAGTGAAAAAAGGTCAAGTGTTGGTGAGATTTCAGTACAGATAATTGAGATGCTAAGAGCTGAAATATCTTGCTCTCTTCATTAAATTTCATGTTGCATACATGCAGCCAGGTGCAGGAAACCCAGCTAAAGTCTTTCTCTCTCTGGGGGGGGGGGGGGGGGGGGGGGGGGGGGGGGGGGGGGGGGGGGGGGGGGGGGGGGGGGGGGGGGGGGGGGG
>JAVKLA010000081.1:3015311-3033559 GCA_034782735.1 Sagittarius serpentarius
CCCCCCCCCCCCCCCCCCCCCCCCCCCCCGCACTGGAGATTGAAGGGTGTGTAGCACACTTATCCTCTCCCCCTCTGTTGCAAGTTGACTATCTCTGACCTGTGTACCAAGCTTCGAAAACAGACTTAAAACCGTATTTTACGTAACTAATTATTTGGTTTGTAGCATTTTTGGCTGCATCATTTTGAAAAATTATTTCTCTTATGCTGGTCCTTTTACGTTGGATAATGTTATGGAGCATCAGGCAAGCAGAGTTCTAGGAAAATGTTTAACAGTTGCTGGTTTAACGGTTCAGACCTTAAAAACACTACATTCAATATTCTGCCTCTCTTTCTGTTTTTACTACAGGTTGGATTTTTTCCTAGTGAGTGTGTTGAACTAATTAATGACAAAGTTCCTCAGTCCGTGACCAATTCTGTGCCAAAGCCAGGTATGTATATTAAGTTTTATGATGTAGTGAAATAAAACGGAGTTATCTTTTTGGTGTTCCATGTTTAGTATCTCCTTTATACATACCGTGTTATACTCTTGTGTGTTGATCATCCTTTGTACATACCACGTTATCCTTTCTGTGTGCTGATCATCCACACGTTACCTCTGTCTGAATAGTTGCCACTGTTGATTCGTCTTTCATCTCCGGTGTTTTGTAAGCTCATAGCAACGTCCATCTCCTGTGTGATTTGAAAGATTTTAAGCTTGTAAGAATTTAAGATAGCTTCAGCAATCTGTAACTAGTGATTCCATTGCAACATCCCAGTTCTTGGTGTCCAGAGTGTGTTGTATGTTAGGTGTTTTTCATACAGAATATACAGGCGACCCAAAAATGTTTATGCTGACTTAGATAGAACAGATTAATTAGGTACTGGAAGTTTCTTTCTGTTTGAGGATTGATGGAGAAAGTTGGATATAACGGAACTTGTAATCCTAATTGCTTCTGCTCTGGGTACGTGACTCCATCTACTTCCTACTGCCTTCTGGACAGTTTCGTATTCTGTGAAACACAGGGAAATTAATATCAAGCTCTGCTGAGGCAAGGAAAAACAAACAGAAAAAGACATCTTGGATCTGATTCTGCTGTCATCCTAGTGTACCCTGGAAGTGATTGTAGTTAGAAGTGCTGGCATAACTGACATCTCTGCAGAATTAGCTGGTGGTGAAGCTTTTGTTTAATACTCCTGATTTTTTTTTTTAAATCTATATATTCATATATATAAAGATATATCTGTGCATCTTCTGTATCAAGAGAAGCAGTTTGAAGTTGCTGATCTTTCTTAAAACGTTAGGCAGCTGGCAAGTTGAGTTGGAAAACTAGTTAACTGGTGTCCTTTTCATCTATTTTCTCTATTTTAATGATATTCCTTATCTTATAAGATTGCTGACTTGATACTTTAAGACAAATAGATATGACTCAAAAGTTTGACTTTTACTAAGGGAAATGCATTTTATCAGATCTTGTGTTATAGCTTGGAACTTTTGGTTCAGTGGTAAAAAGTCATGAACACCCTAAGCTCTCAGTGTACTGCATTAATCTGCATGCTTCAAAGAGCTGACAGTTTAGGGAAATAGTTTTCTCAGCCATTGGTATCTCCAGCCTTTGTTATTCCTGGGAACATGCAAATGTGTTTGCTGGAATCAGTGTCACAGAGATCACTAGCAATTCAAAGCACTGCAGCAGGTGGTCATTCCATAAATCCAGTATCTGCCTTTTGTGGTTTGAAGTTGATCTCTAAATACTGTGATCAGTCACTTCTCTGCACTCTGTCAGCTAAAGCGTGTAGACAAGGGCAACTTTAAATCTAAATACAGGCCAGGCTGATAGATGCAATCATAAGCAATTGTTTATTATTAAATATGGCTCAGGCAGTTAAATGTCACGAGCTGCTAGTGAGTAGTTTCTTGCTACGCTTTAATGAGAGATAATGAAGCCACATAAGATTAATAGATTCTATTTGGCTTTAACAACACACTAGGGGGTGGATTTCCTCTTTCAGTCCTGGGAAATGTTAGTTATGAAGTTGATACGAAAAGCCCGAGTCCTGTTAAAAGCAGTAAGTCATGAGGCTGTCCCTGCGGACCTTCCCTGATAGTTGTTCTAGGCGTACCATTAAAGGCAAACGACTGCTCTAGAAGAACGCTAAGGAGCTCTCAGATGTAAGGATTGCTAGAACGAATGTTGCAGCTGTTTCTGTAATCCTTCCCTGCCCCTCCTTTGCACGCAGAATTTACGATACCATTTCTTTGTAGCGTTACGCTTTCTGTTTTTTCCACCTTGGGGAGTAACTCTACTTGTATGGCGGCGGCAGACGTCTCGAAGACTCTTCCTCGGTTGCTACAGAAGTTCTGACTTGGTGGGAGCTAGGAGGGGGTCAGGGAGGAGGTTCCCATAGTTAAGGGTTGTTGAATGGGATGTTGGAGAACTCGAGGAACCTATCTGCCTGGAGGAAAAAGTGATGTGTGAAATACAGAAGGGGTGAGAAGATGAAGGGGGAGGAAGGCGTTTCAGTTTCCTGGGCAGGGTTACCACGCAGCTGCACAAGCTGAATGCCTTGTCAGCACAGTCCAGGAAGGTGGCACCGGGGCAGAAAGGAGTTGCTGGAGCACCCTGCGTGGCTTAAGTAGCACTGCTGCGAAATGTGAAATTGGATCTTTCCAAGTGGTTCCTCCAGAGCCTCGCTAGGAATTGCATTGCTGGGATAATGCAGAAGAGCTTGCACTTTCCTCACCCATATTCCGTGCGTTTAGTGTATTCTAGTCTATGGCCTAAACATCTAGGGTATTTCTCAGGCACTTAAATATCCACATCAATTAATTTTCTCCCTTTACCTCTTTTTGAAACATCAGATTGGCTTTTCCCGAGGAATAGAGACTTTTCTAAAAGGAACCACTTGAAGCCTTTCTCCTTACTCGACATTGGCAGGGTATTTCATCTAGAATTAATCTGAAGTTGTAGATTTGGGCTTGATAAGACATACTTATCAATATGCAAACTTTATTTTCTTTAATCAAAATACAATGTGTAGAGCATTTAGGACATTTTGTATCTGCAGCATAAAGCTCTTTGCCATGAAGGAATTTACAGACATGGAACTCCTTGTGTTGTTTAATTGTCCATAGATTTGGCCGGCTTGAGTAATCTAATGAAAAGCAGATGGAAAGCAAAGAACTTCCTGCCCTGCGTTTTTATTATTATTTATAATTAGAGGGTTTGATTTGCAGAAGTGATAGGGACAGCTTTTTAATAGAACCATAAAATATTGGAACGGTCTATAATGCAGTACAAATAATGACTGAAGTTCAAATGAAAATGAAACACAGGGAATGGGAGGGGAGGGTTGGGTTTAAGGGCAGAGTCTGCTTTTAGAAACAGTGTTTTCTTTGACTGTGGAAGTACGTGCTTACGCCAGTGATAATGCAGCCAGTGCCTGAGATAAAGGAAAGAAAATGGACCATGCAGGAAAACTGTCCATTTTCTTCAGTTCTGAAAATTCAAAGTGATACGACAGAATATTGGTTTTTCCTTGAGTCACCTCTGAAATGTATTTGACAACAAAGTTTGGATCATCAAATGTATCATCTCCCAAAATACTGCTAGGGGTAGGTATGCTTGCAGAGATGTATAAAAATATGTGTGCGTGCGTGCGTGCACACACAAGCTGTCACCTGAAAATTAAAAGTCAGTTTCATTATTGCTTAAGAAAATTGTTTAGCATTTTCCTTTTTCCAACTTTGTACACATGAGAAAGTCGTACAAGGAGAAGAAGGGGTGCTCAGGAGGTCTTGGAAGTTGCCTGTTGAGTGGTGCTTTCCCTTCAGTATCGTACTAAGCCCGTGCCCCCCCCCCCCCTTTTTTTTTTTCTTCATGTTCAGTGCTGTGAGGAAATGCTTTTTTTTCAGGTGGGGTGCAGGCTGATATCCTGACTCTTTCAATTTCTATAAAAAACACAGTAAAGATCCAGGAAGGTAGCGTGCGCTCACCAAATCCCAGATTTCTTAAGCGCTTGCCTTTTTTCTCAGTTCTTCCTGTATTCTTACTCAGATTACTCTTATGATAAATTCTTAGCCTAAGTTATTATATTGAATTGATATGTCATATTTCGTAGCATTTACTGACAACCTAGCTGAAATTCAGTACTACCACGGATGGAATCAGCTTGTATTTATAAAGATTTTTAAAGAGCTACAGGATGAAAGGTTGCATTGAATTTCAGATATTAGGTGAGAAGTGAATCTTTTAAATATTCATTGTGCTGCTTAGAAGGAAAAAAGCGAATAGCTGTTTTGTCTTTTCCTTCTAAGTGAACATTTGGGAATTGCCTGTAGATAGATGGTGGCTTTATTTACTCTTCTCATTCACTTCTGTCCATCTCTGGTCTTTTCTGGGAACAGTGTGTGTATGTGTGTGTGTGTGTTCATGTTGTCCCCACTCATCATTTTGGCGTAGTTAACGGTCACAGGCAGCATGTGTCAGCTGTTTCAGTCCATTCTTTCTCATAATTCTGGATATCTGTAGTTTAACAATATTTGAAATCACATCTCATGCTTCACCTCATACACGTAATTTGTTTAATGTCTTTTGCTAACAAGTAGCATCTTGCTGTGTACCAGATCTTTACTGGAGTGTGCCTTGGCATGGTAATTTGTTTGAAGGTTTCTAAACCTGGTTGCTGCTGGGGAGCATTTGGTTTCAGTGGGGCAACAAGGAATAAAGATGCAGTTTGCAGTGGGACAGTTAGAGCTTAAGTGAAGAAATGGGGGATAAGAAGGTAATGTTTCCCTTTCTTTTGTTCAAAACAATGAGCGTTTTTAAAACTTCAGGGGTCATTCTCACCAGTTCCTCAGTCTCACTTAGGACAAAAACAAATTAATAACCCCAGCAGCTCTGCGCAACTTTATGGAGGATTGTTCAAATTCCTGTCGCATCCATTCACTTAATTTAGATTTAAGAGGTAAATCTACTCTTATGACATGTAACGAAGCACACGTGAAAGGGTACTTGTTAGTATTACGAGCTGTTGTAAATGAATAATTTTTTTTTAAAACATAAATAACAGATTAATCTGGTTCAACATGTCAAATACAAATAATCCACTGAACTTCAGCAGGATTGAAATACGGGTCTGGATCAGGCGACAGACTCTGTTCTGACCTCCTGAAGACTCTGGTACAGCACTGAATGAATTAATTTTAACTGCAAAAATGCAAGCTGAGTTACATTGACTGTGTTAGCGCTATCGCAATCATAACAGACTCTTAAGTGGTCATGCCTGGTTTGAGACGGGCTAGTTGCTAATCCCTGGACAAAAAAGATTTTGTGGTGCGGGTTTGTTTTTTTTTAACTAAAAATAAAAATCAGGAAGAATAAGGTGCAAATAGAATTTAAATTCTGCAGATGCCTGGGCTGAACAGCCATTTGACACTGATGAGTGCATAATGTCTTAATTATCGTTTTTATAAAGAAAATATGGAAAGATAAAACGTATGTAATTAGTACCAGTGGTGTTAATCTTATGGAAAGAAACCAGTTGCTTGGCGTTCAACATGCAGCTGTCTCATTAAAGCTAAATTAAATGAAAATTTTATTGAGCCAAGGCAGGTATCCATTCCCAGCATGGAAGCAGACAGGGAATAAACATCCTACCATGCTCAGGGCTGCCAAACACAGTTCTTGATGCAGAAGACAGAAATGTGCTTTCAGTATGGACAGACCTAAGGACCAATCCTTCAAGAAATTATATTCTCTCAGCTCCTGTGGAGCTCAGGCAGAGCCGTGAGTGGACAAAGATGTCAGGATGAAAGGTCAACAATGCGAGTGTAAAAACTGCTTCTTTAGGAGACTTGCACAAGTCTTTGAAATGTGCTGCAGATGTTCCTCCAAGGCTCTGAAAGCCACCGTGGTTCGGCCTAGTGGGCTGGGTGTTCAGCCAGAGACTTCAGCAGGACAATGCCAGCTTGCTTAAACCCCAGATCTGAGCTGATCTGATGTGTGGGGAAGTTATTTCCTGGACCTTGTGTTTTCTCTCTTCCATCCAAAAAAAAAAAAAAAAGCTAACACTTGGGGCTGAGGCAGCACGAGCTAAGTCTCTGCCTTCTCTGCGATTAATGATTTTCAGGAAGAACACCTTCTGTCAACAGGACAACATAGCCCTGAGACAGTTTTGTTTTTCTTTTTGCATAGAATGAAAAATAAGATGAAGCTGACGTCTGCTTTAGCACCATTAGACATGGAGGAAAGCTAAATGTGTAAGGAACCGAATTACGCAAAATGTAAATTTACAAATCTGGGAGTTGTTTTGTTTTGTAAGTGGTTGGCATTGTCCATCTATATAAAGAAATGTTACATCTTCCAGCCCTGATTCTGACTCAACAGAGTACTTAAACATGGGCTTAACCACAAACGCATGCTTAGCAGACATTGGAAGTTAGCGCAAACAAATCCTGTGCTTCGCTGTGTTGCTCAGCAGGCACGGGCCTTGTGCTAAAAGTTCAAACACGCAAAATGTTTGGATTTGTTCTGAGCTGGGACACAGTGGGTGGGGAATTCTTGGATCCTAATGAATTTCCGAAGTGTTTAGGGAATAAAGCACCAAACAACTTGAAGGATTGGGTCTGTGGTCCTATTTTGCGCTGTGTGTAGCCTAGCTGAGCTTTATATGAAATTAACCCATTTTCAATGGGTGCATGTTTTAACCAACTTTTTTTTGTTTGTTTGTTTGTTTGTTTGTTTTCTTTTTTTAAATTATACCTTCCCAGTCTCCCCTGCCCACGGAGCCCGCCCAGCGTCCTGGAGCTACTTCCCCCCTTGTACGTTTTCATTTATTCCTTTTTCCTTCTTTCACTCTTGCTCTCCCTGTCTCTGTGTGTCTCTCTTTTTTTTTTTTTTTTCCTTTCCCCTGTATATGCAAGTCAATAGCACTGATGCTTTGAAGGATATTCAGGGGAACCAAAACAAACCTTTGCACAGAGCCAACATGCCTTTTTAAAAGCTCTTTGGACAGAAAACAATACAGCAGGGAAACAAACTGATTCTAACTCTTTTCTGTTGGAGATGATAGAATCATTTTGAATCAATAAAGCCATAACTGAAAGAAATTAAGTGCCAGGCAACCAAATAGGAATGTTAGTTTGAAAGAAAGAAGTTAAAAACAGGTGATGGCGAGGAATTAAACTTGGCTCTGAAAGTTTATTGGAACTTTAAAATCTTCAGAATCAAAAATTCCTTTTTTTTTTTTTTTTTTTTTTTTTTGAAGACCAGAAAATGCAGTTTGTGCTCAGCATCTCTCAGTGCCCAAAGTGAAACTGTCAGCTTATGTGGGAGTGGCTTACTTATCCAGAGAGTCCTGCTTCACGTTGCCATGGGCTTTTTTAGATCCTGCTAGTTCTAATCTTAAACCTCATAGCAATAACCTAGCATCGGTAAAATTGGTGACTGTTTTCATAGTTTTAATGTTTTTTTACAGTGAAGGTCTCATTTACACATACCGACTCCTCCTAGCATGTTGTTTGGATTTCATAAATCAGTCTTAAAACTGGATATGCAAATCCTATAGATAGATATCTATAAAGCGAAATATATAATACATGTCTGTGTGTGTGTATATGTATGTATATATACGCTTTCGCCATGCACATACACGCTTCCAGCCTGTTGGCATAGAGACTGTGTGCTGATACCCTTGTAACGTGGGCAACAGGCACGTGGCTCCTATTCATGATACTTCCTCCAGGAGAGGAACGTTACTTGACAGCAAACGTCTTGTTTCTGGTGTGAAGACTCAACTTCCTGAGCACCTTCCTGAGCACGTGCCAACGTTATCAAATGCTCTCCAGACAGAAAGGTAGAGACTTCAGAGAGGAAGGGGAGAACAGGGCTTGTATTTCAGTTCCCATCCCGGAGAATGCACGTGGTAAGGCTTCTTCCACCGCACATACTCAAACCAACAACAAGAGCCAGGGAATATTTAAACTGGGGTTGAGTTTTCGAGAACGAGGGCAGAATTTATTGCTATGACTAGCTATATCCACTGATAAATAAATAAATAACCTGCCAAAAAGTTTGGGAGGAGTTGGAATAGTGAATGCTCGTAAGATCCAAGGAGTTTCCTTTGGACGTGCAGGTATGGAGAAAAGATTTTTCTTCGGTTTTTCCTCTTTTATAGTCAAGTTCCTTGAATCCATGAGCCCTTCAAAGATGCCGTTCCTGCTAAGGATCAGTAGCAGTTAACTTCAGATAATAAAGGCAGGGTTGGGCTTTTTGCCCCTTTTAACATGAAAACAAAGAATGGCCAGATTTCTGGTTGCTTAATGCCAGCTGGAAGGTTGGCATTCAGAGTCACTCTCCTTTTTAAGCTGTTTGTGAGAAGAAAGAGTTCAACACTAGAGCAGCTATACTACTTCTGCTCAAAGGTGTACCGCTTATTAGTGGTTCTGCTTGTTTTTCATGTGAAATTAATTTCTTTTGACAGCCACGTCCCTTTGTGAGTCATGTCATTGCAACAGAGACTAGGAACTTGGCTATCGCTGGGCGCAGAACACCACTGGAGAGATCATGTGCCGCATCCCTCACATGCCTGAGAGCTCCTCTGTGGTCTGCGCTGGTGGTTCTTGTTCGTAACGTTTTTTGTGTACCAAAGATCATGGTTGCACGTCTTCTGTTACTAGTAATTTAGGGCGATACTTTATGGTTTTTAAGTATGGAAGCTTTGAGGTCCTGTTCAGACTTCGCTGGTGTTAGGGGGGAGTTACTTCCTGGGCTCATGAAGCAGTTTTTGGACACTGGAGTTCTTTGTTGGCCCTCAGGTTCCCCGGACACCACGAGCTGAGATCTGAACAGGGAGGCAAGGGCTGAAATACGTGTGTGAAACTGGGACAGAGTGCCTTTGAAAATCACCTCTAAATCTGTAGTCTCCCAACCGTACCAAAGACCATTATCGTGCAAGTTGCAGCTATGTTTAAAAGCGCTGGTTCTTCTGCTAGCATTTGCCAACCTAAATTGAGATCTGTTTTATAATTTTTTTTTTTAAACTTTTTTTAAAGTGAAAACTCTGTTTGCAGTGATCTGTGCACATAATATGTGTGTCTGCACTGGAACTGAGAATTAGACTGCATACACTGTGGTCACACCCGAGCCAGCTTTAAGCGCAATTGTGCGGGTACCAGTAGCATCCACCTTCATCCTCAGCAGCTCACGTTTTCTTGGCGTTTGGGTGTTTTCTCAGCTTATTTCATCTCACCTCATCTTTTTTGCAGTTCGTCCTGTGCACTTGGCATATCACTTTTCTTAGACTTTGTTTTGCACAGACATTGCTAGTTAAGAATACTTCAGGTCTAGAACACGCCAGAGAAGTGACACCTTAGCATGCATAACACTGAAATCGGGATTTCTCTAGCACTGTTTCTCTAATTGCTGTGTCTACAAATTAAATTATTAGTCTCCTGCATTTTGTTCCAGGAGATGTTTTAATTTAACTTTGTTGTCCTTTCTCTTGCCTTCTGTCTGTCTGCCCTTTTCCCACCTGACCTTAATTATGTGCAGATTTGGAGATGGATAGTGTAAAGCCAGGTTCTGCATATGTTACAGAGGCTCTGAACCAGTCCCAGCTGAGCTCAGGTAGAGCCCGTTGTGTATAATTAGTCTCTCAGTGTCCTAACCAAGTCTAACACTGTACGTGGTAGCAATAACCATTTACTAACACCCTAGGTTTGGTTACAGAAGCTAGATGTAGTTGAAATAGTTTATTATTAAATTTTTTATATTAAAATCTGTTGGCTGGAAAAGCCAATGCTTGATTCTAAGAAGCCGCCTTCTCACGGGCAGATTTTCTGCAAGTGATTTCATTCAAGTCAGTGAGTCCAAACCTTTAAGAGTCCAGCTTAACGTAACTGGGTCTTGTACTGTGGATGCTCTGCGGTATCAGTGGCTACGTGGCTATTAGTCTGTGTATCAGGAATTAGCACCCCCCCCCCCCCGCGCCCGGCTGCTGCATTTCTAAATATAAAGTGTTCTTCTTTTCCCAGGCTTTCGATTTGTGCCTCAGAAAGATAGATCCAAAGAGTGTGCCAAGCCCTATTTGACCATGTTGTAGAGGAAAGAACTTGCTTGAATAAGAAAGAAATGTGGTTAAATACTACAGTTTTATGGCAATGTAAATGACCCTAATGTGTACCCAGTTGCACAGTGATAGCAGAAAACAACTGTGTTGTGTTGTCATTGTCATGACAACGTCGCTATAGCTTTTCAGAACTAACATTAGGTAAAATTAAAGTGTTCCAGTGGAACTAAGGAACTGAGATATGTCTCTGGTACATTTTATGTACTTAAACAATTTTATCGCCAGCTGTTGAGAGGTATTTGATAACAGACTTTTCAATTTTTTTTTGTTTTGTTAAATCATTTCTGGACTTTTGTTTTCCTGGATGTCCTAAGTGCTTTGAAAGAAAATGTAAGTGGAATTTTAGGAGAGACTCGACAGCAAACTGTGTAAGTTTTGTTTTCCAGCAGGCTAGATCAGGGCTTTACAGTAAGGCAGGCAACGCGTCGTATTTCTTGCAAAGTGTGCAGACAACACGTTGTCCTCTTATGTCCCTCTGGTTCATCTAGTTCCTTTGTATTGAGGTTGAAATGAATTTGCAGGGTAACCGTACCTTTCACAGAGATCATCCCAATCTTGGGTAAAACGAACAGGTTAATGCATATTTGATATTGAAGTTACGCTAATAAATACGGCCAGCCAGAGCTCGCTTGGGTCCTGCCATCCGCAACTCTGGTATTATGTTTCAGTTTATGAAGGAGGCTAATCTTTTTGCAATTCAGTGATTTTAAGTGCTTGGTAAGTGGCAGGCATCTTTTCTAATTGTATTTCAACTGATTGCAAATCTTCTTGTGCTTGCCTACGTGTAAAGCTCTGCCTCTACGGAAATCCTTGTCTGTATTTCCATTGTTACCTTCTAAAGTCACCAAAGGCGGATTTATTTTTTAACTAGGCTTTATGGCTTTATTTTACTCCTGTAGTAAGTGCTGGGTGCTTGCTTTGAAAAAAAGAAGATTTTTTTAGCAGTATTATTTTGCTGGTAGTTTGCATCTTGGATACGTTAGGAATGTCCAACTTAGTCTTCTGTAATTATGTTGCATTGCTTGCTTTCAGTGCAGTGAAATTACCTGGGTTTAGGAGAATGGGATTTATTGCGGTGACTGCCCAGGACTGCGCACAGCTGTAAGACACGCTATTGCAGTGCTTAGTCTTTTTAGGTCTTTAAATTCGTGTACAGAATTGTAGTACAAATCAGAACTGCAGCAGCATTTTCCTGTTAGTTTTTCATTCCCTTGGAGTCTTCCTTTCTCTTTGCTCTCGCTCCCTTGTTTCAAGTGATTCTTCCCTGTTCCTTTTTTTCCTTCCCGTTTTTTTGGCAGAAGTAGAAAGGGACGAGAACTGTGGGCTGATCTGTGGAAATGCTGCTATATACAGGATTCATCTGGTCTTCTATGAAAGTCGCACTGTAAAATCTGTGAAGCTGCCGGAAAAGTATGAGTTTGAGAGAACAGCTCCCTAGCGCCTGTGTGCTAGGAACAGATACTGACAGAAACTCTAAATTACAGATTCTGTGTTCACTGGGCAAGTATGCACGGGTATGTATGATGAGCGTCCCAACAGCAGCAGCGAATGTCCTGCCCTGGGGACTGAAGAGTCACTCTTCAGCCCTGTCTGGGGGAGCGAATTTGGCTAAAGCCGATTTTTGCTTCAGCAAGCCAAGCAGCATCGAGCCATGTGCTTTCTTTTGCTTTTTCAGCAGTAGCTTGGGAGGAGGAAGCAGGCAGGCCTCAGTATCCGAGTCTGCTGCTCCAATGCCGCCTTCCCCGTACAGGGGCACAGTAGCCCCCATGGCTTTCCCTACAGCCAGCCATCGAGGCACAGCATTTCCAGTACGATTTGTACAGCTGAAGCCGTGAACTATCTTCTGAATGTCCCATTTTGCAAGAGGGCAAGTTTTTGATACGTTATTCCTCTAGAGCTGCATGAAAAGCCACCTGAGGATTACTGAGGTTGCTCCATAATTCACCATTTTAGGAAGATGTAAGAGAGTTGCAGGTACATACGGACGCAGATGCCAGTGGACAGCAGTTTTGGGAGTCCTCTACCAGACTGGGACAGGTAGTGGATTTACATGGAGTGTAAAAAGAGTTCTCCAACTTAAAAAGTGTCAAATATTTTTTCTGCACGCTGCAATGAACCTCTGACTATGAGAACATATTTTTGTATGTAACTCGCTTTTGAATTTGGCCTTCAGTGGCAAGCCTGAAATACTTTTCCTGTCCACCTAAACAAAATCTATGAGTCTTGGCTAGCTCCTAAGTGAGAGACGAGCAAGAATTTTAAGTATTTGAAGTAAGTTCCTCAGGATACATAGCATTAGGAAGTCAATGTATTTTTTTCTTCCTTCTTAATCCTTTAATGCTTTAACAGTGCAGATGTTTTCTGATGGTAGTAGTAAGAACCAGGCATGCATTTTGGCAGTATTTTTTAAGCACCCAGGGTTGTGTTCCTTACCCCCAGACTCTGTGGAGTTTCAGGTAATGTTTGTAGTCGATGCAGTATTTGCAATCTGAACAAATAGGTATTTTTGTAACATTTCCTAGGTGCTATGGAAATACATCTTGATGGTTATCAGGTATTTGTGAGTAAATTGGTCAACGTTTTCTTCAGGAGGCGTGGGTTTGAAAGCATGGAGTTTTACCTGTAGAAGAGAAGGGATGTGGGTATTACTGCTGTGTCTGAAGGGTCCTGGGGAAGCAGGGTCAGAGGCAGAGGAAGCTTGGCAGGGCAGGAGACCCCATAGCTTGGGGGAAGACCTGGAGGGAAGTCCGGACTAAAGCAAAAGGGCGTCTGCAGGCTCTAGAGACCCAAGGTGAGGAGAAGGTTACAGTTTGGTTTTGCCATTTCATGTATTGCTTTTTTTTCTTTGTTAGCTGAAGTAAAAGGAGAGTTCTCTGATCCCTTACAAGACCTGCTTGTCTTCTCCCTCCCAGCCCCCAAGAAGGGGAGCCTTTGTAATTTCAGAAACAAATGTCGTGTGCAAAGCGAGTAGTTCACAGGGATAAGTTATTGCACATGAGCGTTGCCTTGCACCCTCTGTAATCATTCGCACAAGTGCAAACCGAGTGGAAAAGGTGATGGCTCTGGTCACCTTTTGGCTTCTTTGTAGAATATCAGTGACAGCACAGGTGCAGGGCATCAGTGAATGAGGCCTCTGTCTCCAACCTCAGGCCAGATCTGCGCTAATGTTTTTCCTGGCGTAGCTGAGTCTGCTATAAGTATGAAAAAGATCGCACCCAGAGCTGACACAGTTTATCTGCCAAAAAAAAGAAACCCCAGCAAAACCACCCTCAACACCCAGTCAGGGTGTGGGCACAGCTGTCCTGCCAGAAGAGCCTTTTTGTCAGCTGAGGTTATGTCAAGGGGAGTAGCAGAGCTCTGCCAGTTGAGAAACATCTTCTCTCAGCATATCCTGCATCTCCACTGGGAGGCACTACGGGTGTAATTACGGCGTGGGAAATCCGCCTCGAGTCTCCCGAAGTCACGGGGAAATGCCTGAAACACAGGTAGAAGGAAGAGACAGATTACTTTCTGTATTCCCTGTAGTGCAATTTCTTCCTCGTGTGTGGTCACTCGCAGTCTCTGAGGCTTTCTGGAGAAGCTGAACCCATAGACACTAGCTTCAGGCTTCCCACATTTTGACGGGTAATTTTGTGGCAAGTCTTGGCCATGTTTCCCGGGGAATTTTAATTGGAAAAGAAAATGAACAAGCGTGGTATATGGATCTGTGCACAGTCTGCACGCATCAGTTCAGAAATAATTACGCAGATCTGTGTATCGTGTAGGTAAGAAAGAGATGTATTAGCGTTTCTGTTATGGAAACATTCACGGTGTTTGGGGCTGGCATGCTTAACCTTTTCCGAGGGGCTGAACCCGCCGAAATAAGATGACTACTTGTGAAATAAAGCGGTAAAACTTGGCTGAGTACAGGGGTGTTGGAGGCACCGATGTGCTATTAATAAGGCTGGCTTTCTTTTCACATGTTCTGGGCTTCTTTCTCACTCTGCCTGCTCTCCACTTATTCAGGTTGGGGGGTTTTCTTATTTTTAAGCTAGATATTTTTTTCCTTTCTCACAAGCTCTGTCAAAATGGGACTTAACTCTAATAATAGTTGGCTTGAGCGACACTCCGCAGTTGTGCTAAGAGCTTTGAAATCATGGGAAAAGGTAGTTTGCTCTGCTCTGCTTTTCCTCTCCTTTTCTCCTGAATAATTCCGTAAATGAGTGTGGGACCCAAGTTGTGGCTCAGAAATATTTTCAGGCAGCTTTAACCTTAGACGACAGCACATAGCTCTGATCTCTTCTTGCACTGGCATATGGATTTATCAAGGGTCATGCCGGTGCATATCTCAAATCTCCAATTAAAACCTGGTCCGGTTAAGTTCCCAGAGGCTAAGCAGCTACACCGTCGCATCCCTGTATGCAAAGGAGTGATGCTTGGGCTCTGACTCCATCTGGCCATCACTCTGATGCCCTTAGGGATCGGTGATCTTGCTACATCTGCAAGAAAGTGTCTGTGTGAAATTATAAAGTAATGTCAAAAGTAAGCGGAGCTGGAGAATATGTGCTGGCAAATCCATGTTTGTTTGGCCTTCTCGGAAGGTCTTGGTTTGAGCACAGCTACGGTGTATGTTTGGGAGGCTCCTTAAGGGACCACGTAGAAAGGCATGTTGTCCGCTGCTTGGAGAAGATCTGTGGCATGTGTCCACCAGAAGTCCTACGCAAGCAGCCAAGGCAAGGCTGCTCCTCTGCCCCTCTCTGTCTCTCCATCTCTCTCTGTCCTCCCTCCTTTTCTCCCCCTCTCCCTGGTAGTGAATGTAACTGCTGCGAAGTGCAGATCAAAACGTTACTCTGGCCTTTAGGACTTGCTTCGCTAGCTCATGAATCAGCCTGTGTCTGTGATTAATTCAGAAGACTTTGCTGATGTGAAGTTTCATCTGCCAGATTTCATTTAAGAACTCGTGTCGGTGCCGTGCTCATTCTTCTTCAGCATTTAATCCTGTAACTGCAGTGGGAAGCTTGCGTCGAATTCTTTGACTTGTTCTCATGGGAACTTGCTTTTGCTAAAGGAAGGGCAAGTGAAAGTCCTGTTACCCGCTTGGCTGTGTATTGCATCTTTCCTAACTGTGTTTTTTACCTTTGTAAATGGAATATTTGGAATATTTTTCTTGCAAACCTGGACAGCCATGGCAGACCATGGCTACGTCCACCAAAAGAGCAAGTCACCACGTGATTGTCCAGGTACTCTGTGACATGAGACACCTTCATGTCAAACCTGGTTTCTGTGAGCTCTGTGAATCAAATCAAATCAATCTGAGGTTATCCCGTGGCAGTCTGCTGCATGCTGTGCTGTTCTGCCGGGGGTTTTTTAGTCTCCCAGTCTGCTTTCATCTATAATCCTAGTTTCTCCCCAACCCCCTTTTTTAAAAAAGGGTTGGGTTCTTTTTTTATTTGGGGGGTTCTTTTTTTGTGTTTTGAGAGTATTTGATTGCAGGATAAATCTAGCTGAGTAAGAAGCAGCGCTGAAAAATACTGGCTGCCTAACTTCTAATAATGGCTTGAAGCTTCCTTCAGTGGTTAAATTTGCAAAACCAGAAAGTGGAAGAAGCTACGGGGTATATTGGTAACATTTTTTAGGTTACTCTGCCTTCCCAATACTTCTATCTGAAGTAACTTTTGGAGGATAGGCTAAATTTCAGAACGCTTTAAGGATTGAATTTGTGACGAGCGTGCGGACGGAGCCTTTTTGTCTATGATTTCAAATGCTTGGGCTTGTTAGCCGTGTTTAAAAGCTAAACATTCATTATCTGCCTCTTCTGCTCCACTGCAAGCTGATGAACACGTAAATAACAGAGACTGCATCTCTTTCGCTTGCTTTTTTTTTCCTTAAAACTGTCTGGCAAAAGAGAGTAGGAACAGAAAATGAGACCCACATGCAGAGATTACTATTTTCAATCAAATATCCAGAAGCAGCAAGAGGGTATCCCGGTACTGTTCAGTACAGGGCAGGGCAAAGATCCCCCCCTTAGGGCAGAGCCCGTAAGCTCCAGAGCCAGAGGAGTTATGTCCGTGTGGTGATGTGAACAAGCTCTTCAGCCGTGATGCAGCGCTGGGCCAAACGCAGGCTTGTTTTTTCCAGGTGCGGAAGAGCCACATCCCTGGTTGCTCAGGTTTCGTTCCTAAAAGAAAGGTGTTTTGTAACAAGCATTAAGTATTTTTCCTTACGGGAAACAAATTGCAGGTGGGGGGAAGGTGTGCCGTTGTACACCAGGTAGTAAAACATCTCCTCAAGCACTGTTGATCATCAGAGCAATGATTTTTGCAGAGGTAATACCCAAACCTACAGTTGAGGGAGCTCCGGTGATTGCTGGTGATGCAGCTGTTACGTTCCTGCTCTGATTAGCAAAAATAGGATTGTGCCATCGCTGGCTGCAGTTTGAAACTGTGCACCAGGAAAGTGTGCGAACCGGACCAGTTTAGCCACAACGTGGTTAAGCAGCCTGGTAGGATTCCGCCTGGCCTACAACAAAAAGCAAAAAAAAAAAACCCTGATGTGGGAACCACGTAACACATCCTGGCAGTTTTGGGTAGCTGCTAGTGTTACTGCTCTGCAGTCCTGTATACTGTTCTGCTAGTTTGAATTGTTGTATGTGCACTTTGCGTGTAGATTTTGAAAAGCGTTGCCTCTGGTGTATTCATTCCTCATTTGCGTTGGGATTTTACCAACTTTTATCAATGGGTCTGATAGGAAGAACATTCCTGGAATGGTGAGCTGGTATCAGGAAGGTTTCGCATTCAGAATTGTACATAAGCGCATACAGAACCGGATTGAGGAGTCATGCTTGGCTGCTGAGGAAAAAAGTAAGGTGATAGTATGATCGTTGTCCAAGCAAAACAATTCCAGTAATAAATACCAAGTATAATAAGTAGCTGGAGAACAAGCATTATTTGGAGATATGAGTCACCAGACAATTTTGAAAATAACACATTTGCTTGAGGAGAAACTGTGAACACCAAAAGAAATGAGTTTTACCCTTCTGATGATCAAGATGTCTGCATAAATAGAAGCAGATTCCTCTTTAATCCTTCTGACCCTGAGGTTGTCCAGCTTATCTAGTGAGCCCACATTTTAAAGTGTGTGACAGCAATTACTGAGACTGATAAACTGCATTGCAGCCTCGTACGAACCGAGGAGCTTGGGGTCAGCGTGGTTAAACAGACCAGCAGCAGCGTTTATTCCTCCAGCGCGCGATACGTGCAGGTAACGCCACCAGCTTCACCGGCACTAGGAGAAGGCTGGGAGGCTTGGCTGAAGTTTCTGGAGCCCCGTGACCCTCTTGGCATCTTTCTGTCCCTGCTGCTGGGTGCTGGCCTTGGTGTGGCTGAGCAGGGATGCCATGGCGGGTGGTAAAGCCAAGTTACGGTGCGGGGTGCTTGCTGCTCTGGAGTGTGGTGTGCTGACAGAGGTGGGTTTTGGAGCTGGGCTGTAAACTAGGTCACTGTAAAATGATGCGTGCCGTTTTGCTTTGCTTTTAAATAGCAGAACTCGCGGAGAATTTTTAATGGAGTTTGTTTTCCGTGATCTGATCAACGCGGCCACAAACTGTGCTGGTTAACAGCCACTCGGAGCGGGAGAGGGCATAATGTCTTTAGCACCGCAATTAGATTAACCGAACGGACACCCTAGGTGCAAAGCGTCTCTGCTGTCCCCAGAGCTGAGGGGCAGGCGGGGCTCGCGTGTGCGCGGCCCTGCCCGCAAGTCTGGAGGACGTGCTTCCATCGAAGCATTCAAGCCCGCTCAACGTCTCTCCCACCCTTTCGGACGTGCCGAGGCGGCCTTTTAGCGTGGACCTGAGGATTGGCGGTGCGAGCGAGAGACCTGCACTTAGGTGATGGCGCAGAGGCACCCCTAACGCCAGCAGTCTTTGTGAGATTGGGCTTTGGCCCTTACTGCGGTGCTCCTCTCTCGTTCTCGGGGCGCGAAGGTGCAGCTCAGCTCGGCGCAAGGAACGAGGCAGCCGTGGGTAGGCTGGAGTGCAGCTCTCCTGGCCCCCTTCTTTGTGCCCGTGACTTTTCCCGCAGGTAGCCACAAGCTAGAAGAGGACGGCGAGCCCGCGTCCGTGCCGATAACAGAGGCTGGGGGGGGGGGGGAGGTCGGGGG
>JAVKLA010000081.1:3033649-3059950 GCA_034782735.1 Sagittarius serpentarius
CCCGCCCCGCCCCGCCCCGCCCCGCCCCGGGGCTCGGGGAGCCGGCGCGGAAGGAGGCACCTGCGGGAGGTGGAGCCGGTTCCGGCGGGGCCGGGGAGGGGCCTGGCGGGAGCCGCAGAGGCGGTCTGCGCCCACCCGGCACCTCCCGCTCCGCCCGCAGCTCATCCCCGCGGCGGGGGCGGGCAGAGCTGAGCGAGGGACCCCCCGCGGGCTCCGGGCTCGGGGAGTTGGTGGGGGACAGCCGCCGGAGAGGTTCTGCTGGCCTGCGACGAGGGGAGGAAGGTAAGAGAGGACCCTCCTGGTTTTTTATTATCCATAGCACACACACACACACACACACACCCCCGCCGCCATCCCCGACATTAGCGTCTTTCTTATGTAAGACTTGCAGGGTATTTTTAGGTTCCTGCGCCCACTTGTTGCTTAGTAACTTGCCAGCTATTTAATTTGCGGTTTTGGAGAATTAATGGCTTTGAATGAAGGTGGGGTTTGTTGGTTTTTTTTTTTTCTTCTTCTTTTCTGGCGGTGTCGCATCGGGAAGGAGGCGGCTTGGCCGACCCTGGAGCTAAGACCCCCCGAGGTGGGCAGAGCGGTGCCAGGCTCTGCTGGGAGGTGTCCTGCACGCGGGCGCGTAGGGCACAGGGCGCCGCGCCTGGAGCAGAACTGACCGTGTGCAGGGGCAATGCAATCGAGGCTCTCAAATGACTTGTGCCGTCCAGGGGTAGCCTGGGATCGCGTCTTTAGCCGGATCGCTGAGATCATCTATTTAGCCAGGTGAAAAAGTACCTGTTACTCAGTAATTTCCAGTGACGCTCTCTCGTCGGACACCCTGGCTGCTGGTTGGAGACGCGTTTGTTTCTGGTGTGAGAGAAGATCCTTGGGGATCTGTGCCTGTGGGCAGGTTGCCTGGCTTGGTGGTTGGCTTCTCTTGCCAACTCAAGACTGATTAACGCTGTATACTTCCCTCCCCTCCCCCTGCCCCGTCGCTAATTGTTTTACTTCTGTTTCCCTTTCGCTAATCTCTGGCTTGGGGTTTCTATTGCACCTTTCTGCTCACTAAGTCCATAGCTGTAAACTGGTTTATTGGACTTAGTCTGGGGTCATGGGTGTGTAGCGAGCCGGAGCTGTTAAAGGGAGCCTCTTTCATGTCCGGGATGATTTGCGTGAGGATTCCCACCCAAATCCCAGGGGAGAAGGAATTTCAGCTTGCAGACCCCCTCCGGTGCAGTCAAGTATGCCCGCACGGTCCTTGGGGTCGCAGAGATGCGAGATCAGTGCTTCCCGCTCAGATTTATACCTAGCTCCCAAAGAGGCAGCTGACAGATGGGAATGTCTAGAATTTGAATTTCAATAGAGTTTTGCATATCACTTTATCTTTTTGTTTTCCCTCCCTCCCCAGACTGGCACTCGGAGGACACAGGGTGCATTCCTCAGCATTAATATTATGGATGCTGTTGTTCAGGAGAAGGGGGCTTCCTGTTTAAAAATGCTACTCCTTTGTTTGCTGGAGCCCCAGGGCAGTGAATGCACACTCTGAAAAATAAAATTCCCAGGGAGAGTAGTTACCGTGATCATAGTAGGCACTTTGCAAGTGGCCATGGCTCGTCTGTTCGTATTTGTTCAGAAAACCTCCTAGAAGCTATAGTCCATTTTAAGGACTAAATGCCCTGCAGGATCTTATTATTTATGACAGACAAGACAGGAGGCCTTCCCTTTCCAGTCTTCCCCATCCTCCTTTGTTCTGGGCACCACACAGGCATGATAAAAGAGGCTCATTTGAAATCAAAGCTCTGGACTGGTAAGATAAAGGAAAAGAATAAAGCAGGCAAAACAATACAATATCTGCATTCCTAAGTCTTAGAAAGCAGATTTACTTGGCTGCAAATCCCCAAATGTATTGAGCCCAATTTTCATTTTCAGTAAAGCTTTTTTACACTTCTTCGGCTGCGTACGGAGGATGTATGGGAAGGTGTCATTTTCATCCTCTTTAAAGCTATTGTGTCCTGCCGGTGCTGTATAAAGCGACTGTAATGTGAATGAGGCTGATGTCCGTTGTCTTGTTTCCACTCCAGATGAGTGGGAATTTTGCTTCCACAGGCAGAATCATCTCAGGGCTTAATGCAGATGTTAATAGCTAAAGTAAAACAATTTAGAAAGTCAGGGTTGTAAATAAAAAAAAAAACGGCACCGATACAAATCTTGGAAGAGCAGGGCACTGCAATTTGAAAGTAGCTGGTCTGGGCTGTGAACAGCTGCCCTCTGG
Organism: Sagittarius serpentarius; assembly: GCA_034782735.1. Taxonomy (NCBI): domain Eukaryota; kingdom Metazoa; phylum Chordata; class Aves; order Accipitriformes; family Sagittariidae; genus Sagittarius; species Sagittarius serpentarius. Next base: position 3,035,913 of record JAVKLA010000081.1, read on the forward strand.
CTAGTGAAAATGGAGATAGGCACCTTTTGTGAAGGGATCGGGAGAGCAGCAGTAACAGTTACTGGTCATACTGGGAGTACCGCATACTTCAGAAGGGTCTGTACGCTGAGGATTGAAGTGACAGCTGTGTCGTGTGGTTTAAGAAAAGAGAGGTGGTGTGCTTTGACCCGAGTCTCCTCCTTGTTCCAGATGGATTGCTCACGTCCCTTCCTGACGGTATAAAAAGGTTCCTTCCCAGTGTCTTCTCAAGGCCTTGCATAAGAGCAAACACCCTCTTGCTCCAGGATTGAGATCCATCTGTCGAGCTCCCAGTTATTCAGCTTGTGTTGTTTGTTGATTCGTGTCAGATCTTTTTTCATTGCTTGCCTCCTCCCACCAGCCAAGCTGGAGCGTGCTGCCGTGCAGGACTGGAGTAACTTGACTGCCGCAGTCACTCTGGTTATCCTGGTTTAGCTGATGTCAGGATTAGGCAGAGGCATTATTTGTGTTTGAATGACTAGTGAAGGCTCTGGGCTGTGTGCATGTGTTCAAAGTACTTGATGTTATTCAGGGTTGTCTTGGGTTGCTGTCAAGTTTTGGAAAATCTCCCGCAGCGCTGCTACCATTTGTAGCAGAAGCAGAAATAGTGTGGGTGAGGCTCAAGCAGCCAAGCGGCAACTTCATCTAGAATGTTTTGAAGCCTTCGGATGAAGGAAGGATACTGCATGCAGCATACAGCTGGTGTTTGAATAAGGGAGGGCAAAGGAGTTTGCCTTCAAATAAGTATGAGTTTGAGAACAATTGATTCTTCTCTGAAGCCATGGACACTGTCGACAGGACAAGAAACATTTGGTTTAGATTGTATTAAAGGGAAGTCGAGGTCAGCCATTAAGAAACTCCATCTGTAAGGATAGCTAGCAGCTCAAGTAATTACCAGCCGAGAACGTGTGGCATTTTCATCGCTGGAGACTGTTGAGTTGGAGAAACTTCTGGCAGAGATGGCTGAGGTACAGTTGAACCTGTGTGCCGGTGTCACCTAATGGGTTAGGTGGCACCTTGGCTCTGGATTGTTCTCCCCTCTCTTCCTTATTTACAGGTATGTGGAGAGTATCTAACACACAGTTACCTGATTGATGGTGGTGCTTCCCTGGTTGTCCCTAACGCTACTGCCATCACTTGAGGTTCAAGATAAGAAATCTGCTAACCAGTAACGCCTTTCATGGGGCACAGTGGATCACCTTTGGTGGTGTTCTAAAATAGGGTTTCTTCTCAAACTGTAGGAATTGTGTAAGTATTAGAGATACATTCAGGTTACAGTATCATGTTTTCTTTAGTGCAAATTTAGTGTTGCAGAAAGGCTTCAGTACATTTTGGTGTCAAGAAGTCACATATACATGGGTGTAGTGTGTACTTGGGCATGCAGGGTCAAATGATCATGGTATCCCAAAGTGAACAGGGGTGAAAGACTTAACACTGTCTCCCTGATGGGCAGATCTGGTGTTTAATTCTGATCGTGATAGTTACCGGAGTCAGAACATTATTTTTGAAGAGGATCGTTAATCTCCAAGGCAAGCGAAAGAACTGCATTAAACTCTGCTAGAACACATAGAGGTTTAGCAAAACGTAGTATGGATGAAAGAGAAAAAAGATATTTCAAGTGTCTCTCTTGCTATTTTTCTCCTAGCTCTACGTTTCCCAGTGTGCTCCCCTTGTCTCCCAGTCCCACTGCTGGCCTTGTGACCTCTTTGTGCCACCTGAGCTGCTGAGGCTACTGCCTTGTATGCTGAATGCCCTCATCTCTGTCGTTTTGTTTTCAACTCCCACTTGTTTTCCAGGTTTGGCCTCCGATAACCTGTTTCCTTTAACTACAGCCCCATCTATTATTATTTCCTCGCCTCCGATTGCAGGCCCTTGGGGCCCTTGTGTTACCGAGCCGAAGCCCATCCCTGCTGCGTTGTCACTAAGGCTGTATTAGCCAGTGCTGCTTTTTTCCCAAACACAGTTCAAACATGTTAATAGAATTAATAGATTGACCTTGTCAGCCCTTGTACCTTTGAAGCCTCTCTGGTTTCTCAGTTAGCCTTCAGCTAACTGATTTGTATCTCCTAACCATATACTGCTTCCCTCAGGGTAGGTATGCTCTACTTCAGGGAATTAATTTGGAGATGTCCTGTGGTCTGTTTGTTCAGGAGGTCAGGTCGTATTATCTTAGTGCTCCCTTATGGCCTTAGAGTCTATGAAAAGATCGGGCGTATCTTTAACCTGGAAAGTATCGCAGATTTCTTGGTATCAAACTTTCCTATCCGTACGTAGGTGACATACTTACGCATCTAGCTAACCTTGTGGTTATCGTTCTTATCCCATTGTAATTACTCGACAAATTTGGCAGAATTTGGCAACGAAGAGCATGGAAGGAGTTTTTGCATTTTCTCATTGACATAAAGAAACCTTCTGCAAGACAGTTCGAACTGTAGATAATCCTTGTGCCTATCATTACAGACGTGTGATTTTAGTTAAATAAATAATGTTGAAAGCAGTCGATGCTGCTGGTCAGATACGCTGTTAGCTTTTGAATTTGCAGTCTTCTCTCTCTGGAAGAGGACTAATTAGACCCAAATGCAGTGGAAGCTGACAGGGCTTATTGTGTAATCTGGGCATGAAAAAGCACCAAGTGAGTTGCCAAGCTGGTCGATCCCTGGTGCCAGATGTTCCTACGCTAACCAAAATAAGCCAGTACTCCACCTTGAGCCAAAGGCTGAGGTTGGCAAGGCAGACAAGGAAGAGTTGCAGTTGTGCTGAGATTCTGGCTTACAGGCACTGCCCAAAGGACGGCTCCGGAAGCCTGGGCAGGTACGAGAATAAGTGCGGCTTCCTTATTACTAGACTTTGTGGATAAGGACAGCGACATCACTTAATCAGTTTCAGTGACCTACTTTACTCTCCATGTGTATGGTGCTCTTGTGATAGATGGAAATACGTGCGTATTCTTGGCTGGTTCTTGTCATCACAGTTAATTTTAATGGTTTTTATCTAATGACACTGAAATTAATCACCTTTAACATATTTCATGACTTCTTACAACACAGAGGCCAGCCTTAACTGCTGTCAGCCTGGCACCAGATAAATGCTGCAGCATCAAAAAGCACACGGCATTTTTATTTTATTTTTCTCTATAGAGCAAATCAGTAAGTACATGTTTATGAAGGTTATTGGAGATATTTAAACTCACATCTACGGAATTTTAAAATCTCTTTCTGAAAATCTTTATGACCATCGAGGGAGCCCAGTGTAGCGACTAGTGCAATTATTGACGGGGTGTTAGCTGGTCCTTCTTCAAAACCAGCATCCTATTCGAGGACTAAAGGACGGTGCTTGGTGGTGCGTGGTTCCAGATTCCGGTTGGGTTTTTAGGGCTATATAAATTAGCTTCCAAAATAGAATCTGCTGTGGCAGGAGGAAAGGAGTAAAATGTCTTGTTGCTAAGGAACATGACAGAGAACTGGGAGATGTGACTCAGTTCTTGGCTTTGTGTAATTTCTCTTCAGTAAGATGTGAGTCCACAGAGCATGTCTTTCTACGTGTGAAGGGATGGATATGAAATATATTTACTGAGGTTTTTAAGGAGGGGCCGAGGTAACTGATGCTGTGTGGGGAACCGGCTGAACTCGGTCCACTCGCATCCAGTTAAATGTGTTCCTGAGTGTTTGCAGAATCAGGAGCATAAGAAATAGGTGGCAAAACCAAACCCAGCTTCTCATCTTCTGATTCCCGGTACTGCTCTTTCTTCAAAAGAGTCTGTTGCTGCTCTTTCTCTCCCTGCAGCAGAGTTTAATTTTACAGGAGAATGGGTCTTGAGGGGCTAATAGCCTGGAAAAATTTTAGCTTGACTTGCTGTAAATCTCTCTTCAGAGAGGATGGATTTTGCTTTTGTTTTGTAATAGCTGGCTGTGCTTTTTTTACGGCATTCCCACACCTTTTTCCATCTTTGATTTTGTGACTGGATATTGCAGTTTGTTTATGTATTTTAAACTATGCAGCCACACGTGTTCTTGCTTTTGACCTTAGCACCGCGCTCTCCGCGCAGCAGGGGACAGCTGGGTTCTGTAGCGTGTAAAATCACTGTTAATAATAAGAGAAACAAACACGCTGGCCATGCGCGGGGAATGTGGGTCAGCGTACACCCTCCAAGATTTTCTCTTAAGAGCGAAGTTTACTGGCCCTGTGTTAGAAACACGCTGCTGACAACAGTCCTGTGAAGAGGATTCTGTCTAAAAATTAGCAATAGCAACAGGAGATGAAGCAGGTGTTCTTTATTTGCTTAGCGTGGGTCAGTTTTCCCTTGGCCAAAGTGTAATAAGGTTGCAGGGGGACAGGCAGTGGGTTTGTGAGGGTGTTCTATGGGAAGCTGCCATGATCCCGTTCAAAATACGTTGCTGGGTCACCCTACGCCTGGACGTCTGCCGAGTGAGCGCTTACCTCTTTTGTACACATAAATGTGCAAGACTTGAAATCTGCTGTTTGCTTTTCCGCTGTTTTCTTCCCCTGGTCTTTGTAAAGAGGCAGGGTGCGTAAGATGGGAGATGCTGCCCAGGGCTGCAAGGTTTGACTGTATTGTGTTTTGTTCTCGGAGCCTTTGCATCGTGTGGTTTTTCATACTGAAAAGGGAAGAAGAATGCATGCACAAAATAGTATCAGGGACACAGTAAGGCTGCGTTTATTAAAAGACTCTCCTGTTTGATCACCGTGATTCAAAGCCAAGGAGTCAAGAGCTCTTTTCCATCCTACCTTTCCTTTTGTTACCAGCACTCTGGGCAATTGTAATTAAATATGACATTTTAGAAGGGGTCTCAGGAAGAGTTTTATGGCCCAGACATGATACTTAGCGGTTTGGGCTGAGACACGTGTTATCGCTGGACCGTGTTCTAATCTTACGGGTGTAAATCCAGAGCAATTGCATCCCTGTCAAATCTCCACAGGCGCAGGGAGGGATCAGAAGTTGGCGCTCCGTGGTCTGGTTGTGCCGCAGCGAATTCAGCTCGTTTGCCAGCAGGCTGAGGGTATAGTTCTGCAGCGTGTTGGCTTTGGCAGGGAGCTCAGCGTAAGGAGGTCCAGTTTCCTGCGATCTGCTCCGCCACCCCCTCGCTTGGGCTGCCACAACTGCTCATGCTCTTCTGCTGTAAGAGCATCGAGTTCAGCAGATTATTTTTAACCTGGGTCACTGCCGTGACTTAGCTCGCCGCGTGACCTCACAGAAAGGTGTAGGAGCACAACAGGAGCGCCCCGATGGCCCGTCAGGGCAGCAGGTCGGAGGAAGATGAAGGAGACCCCAGCATATCCCAAGAGATCCCCATGAGCTTTTGGTGGGTTCCCAGAGTGACCCATACTGTGCTGAACAACAGCCATGAAACTACTTTTGAGTCAGCTGGTGGCTGACACATTTCTCCAGTAAACAAGCTGCATGAAGTGTATATCCTGAAGTGCCTTTTCAGTCTGCGGCGTTAGGGTGAACAAGCCCTGCTTTTAATGAAGTAATTGTTATTTAATAGTTTTTATCAATGTCAGGGGAATTTCGGGCCTCGCTTATACTACAAAAGCTTGGTGGTATAGCAACAACGGCATGGTTTGATTGATAAATCTTCCTCAGGGAGGTACAGAGGATGGCAGGTTCCCAAAACCACAATAAACTACCTGGCACAAGTACTCCTTTTTCTTCCCTCCCTTCCCACCGTATAAAGGCTTTGGCCAGCATAGTTATGTCAGCGAAGGGTGTGATATGTTTTTTCACTCCTAATTGACACATTCGTGCCAGCGAAACTTGAAAAGTAGTCCAACCTCAGGTGGGGTGGTTTTTTGGGGTTTTGACTGGTTTCTTTTTTTTCAGCCAGTCTTGCTATGCTAGATGGAGAATGTGTCTTTGCTTGTTCAGGCCAGGATACGTAGCCTGACCTGCCTTTCTGAGGAAAATTAGCCCCTGCTCCTTCTCGGAAAGCCTCCGTTTCGTGGTAAACAATTTGTTTTATAGCGGTTAAATCCGAGGTGGAAAGTAATATGGATAAATGTTAGGAATGTTTTTGGCCTTTCAGTTGGTAACACGGCAGCATCTCTGACTATAGCAACCATTTGAAATTGTCCGGCAGTAATGTGGCTTTATCGTCTGAATTTACTTCTGTGACACTTGTTGACCTGAACACCTCACATGGAGACACAGACTGTGAATGGTTCAGACGTATCATCTCTCTGCTTTATTGGTGGGACAGTAAAGGTAGAAAAGGGCTAATTCTTTTATCCACATCTCCTTAGTTTGTAACTTTTAGATTTGTTTCTGGTCTAAACCGTGTGCCTTGATTCCATAACTTCCTTGCGTTCACCAATTCTGGGTTTTTTGAGGTCGGCGAATGGATGTAGGAGTATAGGACAATTACTTGCGCTGCCGCAGGAGAACACCGCTTGCTATTGCCGGTAATGCCACCAGTGGGACAGCAAAGGTTTGGGACCAGCGTTTTGGAGCAGAAAACATTTATTCTGCAGGATTCTTGGTAGCAACCTTGGCATTGGTGCTTATCCAGAAACTAGGACTGCTGCGCTAGCTTCATCTAAGCCAAAACACATCAGAAATTGAATCTCTCTTAGGATGCGTTGCTGGTTTGAGGGTCAAATGATGCCAGAGGACTTGGAAGCAGGGTAGAAAGCATTTCACCTTTTATTGCTACTGGCAGAAAGGCAGCATACCTGACAGCCTCCTGAGCTCTTACAGCCTATAAGGATAGCTTACCCTTATCAGACACCTACTTGCTTTTTTGTTCTTTTTTGTAACCTGTCAGCAAAGAGATGACTGCTTGGATTTTCTCGCTGTTCTCTTTTCTTCCCCACCCAGGAGAAGCCTAACTCCTATCAGTGAATCATTCTTGCGTAGGTACAAAACTCTGAAGCTGGTTTAGCCTGAGAAACTCTCATACAGAGTAGGCAGTGATTCAGAGAAGAGCAGTGCGGGAAACGGTGTTTAACCAAGGAACCATGCAAATGTTTCGCCAGGCCGTCGATAAGTGAATTTGTGGCTGCTGAACCAGCTCAGGCATTGTCCTGACAGTGGCTCGGACTGTTGCACTGCTACACTATGGGAGTGTGTTTGTAGGAGTCCACCTAACGATGCAGAAAACAAGACAATTATTTTAACCTGTACTGAGTGGCTTAAAGGCAGAGCAGATTTACTGCGTTCAAAAAACTCGGGTCTGCTTTCTGGTTAGTGATGTAAACAAGTGGTCAGTACCAAGCCAAGTACATCCTTGCATCGTGGAAGTGTATCCATTGCACCTTTTTCTGGTTTTAATGCCTGAGGTGGCACCCAAAAGTCACTTGCTGACCAGGTCACCAGCATTAGTAGAGTTTCTGCAGTACTGGCGTTGGATGCCTTTTTCTCCATTTTAAATCCGTTACCTGCTGGACTCATTTTTCATTAAGTCAAGCGAGATACTTCATGAAGAACTGTATACGGCATCTGTGAAATGATTCAAACGAATACATACGTATTAGTAATTGCTTTCTTTGTCTGTTTATTTGACTGTTGTAAAAGCATCTGTCTCGGGTCTATCACCTCCGATAGCATTATCGCAGGAGCCCGAGGGTGCTAACCCTTTGAAATGCCACACAAGCCAGGAGGAGACTCTTGTCTCCATTTATTCTTGAGCGGGGCTGATAGGAGATGATAAATGAGCCGTTACTTTACTGTGATGATGGATACAACCAAAACCTATCCTAACCTTGTTTGGCGTGTCAGCACAATCTGTTCAGTTATTGTGTGTAATTAAAAAACCCTGTCACGCTGAAAACATTCCTTTAATTAAAGCCCCCATAGCCGTGGTTTGTCATGCTCAGTGCTTCTGCGTTTTGTTAAATGATTCGGGTTTGATTGTTGCGAACGCAGACATGAGTTGTGTTGGCGATTTTGGGATTTCAGGTATTCGGATGTATTCCGCTGTTTAAAGGGATTAATACATCATGAAGCGTAGCGTTGGTATAACCTTGTTGTTGGGACAAGGTTTTTCATGTTGTCTGGTTGAAGCAGACTGCCTGCCTGCCTGTATGAAGCATTGCTGCATAAATACCTGTTTTTGCGGAGTCCCAACTTCCAGAGCTGCTCACGGAATTTCAAGTTGTGCGTATCGGCGAGCAGCAGTGACGCTGGAGAGATGCACCTTGGTCACCAGGGGTCTTCATTGCTTTCCGTGTTTGAAATAGTGTTACTCTGCTGAAATTTGATTACAGTACTTAGGGTTTTCATGCAGGTGAAGTACACGGTTGTCTTTCCTCCCTGGGATCTGAGGCAGGAGCAGGGGAGAGCGATTGCTGGTATCGCCTTGCTTCGGTGCTGCAGGAGCCTTTACAACTTCCTGGAGCTGTAAAGGCTTCCTCACAAAGCGCAGCCTTTTATACCTAGTGATTTGTTCTTTTCAATAGAGCTCTTCTGTTGAAGTTAAACTGCTTTTAAATCATGTATACAATGGCACTTTTGTTGGGGAGGCAGGAGCTCTCTGGCTCTCAGAGTGGGCCTCAGGAAGAAAAGTTGACCTTCGAGGGCATTGTTCTGCTTCCCATTCAAACCCGTGCTTAGCCTCTCCTCCCGATTTGCACAAGTTTATTTGTGTCACCCACTTCTGCCCTGTGCGACTCTCCCTTTCCTTCAGCTGTGGATTGTGCTCCTTAGCGGGACTGGATGGTTTCAGCAGAGCGACCGATTTCACCAGCGTCACGCAGAGACCGCGCGGCATTGCGTGGGGAAGGGGAGCAGGAGGCTTGGAGGGGTGGCTCCTGAGCTATGTTCTCGTCTCTTTGTAGACTTTTCGTATTTATTCTGGAGGGGATAAACTGCGTCTCTTCAAATCAGCTGCCTTAGTTTTCTATTAAATAAAACAAAGACAGTAATGCTTTTCTCTTGCAATGGCCTGAGAAGGCTCGGGGAGCTAAAAATGCCCTGGCATGGACTGTACTGCCACAGCTGCAGCGAGGTTCGTTAGAATTGCAGGTGTGCTGGAAGGGCAGCCTGTAGCACTCAGAGCTAAACGTCCTCGGAAGTTCAGGTGCTATTAGTCACTCGTTTGTTCTGGAGGCGCCTAAGACTACCAGAATGAGAGCCAGTAACAAAGCCTTTATTTCTGCCTGTAGATTATATACCGTGTTTGTCAATGTACGCGCGATTACTGGTTTTGTTAGTTAAGCCTTGTTCGTTTTTCCAGAGATGATCATTGTAGCTCTCAGGCGCTGCCCATCAGCCGGCATGCTGTGACGGTCCTTTAGTACGCTCCCACCTGGAGCTGCTTTGCAGATAAACGTGTCTTTGTGTTACTTTCTTCCATTGCAGCTGTCTCCTGTTATTTCTGCACTAGCCAAGAATTAGAACAAAAGCCAAGTCTCTGTTAGTATCGGACCTTGGAAAATCTGTTTCTGTAAATAACTGATATTAATGTTGCTACAGTTCTTAGGTGCTCTGTAGAACGTGTTATGCTTGGCCTTGCCCAGCGGAGCCAAATCTAAAAGGAAGTGGTTTTTTTATTTTGTTGTGCAGTGTCGAAAAAACACGGCAAGCTCATCACCTTCCTTCGTACATTCATGAAGTCGCGCCCAACGAAACAGAAACTGAAACAGCGGGGGATCCTGAAGGAACGGGTGTTCGGCTGTGACCTGGGAGAGCATCTTCTCAACTCTGGCCATGACGGTAAGAAACAGTCCATTCTTGAGTTCTTCCTCTGTTGGGAATCTTATTTCAGGGTGATCAGAGCCGGGAAAGGGTACTAGCACAGAAATGTGTCAGAGATCGATGGCTGAAAGATAAATTGAGGCTAATGCTAATAAGAAGCATCGTGGGAGCGCTGAAGACGGATGGAACTACTGAATATGAGTTCTCAGCCTCGTGAAGTCTTTGAATAAACACTAAATATTTTTTTGCAGGGAAATAAACTTTCTTTACGTGTCAGTGATTAATTAACTGGTTTATGAAATCCATACGTTCCTCTAGCTCAGTACCTTTGTATGATTGTAACACAATTTGCAGTGTAAATCCTTCACCTGCCTTTTCCTTTGATTCCACAAAATTTACGGGAATTAACTGGTTCATTATGTTTTGTGACAGCTTACTTTTCTCTCAGTTTGTTACGGCGAGTTTTCTGTAGCTCTTCTCGCTCCCCTTCGCCTTCCCACCAGCAGTTTAGGAAGGCAGAGGAGAACAGCTGTCCGTTCCAAGAAGAAAGTTACACAATTGTTCCTACTCTTCCTCGGATGAACTTCTGTTTAACTTGCTCTTTCCTACCCTCTCGCCGCGACTCGCCCAAGCGAGGCTGTGAAGTCGGGGAGGTACCTGCATTGCCGAGCAGCGAACAGAGGACTCGAATTCTTTCACAGTTCACTAGCCAAGGCCGTTCCCAGAAATGGCCCATGCTGAGGGTTATTTAGAAAAGCAGCATGGAGCAGCCATGGGCTGCAGCCAGTTTGCCCAGGAGTTAAAGCCGTCAGGAAATTAGTGATGGGTGTAGCATCGCTGTCTGGCTATGTCAGCTTGTTGATCTGTTTCATATTTTTGCTCCTTGCCTAACGCAGTAGATTTTGCAGTAGAGCTCTTATGCCAAAGTTGTTACTCTGATGGCTCCCAGCTTTTGCGTGCAGGCTGAGGGAGAAATGATGTGTGGGGTAGGAATGGAGTTTCTCTGTTAAATTGGTTTTCAGTGGTCCTTCAGACTCCTGGTACATATGAGTGCCTTTTGGAAGAGGGGTGGTAAAGGGCGGGGAGCTGTTTTGTGCACTTTTTCCAACTGATTCAGTTGGTAACAGCAATGTGCACTCCCTTGCCTGACATGAAGTGGTTTACTACCAGTTGGTGAATAATGTGAGCTTGCTCTTACGGAATCAGGATTGTGGCAAGGCTCATTGGCTTGTTAATTGGAACCACTAGAGATTTTTATTGCTGGGGCTTGAAAAGCATTGGAGAGTCAGAAACTGGATGGTTTGGAGACAGAAACAGACAGTAACCCATGTAAGAACTACATCAGGAGTAGGTAATTTACACCGCCGGGTAGCTATAGAGCTGGTTTTATAGTCATGCTGTGGGAGCAATCTTGGAGAGCAGGAGACGTGCCAGCAGAGTGAGCTCATTAATGGGAAAGAGAGAATTCTCTTTTATCCCCAGCCCTCCTCCTGTCCATTTTAGTTAGGCACAAGTCAGCAATAATTAAAGCTTTTCCCTGCCCTCTGCGCTGACTTCTACCCCCAGCTTTAAGGGGTGCGTATTTTATTTAGCATTAAAAGACACATCCTGAGCTGAACTAAACTGTTCAGAGCCCACTGGAGGCTCCTGTTTGACAGTCTGTAGGAGCTCACAGTCTCCAGGAGCTCACTTCTTGTTCTGGTCACTCCCCTCCCGTCACGTGCAACTGAGCGACCGTGACTGAGCTGTGCTAATGAGGTCTCTTCGTCTGAGAAGTTACCAGTTGCTTTCACCCTTGATTTAATAACTCCATCCTCACTCCCTGGAGTGAAGCAGATCCAATTTGAACGTTGCGAACAGGGGCATGTCTCCATTTCACACAGCGGGATTGTTTTTTTTCTGTGTGATTCAGCTCTCTGACCTGTATTCCAAGTGACGTAATCCCCGGGATTGGTTTTGTGGAGACATTTCTGGGTTCCTCTGAATCAAGCTCTGTCCATGCACGGCATTTTAAGATCCCCTCATTCTGTAGCATTAACATTGCTCCGTCCTGGAGCCAAATGTAGTGCTGATCTGCTGAAAGGGGACTGAGGTATCACAGGAGACCCCAAGTTGAATTCGCCAGAGCAAAGATGCGGTCCTGCTCCTTCACCTCATAACCAGAACATAACCAAGTATTTTTATAGGAGCGCAGAGTACTGTAGCTGAAGCCTGTGCAGGGTACCTACTGGTAATGCTTTGGGATTGCAACCATAAAACGTCTCAGTTCAGAAAAACGACAAAGAACCCAGTACCTTCATAGATTCGTTCAGGTTAATGCTGGTTTTGATGGGTTGCTGTCCAATACCCAAAAGATTTAGCAGGACCAAAGGAGAAAATGACACTGTCCACGGTGTTGGGAATGAATTGCAAGGCATTCATGTGCTCCTCAGAAATGCAGTATTGAACCAAACTGGAGTTACGTTAAGAATTTTATTAATTATCAGCTTTGGGAAGCTGACAAAGCCTAAATTCTCAAGAATTCGCTGTGAAACAACACGAGCGGTCCCAATTTGGCAGTCATGAACATCTAAAACTTGGCTTGTCTTTTAGGTAAGAAATGGGGAGAGAGGAGCGGACCGAGAGGTTGAAAGGGATAAGGAAGGACAAAAACTGAAATAGGTCTAACTTTTTTTTTTTTTTTTTTCCCACTAAACACTGTGTTGAGGCAGCTGGCTCGGATTGCTTAGCTAGGAGAAGAGTGTGTTTGCTATCGTGCATCTGTATACCCAGAGGGGAATTTACAAGCACAGAGGAAATGTTTTACCTACTGCAGTATGTTGTCTTTCTGTGGGCTCAGCAATTAATCACTCTCATTCTGCATCCATTGCGCCTCTTTCAAAAGGAGAATAAATTGGCAGGAGAAGTACAGGAGGAAAGCGATACAGAAATGTGACCCGTCTTACTGTCTTTACGTCCAGCGTGCGCCGAGTTCTGAACGAGCAAAGCATTTGTTGTCGTTTACCTGACTTTTTGAGATTAGTCTTGCGCTGAGGCAGAGCGCCCTCTCTTCTGAAAGGTTCCTCTCAGGCTGGTGTGACACAACTTGCGTCTGCTAAACTTCAGGGTATGATATGTCTGTTTACAGGAGTTGCTCCTTAGGGGAGGGTGTATGGGTGAGATGGGATGAGTGGAGCGAGCAGGCTGGTGTTGCTACTGCCTTTTCATTTTTGATGAGGATACAGTTTGTCACTTTTTCAGCTGATGTATATGGATCCAAGAAGTGACACTGTAAGCAGGTATAGGAAGGGAGGTAAGGTTTTTACCAAATGTTTACAGTAACCGTGGTAGGGGTGAGTACTGTACCTGAAAACCTTTCTGTATGCCTGGTGATTCATGGTGGGGATTGCGGTGATTGTCGGGCTCGCAACTGGAGACAGGCAGCGTCCTGGGTTTTGGGTTTGGTTGTGTTTTTTTTTTAATTTGGGTTGTAGTGTGTTGACACTTCGAGCTCTCTAAACAATGATGGAGCCCTCCTGTGGCAGGAGTTACACCTCCGCGTGGTGTGAAACGGTCCTTTCCCAAAGGCCCTTGTAGACAAGATAGCAGTGAGGAGAAGGAAGCATCATTCTCCGGTTTCTTCGATGAGGATCTGAGTCGTGGGCAGATCCCAGGATTATTTTTCAAAATCATCTGTGTTCCAAGCTGCTTTGGAAAACGGGAATGAGGAGCCACGGTGTTCCTGGTCACCGGGCTGGGGTGTACATAGGTGTGTTGCTTCCAGGGAAAGTAACAGCAGTCGGTCCTTTTGGTTCCTCTTCTCTGTCACACGTCAGTACTGAATTAGGGGCTGGTACCTGTAGGAGTAAAACCAGTTTTGACGTGAGGGATTTTTGACTTCTCTGTCAGGTCTAATTTTAGCAAAGGTTGTGGCGATGCTCCCTTCAAGTACGTTGGTTTGCACAATATTTCTCCAGTTGGCTGTGGTCACCCAGTGGAGCCTGCCTTAAGAGGCCCGTCCCCATTTAATTTTAGCGCGTTATTCATTTGTTGGCCCCTTCTGGGTTTTGAATACTTCCCCTGCCAACGAAGCGTCATTTGGAAGCAGACCAGGCTTAGTAGGGAGTAGCTGTTTCTTCATCGCCCTGAGAGATGTTCCCGGTTGGTTTGGTGCTGTTGACGCCAGCTATGCTAGTTTGTTTTACGGAGCTTCATCAATTCAGCATCATCCCCGACTCGTGAAGAGGTCTCGATCCCTTTGTAGGTAGAGAGGCTTTTTCCCCCCAATTTTTTTCACTCAAAGGAAACCAAGTAGAACTTAAATTGAGCTCGACCCCAATTAGAAAGAATTGTGCTTGCAGAGGATGTGTTTGTTTAGTGTGGGAGCTGCTTAAATGCTGCATTGCAGCATCTGTACCACGTCCTCGTTTGTGCCTCAGAATATTTCGAAACGGAGCTCTCCACAACTTCTGAATTTATGACAAGTGTAGGAGTCTGCAGTTAACGTGGTTAGCAGAAACATTGTGCCTGGTTGCACAGAGAGGGCAGTGGATTGGAAAGCTGGGCAGGTTCTTGGCTGTCACTGGCAGGGCGTGTAGCCGAGGTTCCAGCTTTATGCAAGGGACTGAGGCGGGCTGGATGGAGCCGCAGTGCGACCGGGGAGGCTACGCAGTCGCAGATTTGGTGTTGCAGTCGCGGTGATGCCGTTTCTCTCTGGCTTCGGGAGCTCGGCGCTGGTTAGCCGCCACTCAGCCGGGTCTCTCGCGTGGTCAGAGCGCCACAGAAAAGCCACGTTGCTCTTCCGCGAGTGGAGGAGTTGTGAGCCGCAGCAGATGAGGGATTACTTTACGATGTCCTTCATATTGAAATGCTGCTGGGAATAATGTGCTGGAATTGCTTGGACTACGGAGGATGGGCTATAAAATACTGGCGGTTCTTTTTGCGTGCTGGAAATGTTCCTGTTGCTGTTGGCTGGCACTTGGTAAAGATGATCATTTCTGTCTTGGTGGTTAGAGCGGAGCACGGGCTAATCCTGGCATACCCTAAAATGGTGGTATCAGGTGTTCCATTTCATGAGGTAGTCCATACAAAACAGTCAGCTGTATTAACAGAGGATTTTGTAGGCTAGAAGCAAATGGTATTTTTGATACCTCTTTATGCATTTATTGCATTGATGCATCATTGGCTTCCATCATTGGAAAAGATGGATTTAGAAATGGCACTCATTTTTGATCGACCAGTTTCCCATACTGAAGGATCTGTACCTCATTTTTGAATTATTAGAAAATACCAGTGATCTGTACTCAACAGGAAGGGGTATTGCTTTGCTTGCTGAGAAAGTAGATGCCTACGAAAGACAGAGTTTACTAATGCACCTGATTCTTGCTGTCCGTCCTTCCTGTTCTTCCCAGTTCCTCAAATTTATTAGCAATTATTTTGGACAAGTTGGGTAGGATTAAATTAAAAATAAAATGAAAGCTGAGACTTTTCAAAACTGCGTGCAAGATCAAATTATAGCAGATATGGGATCTTGATCCTGTTAAATAACTGGGCGCTAGCAACAGCTGTTTGCAGGGGATGGTTTTATTCTCTTGGGCTGGTTATTATGCTCTTCAGATAAGCTCCTTAACAGCGCCTTGGGATTTCTGGTGACATCACAGGTTATTCTGGATCCTCCGGTGTTACCCTTCCCTCCGAGCGATCCCCTGGCTGCAGCTGGGTCATGTAGTTGCCTTTGATGCTAATTTATTGCAGATTTGAGTACAGGGAGAACACTGTTACCAGACCAGAGTAACACAAGGAAGGAGATCTCGGGCAGCGTCTTGGCGGGGATCTATAAAAATCTGGTTCCCCTTGGCTCAAGCGTAAGTTTGGTAATCTATATGTCATCTCTTTGGTTCCTAGAATTACTGTGAGGAGTCCCTTTTAGTAGCTAATAATTTTCCTTGTAATAAAAGTCTGCCTGGCTGGCTTTGGATCTTTGCCATCTGTGAAGGAAGCCTTGATTTGGAGTTCAGGACAGCTGAGTCTTACATATTTATTAATTTTAGATTTTCTTGATGTTTTAAAGGGTAAATTTAACTAGTTTCCACTCTGTCTCGCTTACTGCTTCTCCTGGTTTCGGCTGGGATAGAATTAATTGTCTTCCTAATAGCTGGTACAGCGCTGTGTTTTGGGTTTAGGATGAGAAGAATGTCAATAACACCCTGATGTTTTCGGCTGTTGCTCGGTCGTGTTCAGAGCAAGTCAAGGACTTTTGAGCTTCTCCTGCCCAGCCAGCAAGAAGGCTGGAGGGGCAAAGGGAGGGTGGGAGGGAGACAGCCGGGACAGCTGACCCAGACTGGCCAAAGGGGTATTCTGTACCGTGGGACGTCATGCCCAGTATAGAAACTGGGGGGAGTTGGCCTGGCGGGGGGGGATCGCTGCCTGGGAACTAACTGGGCGTCGGTCGGCAAGTGGTGAGGAATTGCATTGTGCATCGCTTGTTTTGTATATTCTAATTCTTTTATTATTATTATTATTGTCACTTTATCGTTGTTATTACTGTCATTGTTAGTTTCTTCCTTTGTGTTCTGTTCGACTGTTCTTATCTCAACCCGCGAGCTTTTCCTTTTTTTTTTTTTTCTCTCCGATTCCCTCCCCCGTCCCACTGGGCGGGGGGGAAGTGAGTGAGCGGCCGCGTGGTGCCGACTTGCTGGCTGGGGTTAAACCACGACACTGCTGGAGAATGGAATTGAACGCGACAAACAAGAAGTAAAGCAAACTTTGCTGAAAAGTAGAAAGTTATAAATATTTACAAGATTGTTGCTTTTTTCCCTTCCTTTCTTTAAACAACTGTTTTCAACTGTGAATGCAAGGCAGCTCTTGAAAGCCAAGAACTTCCAGTTTATGTTCTGAAGGCCCAGCTGAAACCCCTGCGCATGACGTCCTTGGTAGGGAATTGCTTTGCGGCAAGATTTTCGCTTCAGAAAGGCTTTCTAGCATTTGCAGAGCTTCCATCAGAAATAGATCCTCAAGCTTTTACCTGGTCCCGCTACAGTTCAGGTAGAGAATAGTTACGCGGCAGTGCAGCAGCCCTGGCGTGTAGCTCCCCGAGTATGCTTGGAATTGTTACGACTTGAACGCTGGCAACCACATCAATAGATTTGTTTAAGCAATAACTTCTTGTTCTTGTGCAAAGGTTTATTGAAGAGCTGTACGAAAAAGGTAGGTCGTGTGCGTTAGCCGTAACATTTAGATCGGAATGATGAAATTGGCCACAGTCATTACGATGGGCTGAGGAGAATGTTGGCTGCGGATGAGGCTGAAGGTTTGTGTTGGATGTGTTCATTCTGTGAATGAACCCTCGGGGCATTTTTGTACTTTTAATAGGTATTTTCAGAGTATCCAAGCTGACAAGTTTGAATGCGAGCTAAAAAGTTTCAAACCTCCAAATGGGTTCAGGTCTGGCATCCTGCTTTGGCTTCTGTCTCTATTTTTAAGCTTTTATATGCCTAAAGCAGTTCATGACTAGGACATAAATCTGACTTTTGAAGGATTTGTTTGCAGTTCTCTTTTCTGCTAAGACATTTATTGTGTGACTTTGGGCGAGTCCTTTAAAGTAGGATTCATCTCCTTTACTCTTGGGCGTCTAGCAGTTAGCCAGGTCTAAGGTCAATTAACTTTGTAGCCCATAAAAGCAGATGGGTGTATCTGGAGGGTGATTCACCCCGTCTACCATAATACAGGTGTTTAAAAGAAAAAAAGAAGTGGACGCTAACTTCTCCATTGGCACAGCAGGAAAAATAATGCATCCTTCCTTACCCAATAAATTTTGTAATGCCCTCTTTGGTATCTGGGGAAAGAGAGCCATAAATAAAACACCTGGCAAGTGGCGGATTCATGTACAGGGCTACAGCTGACAAATCGGGCGGTGTATCTTGTGTTTCCTGACAAGCCTACCTAATGCAGGTACTGAGGAGACTGGAAACCGTCCTGTTCTGCCTCCCTTAATAGTATTTTTCTGTGCGCTATGGTCCTATTGAGAAAACGGGAACTGATTGTATATATAGTATGTGGCTAGTCATTGTGAAAGGGCAAATCCTACCCCAGAATACCGTATTTAGTTAACAAGAAGTTGTAACTGCTCTGTCAGTGCCCATGAAGGAGTTGAGGAGACAGCTGCCTGTGGATAGGGAGAACATGGTTTTCCATCGGTACGTTTTTTCCACTACTTGAAACTTTAAAGGTTGTTTAGAAGCTGCATGCCATAGAGATACGTTGGACTTTTTCTCCTTCCCAGGTGATTTGCTCTTGTGCTTGAGAAATCATTAACAAAGGGGAGGGTTTGACACATACTCTTACTGACTTGCCTTGCGTGTTGGATCCCAAACTGACCGTCTGTGTTCCTTACGATCCTTTCCCGTCTCCTGCTTGTTTTCTGTTAGGCAGTGAAGAAATACTGGCCTGTCTCGGCGTTTTCGCTTGCATCCCAGTCCCATGTTTGCCACAGCTCTGCATGCAGACCGTGTAAACGGGGGGGGAAAAAGGGTTGTAAAGCTGGGTTCTGGGGCAGTGATTCAGTGAGGCTGTTGGGATTTGACAGCCCCTTTGAGCTCACAGGTATTACTAGCCATACCCTCCCGTTCATCCTGCTGTCCTGCTGGCTATTCATTCATTTGGCTATCCCTGTTTTTCAGGAGACTGGCAAGACATTGAAACCAGCCACCCTCAGACATGCCCAAACCAGTTTCCTTTCAGTATTTCACAATTGATAGTAATTTTTTTATCAAAATCCATCTCCAAAGGACCAGGGCAATATACAACCGAAGCTGTGGGCAGAGTTCTGGCCGGTGAGCTGGGAGCCAGGCGCTCGTGAGCTCAAGCGCCCTCTCTCACACACTTTTTGTGGCCTCGGGGAACTTGTTTGATATCTCCCCTTCCATCTCCACGCTTGTAAAACCAAAGCAATAGTCGGTATCTGCCCCCAAGGTGCCGCAAGGGTAAGTTTCTAATACTCCTGAAGTACTTGGGAAGGTTAAGAGCGTGATATAAACATTAAACAGTATTTAGTCAAGTGTGAAAACACCGGTTGGCATGCTAGATCCAGAGTAGCCTTGTGTCTGTCTGTAGGAAATAAGTAAACTTACCCCTAGGTGTACTCCCGATGTTTATTTTGTTCCTTGGTTGGGTTTGCGTCATTTCACAAATCTAAACTTGTCAGACATTTTGGAAACCGAACGGTGCCGAATTCCGTAAATCGTGAAACGCCTGTGTGTTTTAGGTGCCTAAATGTTTCTTCCTATCCGGCAGTATGGGCCTCTGGACGCACGAACCTGTGCAACATAAAAGATGGATCCAGCAGCCTGGACAAAAGTGCAGTAGTTGACCCAAATTGCAGATGAGCAGAGAATGTTCCACTTCCTGCAGATGGGTTCTCTGCTACGCAGACTAGTTGAACACAAGTTGATACTTTTAAAGGCCGATAGTTTTGAGCTAATTGGGGCAAATTTCCAAGCATAACAGGCACTGTTACTGCTTTACCATCTGCCCTCTGAATTGCTGGAACTCAAGATTATTGGGTACGGGGTCAGCATTACAAAGAGGTACACGGGGTCCCCGTGGAGAATTACTTGTTCGGGGGAAGTACTTGCAGAAAGGGAGAGCTGAGCAGGCAATACAAGCTTTTGCAGTTCAGAAAAGCGACAGTTTCCTCTCCCCGCTTCTTTTTTACCCTGCCTGCAGCTGTGAGAAGAGAAATTCTTTTTGCCTGAGTGACCCAGAGGACAGCAGGGAGTTGAAAATTAATTTGCATTTCAAAACACTACAGCTGTAGGGGGAGCAAACATGAGAAAAAATGTTGCAGTCCCCGCAGGAATTGTTTGTGGTCTTATCGCTCTTAACAAGTTGGAGACTCTTTTCCCTTCTCAACTTATTGTAGTTAAGTGTAATTGATCCAAACAGAAAATGCTAGCACACAGTCCAAATACGAATGTACTAGTAGTATCTTTATTCCATTTGTGTATATTTTGTATTAAAACCAAAGAAGCCAACCCCGGAGAATTAGGTGGGTACAGCCTTGGGAGATGGATGTACTGTACAAAGGCTCCAGTCTTTGATACAGGTGCGGTAAGGTACCGCTGGCAGTCCTCGAGTGCAACAATGCCCTAGTGTAGGCATACCCGCAACATCGAGAATGTTGCTGATCTCTCACAGGACTTGAAAAACGTCGTTATCGACCTTCCCAGCCTGGTGCAACACAGTGGGATTTATGTTGCTCAGCCTTGAACTTTGCACTTTGTTTTTACCCAGTTCCCAGGCAAGCGGCTATAAAAAAAAAGTCCAGCCTTAAAAAGCAGAGTCCGGTGCCAGAGGCCGATTCCACAAATGGGCACTGCGTGGTGTCTGCTCTTGGAACCGACTCATGGTTTATGGCCCCCTCTTCCATTACAGTACTTTCCCAAGTGCAAAAGTCACACTTCAAATAAAAACGTTGCATGTTACCAGGAAATAGCGCAGCTTGTGATGGCGGGCTCGGACTTCACGCAACTCGTCAACAGCATAAATCGTTTTAATGCGGGTCACTTCTTGGACATCGGGAAGAGAGCATCTTGAAGGAGGTTTGCTGTTTGGTTGGTCTTACACTTCTCTCTTACTCCTGGTGATTCACATGAGAGGACGTGGATTTAGGAGCGAGACAAAAGTCCTTAGAAGGGAATCTTTAAAGTCTTGATTTTTTGCTGAACGTGCAGGGGATGGTGGGGTCTGCGTGCTTATAAAATGACAGACACGGGCGACTCGCTGGCTGGGCAGAACAATGAAAAGGAAATCTTTACCCTCTCTGTCCCATGCTGGTTTACACCTTTAGTGTAACTTTCACTGTTAGGGGGAGGGAAGAACTTCAGAAATGAGTAGTTTGAAATGAGGTTCCTGGAAAAAGTTACAGTCTGAATTATTACGGGTTTTATACAGTGGGGGGTTTTTTTAGGAAATACTTGGACAGCTCTTTGCAAATTTGAGCTAAAAATAGGAGGAATGATTGGGGTAAAAGCAACTGTATTTCTTCGGGGGAGGATAGTCATTGTTAGGTTTTTACCTAACCATGCGTTAATATGTCCAGGCAGACACAATTTATTTGGCTAATAACAGATGTCTAGAAGTTGTCCGAGTCTCAGCTAGTCACAAAACCTCAACAACGGGGCACGTCCGTGATGCCGTTTGCACCTTCTGTATTGTACTGGGTGTTCTTGGGGTGCTTTACCCTCTGCGCGTACCCATCCTTCCTCACCGTTTGTAAGGGCAGCCTGGGCAATTAAGAGTGAGCTGCCTCCACCTAAACTTTACCTTGTTTCAGTTTATATTCTCACGGCTCAAAACGTAGCCCTTAACCTTCTGTTATGTCCCCTCACTCGGTCCTGTTTCTTTCGTATGCTTCCGACGTATCGTTGCGTGTCCTTGATCGCCGTGGCTGTTACCTTTGTTCAGGCGGTTCGGAGTGGCGCTCAAGACAGTTTATTTCATTGACCTTGCTCCTGCTGGGCTGCAGGTTTAGCTTTCCGCGGTTGTTTGCTATGTGTGGAATTCAGCTGAGCAGCTGCGTTTCAGCGTTCTAGGGTCCATTAACCCGCCAAAAGGCCTGGCTTGTGCGGCAGTTCACCTTATTGCTGTAATATTGTGAAAACGACACTGCTAGAGGGGAGCTTGATGGGAGGCCTCGTTCCCCAGGCTGAACAAATAGTTCTGATTCCAGTAACGTACTAAGAAAATAAATAAAAAAAAAAATAATAAAAAAAAACAAGCCTCCCAAAACCCAGGGAGGGAACATTACAAAAGATTAAAAAGGAAAAAATAAAACCAAGATGATAGGAAAGGAAATGTGCCTGATTTCAGGATGAATCAAAATGTTCTTCAGAATGAAAACCATAAAACTTCTGCTTCCTCTCAATGGCAAAGAGTTAACCAGTTAACGAGCCCTAGGAGATGCAATAAACCTTTCAAACCAGCTGAGAGATGCTCAGGAATGAGCTGAATAAATTCCTTTAGCTGCCACGGTGATGAAATATGCTAGGGTCTCCTTCATTGATGCGTCCACATTTCCAGCCTTTTGCGCTTTGTTTCCTGGAACTACCTGTTATTTGAGACAGCGAGGGGAGGGAGGGATTGAGGGACGGTGGTTGATTTTGGAACGGGAGACGTGCAGGGCGCTGAGATTCTCACGAAGAGGTAGGTGTTCAAATGTAGCACCTGCCAGTGGATTTTAGCAGGCTGCAGCTGAGTCGGTGACTTGATGGCAGAGAGATTATCTGGCGTCAGTGGTTGAAGATGGTATTGCTCAGAAAAGGAATAAAACCAACAGTGAGTATTAGTACATTTTTGTTACTTGCCTGGGAGCATGCAGCCGGAAAGGGCCGTGTGCTGCGTTTAATAAACACAGACGCCAATTCTGGGCAGCGGGTTGTTGGGGCCGGAGGAATATACCGTGCTTGTTCCCTCCTGCGCCTTTCCTGAAGAGGCCTGCTCGTGGCGGGTGCTGAGCTAGGCGGCCGTTCATACAAACCGCGTGGGTCATCAAGTCTGGTCGTTACAATTGCAGGAAACCACAGTAATTAACTAACGTTAATAGAATTGTAGTGTAGGTGCTACTACATCCTATGAGAAGAAATCTCCCATCAGTTTCCCGCTGTGATGCGGCTGGGATACCTTTTGGATTCAAATCTGGTTATTGGTTTGGGATCTAGGAGTCAAGATCAGGACCTGGACACGGTGAAGTTCACGTCTGCGGCAGGGGAAGGATTTGTGCAATAGACAGAGGTAGGTACCTGAAAAAGTCACAACGTGAGGTCAGAAGCCACCGTAGGCGGTGGCCTTGGCACGCTTCACATTCGCAAAATTAAGCCTTAGCTCGTGCTGTCATCCTGCCATTTCGTTCTGGTGGTAATAGACACCATTCCCTCCATATGTGTGTACATACGTATGTATAAATGTGTATTTGGCTAACGGGCTTGGGATTCGAAGGGCAGAGGGAGGTTAAACACGCTTGTAATTGTCAGGTGTCATCTTTGTTCAAGTATCAGAAAAATCAAGTCACCGTTCCAGCAAAGGGCCTTCAAGTATAATTATAGCCCTCCTTGAATTTCAGTCCCTTCTCTAACCGTGCAGAATTCCCCCAAAATATCTGTGGTGCTGGCATGATATATTTAGCTTAAAGAACAGATCGTCCTGGTAACCAGATTAGAAAACGCGTGGAACAAGCCTGCTAGAATTTTTTTCAGTGTATATTAATCGTTCTAACTGTGCCCAAGATCTTCCATGACAAAGTAGGACTTCAGGAAGCGTATTGTTGGTGCTACATCCCTCACCTTCCCCCCCTCTTCTCCCTTGACCTGATTCACATTTTCACAACAGGTTGCCGCTCAGCTGAACCGGTACATAAATACCGTTCTTGCCATGCTGTTTGTTTACACAGCTAGATAAACCCCAGAAGGCGAAGGCCTTGGAAACGTGCAGAGCTCGCTCCCTGTGGCTCAGGCCTTCGATTAGGAAGCGCAGGCGGGTGTCCAACCTGCGTTTCGTGGTAGGCAGATAAACAGGGGAGCTGTCTCTGTAGGCTCCCCTACCCACTGTGGGCATTGCCCTTCTCAGGCGGTACCGGCCTCCCTGCTAGGAATTAGGCAGGCAGGGAACGCGCTATTTATTCATTTGCTTGCTTACTTATTTTAACAGGTGCTACTCGTTTCCAGGAGAACCCTATTGAGATTCCAGTATGGACCATTCGAGTCTTTGGGGTTTTGCAGCTAAGCGTTAACAGATCTTGCCACAACACTTTAAAACTTGGGTACGCTCCTTTACCCGGTCCTTTGCGACTCTTGCGGTCGGGCGGTTGGCAGAAGGAAATGCCGCTGATGCGGTGCTGAGCCCGGCATCCTCGCTCAGTTCACTGATGAGATTTGTGACCTCTCACCTGCTGTAATGGGTGGGGCGGGGGGAGAGGCATGCACGTGGGCGTCTCACACGGTCTTGCTTGGTTCGCAGTGAAGCCAAAGTGAGCGCGTGTCCAGCGTGTCTTGCAATCCAGGGTGCTCTCGGTGTCAGCACCTAAAGCCTTGCCCTTTGCCTTCGCTGCAGTGGATGGTGCTGTCCTCCTCTCTCTGCTTCTCCGCACCAGTTTATACCTGGGTCACGCTTGTCTCCTAAGGTGGTAGTGCGATGCAAAACATATTTTAGCCCTTTTTGGCAACTGCTCGAGTGTGTCCTTCCCTGTCCACCTAAAGCCTTAAAAACTTTCTTCTTCAAGAGGCGTTGAAAGTTTTGGGGTAAAGGGGTGTCCTGGTTTCGGCTGGGATAGAGTTAATTGTCTTCCTAGTAGCTGGTACAGTGCTGTGTTTTGGGTGTAGTATGAGAAGAATGTTGA
>JAVKLA010000081.1:3060050-3103531 GCA_034782735.1 Sagittarius serpentarius
CCACAACAAGGGGTAAGCGTTGCCCTGCAAAAATGTTTCTTGAAGCGGTATTAGAGTGTAGGGCCATCTGTTGCGCCTGCTCTGTTCTCAGACACGCATCTTACGGTGTTGTGGATGACTGACGCCCGTTTTACCAACGTGCTCTCCAAATCTGTATTCACTCGACGGTGAGAAGTCGTTGCTTATCCTGGCTGAGATGCCTAAATGTGTGTCTGGTTGATTCCTAATGCCAACAGTTGTGGTGCTGCTCTGAGCTCCCAAGGCTGCGAGAGGTACCTTTAGCTTCAGAGCGGATGCTGAGGTTTCCTTCTGCAAATGTTTTCTGGCTGCAGTAGTGGAAGATGAAGTTTCCATTGCACCTACACGGGAGAGCAGAAGGTGATCGCCTCTGTTGGTCGTCTTTCCCCAAAGAAACAGCACTTGCTTTCCAAGGCTCGCTCTTTGCCATTGCTTAGCGTACAAGGGCTTTGCTTCCCCCAAAGTCTGCTTTGGAGAACAGTGAGAGATGCTGTAAAGGCCTAGTAGCGAAATACTAGAGACTGGTTGGCTTAGTTTTGACCGCCTCTTGGTGCCTTTGAGTATCGCAAGTCCGGGGCCCAATCTACTAGAGCTGAGCCTGCGTGATTGACGTGCCACACAGATTTACAGGTTTTGTTCTGTCCTGTGCTCGAGCGTGCAGCAGATGTGCCTTTAGCCTGGGATGCACCCGCCGATTTCCAAGGAACCATTTAAAGTGAGTCTTTTCTCTAGCTGTGTGAGCGTTTGCTGCAAGCCGGGGGAAAAAAGCAGTGAAGCGGCTGGGGAGGGGAAGGCACAGAGCATCTTAAGTTCAGTAGCACTTAGGAGAACTGACTGGCAGATGGCATTTGCTGCTTGATATAAGGGGATTTGCCACATGACCTATTCAGAATCTGTGTCACATGGCAAATTGATCAGACCTGGCATCTAATGCAAGAATAAATCTAGATCATCATAGGAGCTGTAGCAGAAAGGTGGCTTGCAGGGGAATCTACAAGGATCTGAGCTTTTTCCGTGAAGATTTGCTGATGCTCGCAAGAGCTCAATCCTAATTTTCCCTCTGCGTTTCAGGCGGTTTTATCTCCCTTTTGTCAATAAAGTAATTTGCTCCTCCTTGAACTTACAAGGATGGAGAGCGAGCTCTGGCAGTGGATGCTGCATGAGGCTGAGAAGTCAACTGGAAGGAATCGGTTGGTGAAGCGGCTTGAATATTAACTTGACACCTAATTATATCCTCTGGGCTTATTTTTTCCATTCTGTCGTATCCTGGTCTGTCTGCAGTTTCTGCGAGTGTGGTATGTTGTGTAGCTATCTAAATCCAGTCACGCTCCGGTAGACATCGGAGATGAAATTAACAGTTTAAAAACTCCTGGCCCTGGTGCAGAAAGTAGCATCTCCTTAATGTTTGTATTTGCTTAAACCAAGCAGTGTAGGTTAATCCTGTATAGACTTGAAAACAAAGAAAGTCTTTGGCCAAAGAGAGCGTATTTACTCAATTTTATAGCTCTTCTGGAATGGAATTTAACACGACAGTTCTTGTGGGAGTTGTGATGGGACCTGCACTGTCTCTGCTTGACCAGGATTGACTTTCTTCATCCTGATTCATATCCCGGCATTTCTTTAAAGCAAAGAAGACCTCTGACCCGTTTCCACACCAACTCCTAAAGTTAAATTTTTTACAGGCTTTCTCCTCTAAAGAAGAACTAAAGCAGTAGCCCAGCTGGGCCTAGTTTATGGCATCTGACAAGACCACAACCTGAACTAGGACTTTTAATAACATGCTGAGCTAACCAACACCACTTGTTCTTTAGTTCCCCAGGTCCTCAAGAGCTGCACTGAATTCATTGAGAAACATGGCATTGTGGATGGAATATATCGTCTGTCTGGGATCGCGTCCAACATCCAGAAACTACGGTAAGGGCGCCGTGTTTGACAAACCTGTTTGCAGGGACGAACGAGGCACGCGCTAGGTTCAAAGGGGCTGTGCTTGCAGGAGCCGGCACTGTGGCAAGTTGTGGGGCGGTCTGTTCCAGCAGCTCCGACACGGGTGTACTGGATGGATGGTACGCTGGGTTTGTCTTCGTTTTGCGGCAACACAGGGTTGTTAGGAGGCTTCATTTTGCAGGAAGTTTTCCTTCAGGACAGAGTCTCGGAAGGCTCTGGCATCGTGTTGACACTGTGCTGTCACACTTCATTCCTGTTTCCTCTTGCTCCCGGAGCCCTTTTGAGCAGCTGGTATTTCTCCTTGCTGCTTCGGACTCCAGGCATATTAGCAGTTAATTGGTAACGTGCAAAGAATACTTGCATAATTCTTGGTGGGTGGCATTGCCATGCTGCGCGGCTGTCCAGGGAACGGCTAGGTGTGTGTCCTCCCCAGTTAGGAGCTGTTCTGATCACAGTAAATGGTCTTTATCCTTTTGTGAGGCTGTTTTCCCCCCCCCCCGTCATTTGGTATGCATTCTCCTGTTGCGAAGGGACTGAGAGAACCTAGTGGGATGTGACTAATTCCAGTGTTGATCCTGGGCCCACGGCCTCACAGGGGCAGCCAAGGGGTATTTTCCATATGAAGGATATCCTTTTTGTACCAGCTACTCCCAAGTTCTGTGGACAGGTTTGAGCCGGTACGGTTGCTGTACAAACCCTTGTATGGATGGGCTTATTCTGGTCCAGCTTAATCCTGTTTCTCGTCACAGCGAGTTCCATTTTAAAAACCTGCTCCCGAGGCTTTGATATGCGGGCTCCAAAGACTCTTGATTGTAGCTGTTGCCCACAGCAGTCTTGGCTGAATAAAACGTTTGCCCTTGCTTCAGTTACGTCCCTTTAATTCCCCACCTGGACTTGTGCTGGACCATCTTTCTAACCGCTGCCCTAGCCCATTTTTTGCCTTTGTGTTGCCAAGACCATTTTCTCCTTCATTGTTTTCCAAAGGTGCTTTAAAAATGGTTTTCTAAAACTTTAACGGCGTAATTCCCTGGTATAGTACGGAGAAGGAAGTGACAGCCCGTTTTTCAGCTTTCTGAGATGTTCCAGAAGCAAAAGGAAGGGAATGCATGGCATAACTTGTAGACACTGTCCCAGTTCATCTAAATCACTATGGATTTTCCGAAGTGTTTGATTAATGTAGGACACGTTGCATTGCTGTAGTTTCCAGCTATATAAACAGATCATTAGGCTTATTTCAAAGCTAGGGCTGCAGTATCCTTATAAATGAGTCACTGTTCTTAAGTTTCACATAGAAGAATTGGATCTCCCAGATTTAAAGGGCTTTTTGGTTGGAGAGAAAGTTAGAGAATTTATTCCATGTGGGAGATTTACTGCAGGACAGAGGTTGGCTCTTTAGCAGTGCAGTAGCTGTCTGTCTTTGGCTGGTAGGCAAAACAGAGCGAGTGCTGAGTCGGTCTCTCCCTGCATTCTGGCTCTGGCTTTTTTTGAGAGACTCTGAAGTTGTATTTTTCTACCGACAAAGTCTTCCTTTGGGGTCAAAAGAGATAACATGTAGTTCTCGAAACAGCCAGTGCAGAGAGAAGAAAGGCTGAATGTAGTAGGGCTTCCCTTTCTTCACTCCGTATTCTGCTCGTGCAGGGGTACGTCTCTGACACGGCGTGAGATTTGCTCCTAGGAAAATACACTGGAGTACCAGGAGTACGGGAGTGGGGCAGGATATGGCCAGAGAATTTCAGCCAAGGCTTGAGTGTGTTTCTACGGGGTGGGTGCGTGTCTTTCCCTGATCTCCCTTCTGAGCGCTCGCTTCTTCTGCAGAGCCAAGTGCAGGAAATAAGAAGTTTCTCTCCCAGATATGACTAAGTGATGACTCAGAACATGCCTGTGGGAGCAGTGTATACTGAACACTGAGGATTGTGGCCACAGGCAGTCCGTCAGCTGGGGAAAACAGAAACCTTAGTTCCTTTCTGTGCCGTCTTTGGGCTGAGGAACTGGGGTGGACTGACTGTTCACCCTCTTGTCTGAAGGAGGAGAGACTTCTTCTGCCCCCCGCTCTGGCATAGTATAAATGGCTTCCCTCACACAGCCTTCGTGCCTCGGGGAAGGAAGGAGCTCCTTCCTGATCCCATAAGGGACGTACGGGTGACCGCTGCAGTTAGTTCGTTACAAATACACCTGGTGCCTTGGGCACGGGTACAAACGGGTTCTGCTCGGCAGGCAGAGAGAGGCGAGCTCGGTGTTTGAGCTGTGCTGAAGGCACGTTTTATCATCTCTGTTACAAATTGCCTGGTTTGGACGGGGGAGAGGCCAGGGATGTTGCCACCAAGGCCCCAGTGTTGCTGTGGTTGTCGTGTAGACAGGATGACGCCCCGTGTCGATGATAAGCCATTTTGGTTTACAGCTTAAAGACCGTCTTCGGGAAACCAAGCTACGGCTAGAGCGGCCGTGTTCGCGCAGCTCCCTGCGGCCTGACTCACCATGCTCGTCCCTGCAAATCTGTCCTGCTAATTTGAAACAGCACTTTCCATGCACATATTCTAGCAGCGAGCCAGCCCTTGGCCTTCCAAGCTCAGCTTTTATTTCATAAATGTTTGTGATTTTGGTGTTTTGCTCTCTGAAAACCAAGGGAATGCTCAGGGATTTTCTTCATGTGGTTCCTGGCTCTCTGCACCCTGTAGCAGAGGCGTGCTCAGCTCACCAGCTTGTCCCCGAGGAATTTTGTGCACACAGGAGTTTCCATGTGCAGCAGCTGCCAAAGGCACTGCTGCTCGGCATTGCTTTATCTTTATCACTTCGATTTCCAGGCCTTTGAAATGCAAAGGGACAGCAGCCTTCATTCAGACCTGCGGGTGCTCTTCCTCGGGGCGCCTCCCAGTCACAGCCCTTGGGAGTTAAATATTCAGAGTGTCTCCACAGTCGTGGAAGACATTCTCTGAAGACTTTGTGAAAAGCACCCTGTTGCAGCAAAAAGGATTGCAGACTAGCCAATCAGTTGTAAAACTAACTGAAAATGCCTTTATGGGAGCGGGGGAAGTCTCATTTTTGGGAAGAATCCACTCTAGCGGCACCACAACCATGGGTCATGTGGCTTTGGTGACTTAAGTATTTATTTTTTCCTACAAATCAGGAAACCTTTGCTTTTCTTGACTGTAATTTGCGCTGGGTTTTATTTTCATTCCTCCCTTTCAAACCCCTTTGCCCATTTTTCTGTTCTCATTTCCAGCCACGAGTTTGACTCCGAGCAGATTCCTGACTTGACAAAGGATATTTACATCCAGGACATTCACTGTGTGGGCTCCCTCTGCAAACTGTACTTCCGCGAACTCCCGAACCCTCTGCTGACCTATCAACTCTACGAGAAGTTCTCAGTAAGTACAAAGCAACGCTTTTCGCTTTCCACTGCAGTGTGACTTCATCGACACAGGTTGAACAGAGAAATACTGAAGAGAATCCAGCAGCAAGCTGAACCTGTCTTCCACACACCTCTCTCTGCCTTGCTTCTGTTTAAGCTGGGGTTTTTGGAGAGATCAGAAGTGGCCATCTCCAAAATCATGGAACCATAGAATGGCTTGGGTCGGAAGGGACCATCAGACGTCATCTAGTCCAACCCCCTTGCCGTGAGGCAGGGACACCTTCCACTAGATCAGGTTGCTCAGAGCCCTGTCCAGCCTGGCCATGAATGTTCCCAGGGATGGGGCATCTATCACCTCTCTGGGCAACTTCTGCCAGTGTTTCAGCACCCTCACTGTAAAAAATTTCCTCCTTGTATCCAGTCTAAATCTACCCTCTTTTTAGTTTAAGGCCCATTTCTCCTAGTCCTATCGCTACAGGCCCTGCTAAAACGTTTCTCCCCATCTTTCTTGTAGGCCCCCTTTAAGTACTGGAAGGCCGCAGTAAGGTCTCCCCAGAGCCTTCTGTTCTCCAGGCTGAACAACCCCAACTCTTTCAGCCTGTTGCCATAGGAGAGGTGTTCCAGCCCTCCGATCATCTTCTTGGCCCTCCTTTGGACCTGCTCCAGCAGGTCCATGTCTTTCCTGAACTGAGGACTCCAGAGCTGGACACGGTACTCCAGGTGGGGTCTCACCGGAGCGGAGCGGAGCGGAGGGGCAGAATCACTTCCCTCGACCTGCTGGCCACGCTGCTTGTGATGCAGCCCAGGATCTGGTTGGCCTTCCGGGCTGTGAGCGCACCAAATGACCAGCCTGACAGCAATCCGGTTTGTGCTACCCGGCACACCACCTTCCCACTGCTGGTGGCATCCTGCCATTCCCAAAGTGCAGCGGTGCCCCAGCTTTGAGGTCCCTTTTCTGTTTCGCCTTCGGGTTTATTTGTCCCCCGTGCGACGCCCTATTGTTTCCACTTCTGGGGCCCCAGTAGAAGGTTACTGGGACACTAACAATGCCTTGCAAGAATTCCCCTATCGTTTGCCATTCCCCAGTGATTTCTCAAAACAGGAGTGGGATCAGAAGCAAATGCTACTTGGAGCTGAACGCCCTCTGCAAGGAATTGCTCTGTACCGTTAAGCTATAAAGTGGCACGGATCTTGATTTACTTGGCCTTTCTCTCATCATCTGTGTGCCGGTCTGTCCCCGAGGGACAGACGCCTCTCCGAAGGTAGAGAAGAGCAACACAATCCGCCTCGCTACTGAGGAACAGTACGTGGGCCAGGTGGTTCAGGATGTTGCGGCGGGTATCTAGTCTTGTTTGCAGCTAAACCCCTTCCTGCCTTGTTCCAGGATGCTGTTTCTGCTGCTACAGATGAAGAACGGTTGGTTAAAATCCATGATGTCATCCAACAGCTGCCCCCTCCGCACTACAGGTTAGTGCAGCCTTTGCTCAGGTTATAGCTCGGCATTTTATCAGTGCTAGCATTTCAGGAGTGAAATGATACGATTCCAGTTTTCCCTCTCAAGCTAGCCACACTGTGCCTCTGTATGTTAAAGTGGTTTATGGCTATATAGAGTTGATTTATATTTTAATTAGCTCATTACCAGACAAACACTATATACTTTGCACAGTCTAATTTGACTTCCTTGGAAACGACGTATAGGAGGCGAACACAAGCTTGTTATGGCGGAAGTGGCTGCTATCGCTAAGGATATAGTTTTATTGCGGGGGGGTCGGGAGGGGGGGGAACACTACCAGCCCTAGGAATCACAATAAAAATAAGTGAAATGTAGGCAAAAATTGGTTCAGGCCTTCAGTTTAGTTAGGTCAAGTCTATTTTGTCCCCATTCCACCACCCCACCCATGCCAGCAATAACAATAACTAGCAAATTATAACAATGCTCTAGTAGAATAGCTACTTACTTACAATTAATATGGTGCTTAAAAATCACCAACTAATTATAATAATATATTGAAACTAATTGGTGATACATGGTCATGAGTCTTGACTAAGTATAACACCACCACATTAATGGTCTTCAGTATTAAAAAAGTCATGGCAGGGGATGGTGAAAAGGCATCAGACAAAAACTTATGGTGACTGGTATGGACTAAATACAATACTGTTAAGTAAGTTAATGATTCTTTAAATGGTATTAATAGCTATTTATTGTAATGCTGTATGGTAAGTAGTCGTCACCGATTATGTATTGTAATTGGTAGAAATAGCTAATTACAGTGTATGTTGGAAGTTAAAT
Organism: Sagittarius serpentarius; assembly: GCA_034782735.1. NCBI lineage: Eukaryota > Metazoa > Chordata > Aves > Accipitriformes > Sagittariidae > Sagittarius > Sagittarius serpentarius. The sequence goes on from JAVKLA010000081.1 coordinate 3,067,655, forward strand.
AACTTATCAATAACTATTGTAGTTAGCTGGAACGGCTGTGATGCTGTGTCCCGAGCGGTTTAGATGAGCATTTTTATGGTGCGTATGCAGATGGCTATCGCTACCTAATAAGTAATATTTAATGACCACTGTCAGTTGGCATATTGATTTGTTATTGTAATGTACGTTACTTTACTTTGCAGAACCAGTTATGATTCTGTACCCTGAGCGGTATAGATGGCCAGTTGTAACACATGAAGATAGTTATTTGGATAGTGGTAGCTATTTATAAAAATTTGCGCTCACAAGTATCTAAATTTTAATTCTTGCAATGTATGGTGGTTAGCTGGACAATTATAGTATACTTAGTTATATGTTACTTGAATAGCAATAAATCCTTGTGTGGGCATTAGTCTTAACTAATTGTAATCAGTTAACTAATATGTGTTACAAGCTATAAATGTGTGCTACTTGCTGTTTAAATAACATTAATTAACAAAAATAAAATATTACAATTAGTTAAGGGGCAGGCCTCTTCCAGGCCCTTCTCTCCTTCATCTCATTGTCACGGGTGGTGCATTCCACCTTTTCCCTAAAATGACTCTTATTTTATGGGGCAAACAGGCTTACTTAACTTTTGGAGAGGGGGCACAGGAGACACCTAGATGCAAAATGATGTAGGTGGACAGGGCTGCCGCTTGAAAAAGAAAAAAAACCCCACATTTTATTTTTCCGCTACTCTGCGATGAGAAAGTTCCGTGCAGGTGACGGGCCTGTGGCAGGGTAAGCCGGAGATGTCCATTTTGTTTCCAGCCGGAACCCTTCCTCTTCACTTCAGGCCTTGTGCAGTTGTGGAATTTGGAGCTCCGCAGCCCCCGCCCCATCTCCTCCCCCACCAAGAAAAGAGCAGGCAGCAAGAGGGACGCAGGACACATCAGCATTTTCGTTACCACCTTGTGCTCCCTCCCTCTCCTCCTCAGGGGTAGACAGTAGTGTTTGATATAAAAATTTTTTTTTCTTTTCTTTAAATGTGAACAGAAGCCTCTGAAGTTCTGCCTTTTGTACCTGTAAGGAAATTGCCAGCTACAGCTTTCTAAGTCGGGGGTGTCTAAAGAAATACTCCCCTCCCTTAACCAGGATTAACATTCAACATCCCCCCCCGCCTCAAATGAGCACAGCGGTGCTGTCCATACAGCACAAAGGGTGCAGTGGGGTTGCCCGGTGCTGAAATGGCAGGGTGCTCTGCTTCTAGATCCTGCTGTGCTGGTGGCATTTAGATTATTCCTGCCCACCTCCCTGTTTGCTGGATCCAGCCCTTGGCCTGAGAACAGATGCTTTGGCTGTCTTTTCGTGGAGCCTGGACAAATCAGAAGAGACTCCCCTCACCCTACCCCGGTGTAATTATTTGCTAAAGACGGCTTTGAGCGTCAGTCTTAGGGTACACGGTTCAAACGTTTTTTTCTGTGAGCTGTCAAACCAAAAGAAAATAATGAACTGGGGTTTGTTTTGGAAATTGCAGCATGGCTTTGCTCATTGGTGCTGAACATTTGCCTATCTCCTGTTTTCCAGGACACTGGAGTTCCTAATGAGACACTTAGCTCGTCTAGCCGATTACTGCTCCATCACAAATATGCACACTAAGAACTTAGCAATCGTCTGGGCTCCAAACCTCCTAAGGTACTGTTTTTTGGGTTTCCCCCCCCCCCCGTTTCAATACAAGATCAGTTTTTGTATTTATTAAAAAAAACAGACAGATACCTGTTCTCTCCAGAACATCGTGACTTTCAACAGCTGAGAAAGAAATCTTCCTCTCTTCCATCCCGTGTGCCCTTCTCCTCCTGTAAAATTTCTAATGGGAAGTTACTTTAAGCAGGAGCTTGAGACCAACTGGCAACCTCCTGAACTAGGGATGTAAAAAGAGCCCCTGGGCCGAGAGAACACCCCGGTATTATTCTGTCTCACCGCACTGCGGTTCAGTAGTGGCAAGGCAGGATTCCCCCCCAACCCCCCACCCTCTTTCCTAGATGATAATTTCCCCTCTCCTGGTTAGAGATGAGACTAGTGTGTCCTTGATCATCCAGGAAAATTTGTTCAGTGGCATCACTGATTTCCCACTGCATAAGTCTCTGGAGTCTAATCTGACAGCTTTTGGCTGCAAAAATTCAAACTTATGGAAATGATCTTGGATAAATCTGTCCCCTAACATGTGTTTTGAATGTGTGTAATAGGGTAGTTTAAAGTTAATGGTGTAATTTAAAAAATTTGCTTTAAAAAAAAAAAAGTCACCCTGGCCTCTATTGTATTGATTTCTAGACTGCTTTTATTACCAACCTGAGAAATCTGAGTCATAGATTCCCCTGTGTGCAGTTAACGAGGGTAAGCTCTTTCTCCTTTCTGGCAACACACCCGCAAGCGGTCAAGTGATGCCGTTTGAGTTTGCTTTTGTGAATATTGGGGTGCTTGCTGAGCAGGCTCAGTTGGAGACATTCCCTGCTAGAAGGGGGGTGGGGGGGAAACCACACATTAGAAGGCCACAGTAGTGGACTTTGTACAGCACCACTGCATTAAACTGCTGCCATTCACAGTATCTGGAAATAAGCTAACAAAAAGCTCCCCACTCTGACTACCTCGATGCGGACCTGCCACTCACTCCTTTTCCTTCTAGACCCTGCGTTCCTCTTGCCGTTTCAGGAAGACTCAAACCTGAACCCAAAATCTGGATATAAATCGCTACAGCCAGTATGATCACTTGTGTAACGCTTTGATGAGAGTTGGTCTCTTAACTGCCCCCAAAGTCTCGTCTGCCTGAGCAACCAGGCACAGTAATAGCTCAGCACGTGCCAAAGCCTTACCGGAAAGGAGCGCATCTTCCTGTGTTGTTCTGGCTGTTCGTGTTTCATGTAATCTGCCTTTTCTTCAGATCAAAGCAGATAGAGTCTGCCTGCTTCAGTGGAACAGCCGCCTTCATGGAGGTACGGATCCAGTCAGTAGTTGTGGAATTCATCTTGAACCACGTGGACGTCCTCTTCAGTTCCAAACTCAGCTCAGTCATACGAGATGGAGCAGGTGTGTGTCTTCCTCCACTAGCTTCACCTTGATGGCAACAGGTAGCAGACACTTCACGGGTGTCTTGAGCCTCCCCCGGCACATTTGAAATACGTTTTTACTATAACCTAGAGGACAGATTTCCAGGGTTACGATGTTGGCCAGCATAGCCCCATTTTAGAAATTGCTGTCAGTACCTTTCTTAGAAGCCAAGGATGCTTACAGAAGTGCACATCCTAATGTTTGGCTGCTACTTTTACGTCTTAGTACTGAGAAATTGAAAGGAATCTCTTAAGTCTTTGCCCCCCCCTGCTCCCTCCCCTTCTTTTTAAAACCATCGTCATCATCGATGCTCCTGCACGCTAATCCACTTGAGCTATCTTACAGTGCAACACAACGTGTGATCTGTCTACCCTTATCGGCACCTTAGAGCATAAATAGAAAGAAACTGATTTAACGAAAGCTCTCTCTACTGAGTAATGTTGACGCTAAGAAACTTAGTCTTGCTCTTAACAGGGTTTTGACATCTTAACGTATTTTGACATCTGCCGTCCTGGTTATTTCTTCTGTGTAGCCTGTATGGGTTAATTAGCAGGGCCGTCCAGCCACGGGGCTCTGCCTGCCTTGGCCCGACGGCTGTTGGCCAGTTCTCTGCGCACGTTGCCGATTTGTGCCTTTAGGATGAGCAATCAGTTGCGACGACACGCTTGCGGCCAACCCTGGAGCGCTCAAAACGTCATTCGGCCTTGGCACATACACATTACCTTGAGTAACTGCTAAGGCCATTAAGTTATACCTGATCCATTGAAAATGAGCGCAGTTGCACCAGGAGGAAAGTTTACTCTGTACGTTAATGTTAGATCAACAAATGGGGATACCACAAGCCATTGCTACTCCTAGGCAGCATTAAGCGTGTACCATCTGCTCTGATAACCTGCCCTTCCTATGAAACGTGCACAGTCGGTGCAGTTACCACCACCTGTGGAGTACAGAGCGCTCTTTTTCCAGTATATGGAGTTGCTGCTCCCCACTTCTAAACAAGCCCAACCTACTACTTAGGAGAGCAGAGTTGCTCGAAGTCCGGCTTCGGTTCCTCCTGGAAGGCAATTTTAAGTCAATGGGAGCCAGAGGTTAGCTTGGCTGAACAGTAATAGCCCACAGCAGGCTGCGCTCTGCCAGAGGAAGATAAGCGTGCTAAGAATCCGAGCCAGATGATTATCCAGGCTTAGAATGGACCATGTAAATTCGGCTAATTGTTTAATGACTTGGTCATTCGCATTCAGTGTGCTTTGACACAAAACTGGCAGGGAGAAGGGGCAGGCTGTTTCACAGCCTAGCAGCTAGGTGCAGGAGTACTGTGCTGCATCCTCTTCAGTGCTTCCAAGAGCTGCTGGTTTTGAGCGCGGCTTCTTGCCCGTACCCACCCCTAAGAGGTGAAAGTGGCCTTCCCAAGCCTGCTGCAAGCCATTCCAGGTCAGGCTATTGCAAAGACGGCTGGAACCCAAACTTCACCCGCGACAGCATTTACAGCTGACACACACGCACGAGACCGCACACACTTCACGCAAGAGCTGTGATGCTCAAGGGAGGGTAGTAGGAACGGAACCACCCAGGATGCTGGTGTGATGACATGCTTCCCCGCCTTAACACCCCTTAACTCGTGAGAGAATAACCATATAAATGCTCGCACCATAAGCAGTGGCAAACAAAAGACAGCTGCTTTTACAACTGCTCCTCTGTAGCAGTCTCCTCTACCCTACAAGCTGACTTAATAGATCCAAGCAGCAGGAGGCAACATCAGCTACTTTACTTTGACAAAAATTTACCTGTTCATCTCCAAAAACAAGCACAAGCTGTAAGAAGGCCAAGGGCAAGACACGCAGCTAGATTCTGTGTCCATCTGCACATTAGTTTATGGCAGCTTCAGTCACACATGGCCCTTCCTGTTGCACCGAGAGGTGGAACCTGGGAATGACTGAAGGCAAGCTTTGTAAGAGGAAAAACCGTCCCTTTCTTCACAGGCTTTTACGTGCAGACGAAGCTCAAGTAAAGCATGTCAGGGAAGCTTTCTAACCTCCTTGCTTCCCTCTGCCTTTTTTTTTTTTCCCTTTTTAAAACACACTTAAGCTGCTTTCAGTTATGAGAATTTCTTTTTTGTCATAAACATACCTCTGACAAAATGGTTATTTTGACCACGTCTTTCACCGTGGCTGGGATAACAAAGATTTAGAAAAACACAGCACCTCCCTAGACACACAGTCCCAGCGCTTTGATCTCTGTACTGCTGTTTTCTGATTCTCTCGGTTGCCTGTGGTTTTTCCCTTACAGGGCACAGTTCTTTATCACGGCCCAAGTCTCTGTTGGTGTCCTCTCCTTCCACAAAGCTGCTCACGCTGGAGGAGGCGCAGGCACGGACACAAGCCCAGATCAACTCTCCCATCGTGGCAGACAGCAAATACATAGAAGTGGGAGAAGGCCCTGCAGCTTTACAGGGGAAATTCCACACGGTCATAGACTTCCCATCGGAAAGGTAGAGATGAGTTTCCTTTCCAGCACATGTCGTAGCTGGGGTGTGGTGGTTTTTTTTTTTTTGATCACAGCAAAAACTTGCCAATACTGACTTACGCTAGCCGTATGCAAAGTGCTGTCACCGGTTTTCCACCTGCTTTGGACTCTGTGAGGATTCCGCTTACATCAATTGTCTGGTAGACTTAGTTTAGCCACGTAACTTTGTGCCACTTCCTCCTTTTTAGCAGGGTTATCGTCAAATGTATAAAGCCGTGTTGTACGTGATGCATACAGATGCCTGTACTAGTCACGCACACAGAAGTGTAAACAGGGTAAACACCTGGAAACGTTGGGGTTTTCCAGATTTCAGGACTAAGTGCCCGTAACAAACCCAGGTTCCCCTCAAAGGGGAGGCAGTTGGAGAGACTTGACGATGCTAGAAATTAAATGTGGCAGTGGGAGGAGGTGAGTGTGATTTTACAGCATAAGCGAGAGACGCTTTTGAATGCCTTTTATGGCTGCACAGTTCCTCAGCAGAGAACCGGTGGATCTGCCCGCTAAATAAAAGCCATTCCTTAGCTGCTGTGCTGTGTACAAGTATGGAGCCTGTGCTCACCTGCATTGCACCCACTTTGTGTAGTTCGGTGGAGTTCACCCAGCAAGACTTTAGGGCTGGGCTGCAAGAATGAAAACATCCCTGGCTGTTTAAAAGAGACCAAGTTTCTAAGCTTGCTTTCAGCAGAAACCAGGTAGTGCTAATAACCCAACAACCAGTAGCAGGAACTGAATGCAGCTTTCGCCCTCCAACACAATTTGCTCTGTTTTCTCACTCCAGAAAAAGACCGCCCAGCAAGATGAAGAAGTCGCCAGTTGGCAGTTGGCGTTCCTTCTTCAACCTGGGAAAATCATCATCCGTGTCCAAACGCAAACTACAGCGGAATCCCAGTGAGCCCTCAGAAATGAAAGCCATAGCCCTGGCAGGTAAGGGTGCAAATCCAGCTTCCAAAAAACCTGGGGTTTTCAGCAATGCAGATTTCAGGTTTACAGTGTGCTTTTATCTCCTTCTAGCGTTCAAGCCGGGCATAACACCTTCAGTTAGCTGCTGTCTTTCCTAAGTGGGTCTCGCATTAGCTCGAGAGCCGAACCCCGCTAGAGCCCACACTTCTAACGCTTTAATCAGAGTAGCTTTTGAAAGGCAGTACATGGGCACCGCTATAATAAGGCGCAGAAGAATTTCTTCAGTGTACGTAGTCTGAATTCTCAGCCCTATGCATGTATATTTTACCGTCTCTTTCCAAATTCAAAAATAGCAACAGTACGTTTTTGCGGTAAAACACACTACACATCCCTAAACGTGGGCCAGTGAGGACTTTTATCCCATCTTCTCCCTGGTGCCATTTTCAAACACATAATATGAATGTCCTTTTAAGACTGTCTCCTTGAAGCACTGAAGTCGTACCTGTTTAACGCTCATAAAACGAGTTGTGTAAGTGTTACTTTATTCCCCATTTTTAAGGGGTTTTGTTTGCTGGCAGGAGCCAACCAATTACCGCAGGTACATCCAGGCAGAGTCTGTAGCAGGACCATGTGGGGAGTTGTTTCCCAACCTGTCAGCAGCAGCAGATACCAGTTTGGTAGGTTACTTTTTCCCCAGTCTGTAAAATGAGTGATTATCAAAAATTGATTTACTCTCTTGTACTCGCCTCTTGCCCGGTAGTATAGAATCACGGGCTGAAAGGGACCTCCGCAGGCCAGTCTGCCGTGCAAAACAGGACTGCATCCGTCTTAGACGGCAAAGCATATTACCAGCGGAACAGGAGAAAGGTTTTCTTTAAGGGCTTTGGAGTAAAAACAAAACCAAAAAACCCCAACCCCAAAACAAAAAAGCACAACTGTTACTCTCAGGACAGTGGTACCGCTGCTCGTAACCCATTGGTGTTTTTTCTGCCACCGTTACGCAGCTAAACATAAAACCACTTTTACAATTCAGCTCTTCACTGTCTCGGTTGCATTTCCTTAGGTGGACGAGGAGACAGCGGGACTCTTCGCTCAGCTAAAAGCGAAGAATCGCTTACCTCTCTGCATGCTGTTGACGGTAAGACAAAGTTGTACCTGCACTTTTCATATGTGCGCATTAAAAAAGGCAGTTTGAGATTACTGACTGCAGATATTCAGGAGGGCAGGTTTTCCACCCCTCCAGTAAAAGCTGGACTTGCTAATTAATGAAGCAGCTTACGGCTGCCCAACACACGTGGGTATCACCGAGAAATGCTCTTCAGGTCTTTGTTTTCCTTCTAAAGGTTAAGAAAAGCAAGCCTCTTGCTTTTGTACAGCCGGCACCGCTTACGTCCATTCCTTGCCCCATCCCCGCTTTCTATTCTAAGGTGGAAGAGATGGCATTGGGAAGGAAAACGCTTTCTGAAGAAAGCCCTCAGTCTACAAGACACTTAAACTAGTTTTGCTTTTGCATGCACCTGACAACTGCTGTAAGAGTTTGAGCAAACGTAATAGACAGTTACCGCTAGCTACATTACTTTTGTGTTCAGCGTTCACCAGGTGAGCGTCTTGCACACTGCCTTACTTTTAAAAACACCACCGAACCATCACCTCCTGGGCAGTAAGATTTTAACCCTAACCCGTACGTATCTGCTCATTCCTAGGTGAATCTAAACTGTTTCGACCCAGACGACCTAGGTCCAGCAGTGATGCGTTGTCTGCTTCCTTCAACGGAGAGCTCTTGGGAAACATGAATCGTTGCAATTCTTACGACAACCTTCCCCACGACAACGACAGCGACGGGGACGAGGGGCTCATCCACGTTCCCGCCCTGATCTCTCCTCGATCTGCTGAAGACGTTGACCTGAGCCCGCCGGATATCGGAGTCGCTAGCCTGGATTTTGACCCAATGTCTTTTCAGTGCAGCCCGCCGCAAGCAGAGTCAGAGTGCCTGGACAGCAGTACCTCCGTGCTGGAGTCAGTCGGCATAAATAAGGAGAAGCCAAGCCTACTAAAGAAGGATTTGGAATCAGGCAGCCAGTCCCAGACACCAGGCAGTGCCACGAGCTCTGAGCCAGTCTCCCCTTTCCAAGAGAAGATGAGTCCCTTCTTTACAATGGACCTGAGCCCAACCGAAGAGAAGGCCTGCAAACCCCACGCCTTCTCACCCAAGATGGGGCGAAAGCCCGTCAAATCGCCGCCGCTGACTACATCTGAACCTGTCTCCTTCGCACTGCCCAGCCGCATGTCTGAAGCGATTGGAGGAGTGCCCGTTGCATCCAGAAACTCCTCTGCTTCCAGCTGGAGCAAAGGGATTGGCATCGCTGAAATCACAAACAGGTCCCCAACCCAGATGTCCTTGCCCCTGAAAAACAGTGAAACAGGAGGAGGGGAAGGAGCCCACCAAGAGCTACAGCATGCCCAGCTAGTGGCTGCTGGCAAGCCCGAGTTGCCAGAAGAAGGGGAGAGACCAATGTCAAGCAGTCAGAATAAGACTGTACCCACTGGACACACACAGCCAGGTACAGTGCATTTTCCTCCATTCTTTCTTTAAGTTCCAAAGGGGACCTGCTCTCAAAAACATCCTCCTCTGCGTGCCTTTTAGGAGAGGGGATTGCCCGTCAGTTCTGATCACAAGTGTCTTGCAGGGCTGTGCAGATCAGTAAGGTCTTAACCTCTGCCTTCTCCCTACATCACACAAATCTCAGATAGTTTTCCATAATACTTTGTATGCCACTTTCCCCCTCCCCCCCCATCCTGTCATATGTGAAAACCTGTAGCATGTCCTTCTAAATCATTTCAGCCAATAGACCATCTAAGACTTTTTAAATTAAAAATCTGCCAACACTTGAAGAAGGGACCTTTTTCGCCTAAAACCTTATGATCAAAATTGTGTAAGGGTATCTCATTCTCTGCTACCTACTTCCCTACCTCTCTAGAAATGCAAGAGGAACCTTTAGACAATCTCTTGTGTTTTTTTCCTTTTTGTGATGAACTGCTGTGCTATTGAGCAGCATTTGCATGTGAGACAGAAGATAGTGTTTCACATCAGAAGGAACTGCCACTGTGAAAGTGTGGAAAGCATCTATTTTTTTATCATAGTCATTAAGGTTAGGTCACTCTCCTTATTGGGTAACATAAAATCACTCTCTCTCTCAATTTTCCCCCCATTAGGAGCAGTTGCCCTCGACTCCCCCCAGGATCCTGTTCCCGTCAGTTCTGTGTCTCTTATCCCTCCTCCTCCTCCGAAAAACGCAGCGCGCATGCTAGCCCTAGCGTTAGCCGAGTCCGCACAGCAAGCATCCGCTCAGTCTCAGAAAAGGCCAGGAGATGCTCATTCTGAAAGCACAAATTACGGAGAGACGGAAGCTGGCACAGCTCTAGAAAAGCTCCATCTCTCTGCTGGTGCTCCAGACAAGCTCCACCTGTATACCGGTCTGCCCGAGAACCGACTTCACTTCCAGACTGGTGCACCAGTAGAGCAGGATTTCCAAGGTAGCAGCACACCCGGGGAGCAGAACCACCCGCCGGGTGCACCTGGAAACCGGGACCCCCCACCTCTCCACACTGGCATGCCTGGGGACATGCCCGATAGCAGAGATGCGGAGCAGGAGCAGTCCAGCTTCCATCCTGGTAAACTGGGGGACAAAGACCACTTGCCCTCCCACGCTGGGGACTGGGAGCACACACACCACCACACTCCACCTGCACTGCCTGACTGGGAACCACCCCCAACAGACTTGTCTGTAGATAAGCCCCACCTCCGCGCATGCATGTCTGGGGACAAGCACCACGTTCCTATCTGCGCAGCCGATGACAAACTTCAGTCTCCTCCTGTCGTAACTGCCGGGGAGAAAAGCACCCCCCCGGCTTCAATGCCGTACTTAACCACCATCCAGACAACAGCAACTGAGCCTAACCGTGGGCCAGCAGGTCCAGCCACAACTCAGGCAGACGTCACCGTTACAGCGGCACAGCGCTCACCCGCAGCCAGCCAGCCAGCCCCGTCGCAGAGGCAAGATCACCAGTCAGCAATGGGACAAGTGCCAGCGGCCTCCGCAAAAGCATCGAGTAGTTCCAGTCAGGTACGTGGATGCGGCCCCCAGCCTCGCACGTGCTTGCGAGCGCAGCGTCCGCGCGCAGCTACTCTGTGATTGTAGGAGGCTGAGCTTTGGCAGAGTCGGTCCAAATCCAAACGGCAAGAGGCAGGGGATTCACAGGTTACTTGGAAGTCACGCACGTACGACACAGGCGCAGCCTTACAGGAAAGCAGGGCACAATTTCCTCAGTGGGCACAAGGGAACAGGAACATCCCAGTATCGCCTCTCTCCCTGGTTTTAAGGGGAGGGTGGGAAAACACACCCACTGGGGCAACTGACACAGGGAATGCTAGTTTAGAAGCGCTCAGAAGCAAGTAAGAATTCTTGCATCTTGTCTTCACTGAGGCTGACAATATCCTCTTCCAACATCCTCTTTAATAAAGCAGGTCAGATTGCTGGTGTGAGTTAGACACGGAAGCATTCACTCAGAAACCCAAACTGCCTGCAGCCTGTCTTAAGCACCACAGCCACATTTAAGGAAGGGGTTTCTGCTCTATTACACTACTTGATCTGCTCACCAGGGCATGAGGAGTTTAAATCCAGGTACATTTTCATTAAGGCAAGTACATTTATAAGCAGACCACCCAACAAGACACCGTGGCGACTGCGTAAAAGTTTTAACCTGTTGCTATAAAGAGACCGCCACCTCCTCCCTTTTCTCTAGTTTGACATTTGCAGAGCGCGGCACTTGTGACAGGTCCCGAAATCTGCCAGCAGCACCGCGCTGCCCTTGCCGAGAAAGGGAACCTAGACGTCGCCTCTTTTACAGCGAGCGGCGCTAGCTTTCCACAGCAAACAGAAAAAACTTACATCGAACTAATCCCCGTACGAGCGAGCATCTGTGATGTTTTAGCTACAGAAGGGGGGCAGGGGGGGGAAGATGCTTGCCTTTAACTGCTCGTGGTTTCTTCTCTATAGGTTTGGGGCGCAACCGCACCTGAAAAGCCACCTGAGCCTGCTCCCGTTTTTGTCTCAGAAAGCAGTTCCACTACCCGCTGCTCCTCTTCTGTGCCCGCGGGCCACCAGAGCCATTTGGAAAAGCCTCGGGAGAGTACGAGGGCTCCCCCGCTGCACCTGCGGTCCGAGTCTGTCCCTACTCACTCCTCCTACAGCTTTACACCCCCTGTCCCGCCTGTGAGAACGCTGGAGAGCAAAATCGCTGCCGCCATGCACTCGAACAACACGGACGCCATCAACAACTCCAATTATCACACCTTCCTGTCTTCCTCCATGCTGGCCTCCTCTGTGGAGGAAGCCCTGCTGCCGCCACCACCGCCGCCGCCTCCCCCACCCAAGCACGCTTCCCTGCAGTCCGTGTACGTGCCGCATCCCAAGCCGGAGAGCATCCCCGAGCCCTCGGGGCCAGACAGCTACCTGCACCACAAGCCGGCTGCCATCCATCAGTACAGGCCTGAGAGCGTTCCTCCTCACATCTCCTACCACAGCAAGCCTGACCAGCACCAAGCCTACCCTCCTCGGTCAGAGACACCCACTTCTGCAGGCGCTCGCTACAACACCTACACCAACCAAGCGAAGAGCACCTCGGCTCTTCACTCCAAGCCTCGCAGCCGGACAGAGTTTGTGTCCTCCGTGAGCCCAACGGGCCTGCGTAACGCCAGCTACGCTGAGGATGCTCCACCCTACCCCACTATCCGAAGGGTTCAGTCGCTGCACGTCCCCACCCCTGCTGCCTCTGCTATCCGCTCCGTTCCCATTTCACGGACTGAGGTACCTCCGGACGACGAGCCCGTGTACTGCCCGCGGCCCCTCTATCAGTACAAGCCATATCAGCCCCACTCCGACTACCACGTAACTCAGCTGCAGCCTTACTTTGAGAATGGGCGGGTACATTACCGGTACAGTCCTTACTCCAGCTCTTCCGGATCCTCTTATTACACCACTGCTGACGGGAGCTTTTACGACCTGGACCCCTACAGCACTGTGCGGGTCAGGCCTTTCCACCCGCTGCCCGGCCGAGACTTTGCGTCGTACGCCTCCCGGCTGCAAAGCAAAGGCCTGTACCGCTATCCCAGCCTGTCTGCCTACCCTCGGGGCGGCCTCATCAGCCACCTAGCAGGCAAAGAGCACAGCTTCATCAGCAGAGACGTGCCTCCTGCCCCAGACATCAAGCACACGTACATGTCGTGGGACCTCGAGGACATGGAGAAGTACCGCATGCAGTCTATTCGCCGGGAGAGCCGCACGCGCCAGAAAGTGAAAGGGCCAGTGATGTCCCAGTATGATAACGTGGCCCCACTGCTGCAGGAGGAACTGGGAGGACTGGATGTGATTCACTTGCGCAGCAAATCAGACCCTGGGAAAACTGGCCTCCTCACGGTGGCGGAAGGGAAGGAGGGGAGGTACCCAGCCAAAGCAGCTACACCCGAGGGGGACGAACGTTACTACATGCAGCACCCTGAGCCAGAGCTGGACAGAGCCCACTACCACGGCGCCTACGGGAACGGGCAGTCGGAGAAGCCGTCCCTTCCCCAGAAGCAGAGCAGCGTCCGGAACAGGAAGCTGCATGAGCCGGGCTGCAACACAAACGAACACAGGACGCACTTGCAGCAGGAAGCCAGCCATAGGCAGCCTTCCGAATCCAAAAACGGGCCCACTTACCCCGACTACAGGCCCAAAGGTGGCCCAGAGCCCTCCGAGCCCCTCAGTTACCAGCACTCGGGCAGCAAGTACATCCCGGCAAACCAGGAGACCCTGAGACTGAACCACAAGGAGGTGAGGTTGGCAGAGGACAGGCCGGATTTGGAGAGGTCTCGAGCCAGGCCGACCGCATCCATGGAGAAACACTCCAGAGACTGCTATAAAGAAGAGGAGCACGCCGCCTCTCCCATGGCGCCGCCACCCAAGCCTGAACGGAGCCACAGCCTCAGAATGCAGCACCCCGAAACCATGGAGAGGGACTCTGCCCTCCTCTACCCATACCAAACCCTTGGGAAACGCCAAAGCACTATGACTGTGGTGTCCCAGTATGATAATTTGGAGGATTACCATACCATGCCTCAGCACCAAAGAGGGGGCTATGTTGGAGGAGGGGGGTTTGTGCCCCCCAGTTTTACCCACGTGCACAGTAGAACTTACGCCACGGCCCTCGGCCAGGGAGCCTTCCTCCCGACAGAGCTGTGTTTGCAGAGGCCTGAGACAGAGGTCCACGTTGAGTGAGCTGGGGTGGGGGGAAGGAGGGATAGAGTCTAAGCAGCCTCTGCTGGACAGCGGACTGTTTTATTTTTTCAGTGACGGAAAAAAAAAAAACCCAACCCTGCCCCAATGAGCAAAGCAATCCCACCTTCAGCCCCGCCCCCACCAGCCCACCACTCACTGTTTTTATGTAGTAGAGATATTATAGCTTTTTCATGTAGTTTTGAGACAACTGGAACGATAGGGCAGGCCGTCGGCACACAGTCGTTGCCAGAGAGGCCAGGCAGAGCTGAAAAAGATGCTGTTGGGGCAGGGCGGGGGGGGCGGGAAGGAAAAAAGAAGTTTTTCCTTCCCCGGATGTGACAGTGGCAGTTCCCCCCGCTTCCTCACCACACCTCCATGATCCTGTGCATGATGGACTGTGCATGCAGCTGTTCTCCCTGTGAGCCCCGTGTGTAGTAAGTTGCCCTTCCCACTGCTAGCGTCCAAGAAAGGGGCTCCGTGACCTGCCTTGGAAGAACCACTGCTCCGCCCCCTGTGAGGTTACGCAGCAAGAGTGGGCTAAAAGCCGGGCACCGGGGAAAGACTTCCCAAGTGTTTTCTTCTTGATAAATGCTGAGGTCCTGCCTCTCCCTTGAAAATTACTGCTTAGGCATAGTGGATCCACTTCAGTTGCTTTGAGGTGGGTGAGAGCCTGTTTTGCCTTCAAGGCTGCGGAATAGGCTCTGAAGCAAGTTCAAAATGCAAAGCACTTTTTAAATCGCTTGCTTAACAAGCTGCTTCTGACTACAAGAAATCAAATTACTTTAAATTTCTCTATTGCAAGCAAGAGGCCAGCTATGGAAGCCAAGTAGGGCAGGTTTGCATTTCTCATACCAGAAGAAATAAAACACAAAAATACACCAATCCGTACACACACAGTTGGGAACAGTACACCCGTTTCATGCCAGTTCCTCTTTACTGCTAGGCTATCTGCAGTCCAGATGATTTAATACCATGTTGTGGCTGGCCAGACAGTATCATCTCTCTACAAAAAAAATACTATAAAAATACGAAAAAAAAAATAATTCTCTATAGCATTATGTCCAGCTTGTAAATTGGAGCCCAACTTACCAGCTGGGAATGACTGTGTAAGTGCCGAGTTTTCTGCATGACCAGCTATTTGCCCTGGGCCAGATCCTGCAGCTCTTAGATCAGGGAATGCTCCTATTGACTTTAAACAGAAGGTCTAGAGGACGCAGCTTTCTGTAACCTTTAACTTCTGTGTTGGCAAGGGGATCCCTGTGAAGTTGTGGCACACAGAGTAGTTAACGTGCCGTCTGTGCGCTGTGAAATAGTGTTGCCTCCCGTATCGCAAGTGTAGCTTATACCAGTAGTCAGTTAGCAGTAGGGACAGAAGGCCAGTGCACTCTTTGTAATACGCTAACAGCGTTGTCCTAGGTATTTAAAAGCTTTCCGTATTGTAAAAAAAGCCAGGCAGCACCCCGCGTGCAGCCTCTCAGACTTCTTCCCAGGACTCACTACAACCCCACCTTATAAATGAAGCACATCCATTTCGTTGGACAGGGCTTGCAAGCAATACTTGAGATGATTTAGGAGTTTTTAAACGTTCACTGATAATTTCCAGGGCCATTCCTGTTCCGTGTGGTTGAAGAACTTCTCTAGCCCTTTTAAATCTCTCAATGTTTTATTAAAAACCTGGAGGTCCTGCAGTTAGCACACAACTGTGAAAGTTAAAGGGACCTTGGATGGTTTTTTTTGAACAAAAGTTTCATGGCTGTTTTGGGGCTTTTAAATCATAAGGAAAACCTGCTTCTAGTAGCTAACGCGTCTTTAACTGTTCGCTGCTTCTAATCTTGTAGCCTCATCTGGGGCCGTTTCAGTAACAACACTACCTTATGGTCCTATTTTATTGTGCAATGCTGCTGTTTTAAGCATTTTGTTTAGAAGAGTTGTTCTTACACATTATGGAAATAAATCTGGCAGTCAAAAAAAAAAAAAAAAAAAAAAAGAGGGGGGACAGGGAAAAGCAGCACCATGATGCAGGTTACCACAATCACCTTGTGAGTAATTACCAGGTAGAAGGGTTGGGGTTTTGTGAGGGAATGTTTTTTGTAATGTTTTAAGGAAAACATTACCAAAAAAAAAGTTATATAAAAAGGGGCCGTTAGGTGAGCCATGTCGTGGGCCACCCTATCTACGTTGCTAGCTAACTCCCTAGGAAAGGCTGACCTGTTCAGATTCCTCGGTGCGAGCTCGCCAAGGGACTCCAGTTTAAGTATGTGCTCTCTCAGTAGAGGCATGGCTTGTGTTAGGACTAGTACCAGTCCTCAACCATTGTAGCACAGTCTCCCCACGGCTGCCAGTTACCTGCCAAGGTCTCCAGTTGAAGCAGGGACAATGTGTTTGGTTCAGGCTCTTTGGGATTCAGGTAACGAGAGCTGTAGGTCAAACCTCTCTCTCCATGAAAGCCTTAACTCCCCCACTCCTGCCCCTCTCTGCAGCAACTCTCCTAATCTCTGTTTTGGCCTTACATTAACCAGGACTATCCTTCTACTACGAGGCGGCTGAACCCAGATCCCACTAGTTGTGAACGCCTCTCTGGATTTTCCTGCTCAAAGCCACCGTCTCCCTCTAGAGATCAAGTGCCATCCCTGGACAACTCTGTTCCTTACAGTCTTGTACTACTACTGCCTGAGCCTGGGCTCCTCAGCTCACCACATTGTACGAAGTGCCAGGTGCTAAGCACCCTCTCATCCCATGGGAAACAAAAGCTTTCAGCACTTTTCAAAAAGAGCTTCTAGAAGTGCACACCCATACACCTAGATGGCTGCTACAAACAAGCCTTCCTCTTGAGGACGAGAAGGTCTCTGTTTAAAAAAAAAAAAAAAAGACGCACAGCACAAAACTTAATACCCAGCATCCTCCCGTCCCTCTGCACACAGCCGCATCAGCGTGGGCTTCAAGGGCTGGAAGCTCTCCGAGAACCCAAACTAACTTCCGTAACACCAGTGTTGAGCCACAAGTACAAAAAAAAAAAAACAAAAAAAAACAACACACAAAAAAAACCACCCACAAGGGTAAGGCACCAGCTTTTCCCAGACAACACAGATGAGCATCTTCCTTTTGGTGTTGCTCCTGCCCGTGGCTTAAACATCTAGTACGATTCAGCAGTCATCCCCACATCCACCCCACGCAAAGCCATACAGTGAACTATGCAGTTCTGCTCTTGCACTGTGGTTAATCTCATGGTCCTTAGTATGTCCTCATAATTGATTCACGATAAAGTCTAAACATCCAGCTGTATCTTTCCAAAACTCATAGCTGAGATTAAAAAGGGCATTTTGCATCAGAGCGAGGAGGGGAGATTATACCACACGTCTAAGTAAGGTAGAATATCTGGACCTAGGTTGGTAGTTCAGTTCTCTAGCAGAGAAACGGGAGAGAGCAAGGGGACGGCAACGCAAATAATACTCTATTGCAAGTCCAGTTCTGCTCAGATTAAGTAATTTATTGCCTAACTGTATCTCCAGCAAGATGACAAGCAGCTGTGTTCTTAAATAATTCCCTTATACTTGCCACAAGCTGTCTGCATCTTAAATGGCCACTTCCTAAGTTTTCAACTGAATTTCTCCCTACTGCATGCAAGAGTTCGGGTCCAATAGCGTACTCCAACTCTGGATTTTCACCTCTGCTTTGGAGTGGAACGTGCAACCCATAGGGAGACCTTCCTTGGCGAACGGAGAGTGCAGATGTTAGGTCAGTAATGAGGACCTAGCCCCTATGAAGTCTTAAGTGAAGCATTAATTTCTGATTTTTAAAGAGTTTTATCAGGTAAAATCTATATGCATATACGACAAAACACCCACAAAACTTTGTGCCTATGTCTTTCCAGAGATCCTCATTTTATGCTCATCATTTGGAGGGGGGGGGGGGTAATCAGTAAGGATTGCACAGCAGTAGTAAGTTGCTACACAAAACCAAAACCAACTTGAAAACATACTGTTCCTCTTTAACCCCAGAAAGGGACAGAACCTCACGTGTACTCTGCTATTCATCAGTACGTTGACAGGGCATTGACTGAAGTGATGTGTTACGTGTTAGGAAATCTGGATGAGAAATTGTTCTACTTACTTACTTTTGTTAAAGGCGGCTTAGGCATGCAACTCTTTTCCCAGAGCCTCGTGCTACAGATACCCAATGTTGAAAGGCATGGTCTGGTTTAAGCAGACATACAACATAATACCTTTGTGTGCGGAGTCTTGCCTCGTCCAGTTGAGGGGGGGGAGGGGGGGGGAGAAAAGGGTTGTTTTGCAGTTCATTTTCCTGCTGTAGAAGACTTGATTTTTCTTTCCCTGAGCCGCATGAGAGAAACATCCCAGAAAGTCTTGGGTTACCTTTGGAGTTCCCTTCACTTTAATTTATATAGTGTCTTTTTTTGTGAACTGGTGTAAAATGTATATGCCGACAAGCTCATGTATTTTTATGTAAATATTTTTTGTGGTTTCCCCACTTGCCCTTCTCTGTAAATATTTAGAATTCTCATATTCTTCTCACCTTGTATGATGCAGATGTGGTTTCGTTTCTGTTTTTTATTTGTACTGTAATGCAACAATCCAGACTGAGGTGTCTTGTGGTATTAAACAAAAGCAACAGTCCCACTGAGCTCACACTCAGATGTACAACTTGACAGCATTAATCAAGCCAGGTTAAAAACTATTCTGTTGTGTTTGTGTGTATTTTTGCCTCCGTCTCATTAATTAACAGTATATTTTTAAAAAAAAAAAACAACAGGAAAAGCCACTTCAGAGCCATGCCTTGGAGGGATGCTGGGAGGAGGTGACTTTGTATTCATATGCCAAGGCTATTGCAAAATTGCTCACCTTAAGCCCATGCCACTGCTTATCTGTTGAGTTACACCTGTAACAAAAAAGAAACCAGCCTGGGCTTTTTTTTTTTTTTTTTTTGCATCTCCCTTTCTTCACCCAGCATAACAGCTCAAGGACAAATAGCTTGGCACTGGCACAGAAGGCACAGATTAAGTTAAGATTAACAGATGGCACAGGCCACCTTGGCCCTTACAGCTGGCCAGGAGGGATTCTAGGCACTACAGTAATATTGTTCATAGTTAATTAATAGCAAAAAGATGATTAAAGGAAGCTAATTTCATACATTTTTTGCCATTGTAAGAAGGACTTCTGGGAGTCTTTTCATCCAGTAAATGTTATGCTCCGTAGAACTGCTGCCGGTAATAAAACCAACCTAACACGCCTCTCCTTGGAGGACAGGCCGGCCCCACTCTCCAAACTGAGCCTGTAGGACAGAGTCTGCCGGGGTTGTTGCCGCTGCGTACATCCATCCCTCGGGCCCAGCAGCTTTTTGCGTGAGCACAGCGGGGCTGCCGGGTACCAAGGCTTGCGTTAGATCTATCTTTTGAAATCTCTGCCTCACCCACTCCCAAATCCTTACTGTACAATCCAGATCAACTTGTTTAACACACGTTCAGCCTCTCCAGCTAAACACTCATGTCCTTGTACGAAAGGTCCCACCAGCAAGCTAAGCAACCCACCCCTTCTCAGTTCTTTAACGTCTGCTTGGGATTCCTGCTGTTCCAGAGCAACACGGACAGGACAGGGGGACCTTGCAAAGGCAGCTTTGCAAACCAAGTACCTGTGCTACACTTCTTCAGTATGAGCAATACCTCTCTGCTGCATAGATGCACTAAAAGCAGCGAGCTTTCCTCTGCTGAGCACCATCAGAGACACTATTGTCACGTGCAGACTATGATGAGAATCGGACAGGCCTCCATAGGAGGCCCCCATGCTCGCTTTCTATCCCCGCTCGTATGTGCCTGATGAAGTCATGTGTTAATGCCACCGACACTGCAGCTGTCCTTGAGGCCGAAAGGCAGAATACAACTAGGGTGACCTCGCAAACAAAAAATCTCAACTCCTGAAGTCCAGATTTTCTGCACAGTATGTCAATTGTCAAAACAACAATTGTCAATGATGAAATCTATCCCAAAAGACTCGGGTTTGGTGTGTAAGGGAACAGCAGAGATCTGAACCCATTGCCCCGGGGAGCATCCCCGAGAACTGACATACCACCTCCCCGACTCGGTTTGGCCTAAAACGCTTCAAAAGCGGTGCTGTGCCTTCCCAGCCAGGGAGGCATTTCCTTTGATAAGGCTCTCAACTTCTGTGCTCTCTGTGATCTTATCAGCCGGCTGTTGTCAAAAGAGGACTCCGTGCGTACAAGCAATGCTAAGAGCATTTCTCAGTTGCCCATCCTTATTTCTCCTCCCACTGCTGAAAGAAAAAAAAAAAACACCGAACAAACCATGAAAACACTCGAGTCTTTGCTGCCAGCCTATCCCGAGTAGCACCCTCGTGGCTGAGATTTCCATACAGAGCAGGCTGGGGAGAGGGGAGAAGGACAGGTTTAAACTTTAGAGTGCGTCTAAGGACCGGTGAAAACCCTAGGCGTAACATTGAAATCAATGTTCTGAAGCAGCGCTTCCACCAGGTAGCGCTGTTAAACCGCATTTGCCTCTAAAAGCCAACTTTGTAGACCATTTAAAAAGATTATTTTCCGTTCTAGTAGTTTCTGTTCAGGTTCCCAACTCCTGATACCTAGGGGTGGATTTTTTTTTTTTACTTTTCATTTTAAAAATGAAAAAAGTCTCCGAAGAAGCTCCGCTCGTCTCCCTAAAGAGACACCAGCCTGCAGGTGTCACACCCAGCTGAGAAGGCTGACTTACAGTCATGCTGAAGCATCCAAACTGAAAAGCAAACTGCAGACCTAGGCAGATTACTGCTGCTTTTCAAAGAAGCTATCGGCCATTCAAGGACTCCATCCCTAGAGGAACACTACAATATGTTTGCTTCAACACTAGAAAAGTCATCCAGAAGTAGCAAGGAAAAGCCAGGAAGATGCAATGCTGCTCAGCCCCTCCCTTGTCTTCCTCAACTGGCAAGGGTGCCCTGCTAAGATTAATTATCAGGCTACACACCTAGAAGACCCCCCAGCCACAAGCACAAAGTCCAGCATCTGTCAGAGCAAAGCTTACGCAAACGCAAGAGCCTCAAACCACACGGTCGCAGCAGCGACAGCGCGCAGGGTGCGACTTGTTGAACCTTACTTCTCAGCACAGGACTGGGCACGAGCCCGGACTGGGCTTCTCACCTTCATATTAATCAGGAGCTGAGCATCTGCTCCAGGCGCAGGGCAGCAGGACAGCTGATATCTTTCTGCCCCCACGAAGGGACCGCAGGCAGGCAGCCCTCCGAACGGGGAGGCTTCTGGTGCCCCTCGCCAGCAGGACTTGACATAAGTTTGGCAGAGCATCACGAGAATGAGGGAGGGATGCTGGGGGGGGTGGGGGTGGGGGTGTCACACAGATCCCCCAGATTAGCATTCCTGGTGCAAAAGCAGCGCTGGGTGCAAGAACAGCCTGCCATCGCCTCAAATAGCAGGCTGTCACGGATAGCAAAGCATCCTGCCTGTCGTTGCCTGCCTCACAGCCCAGGAAAACCAGACCGGCCACTTCTAAGGGAGCATTTGTGACGCGGGGGCCAACAGCAACCACCAAAACGGACGGGAAGAAGCAATCCTCTCGGCTCCTCTCATCCTCCTGGGGACAGCAGAAGCAAGCTCCCTACTCCAATGCTCTCCAGCCCCCTCGTACTCCTCCTTCCCACACCTCCTGTGGGAACAACAGAGAGGGCACGGTTCTGCCCCTTAGCTTTACCTGTGCAAAAGCTTTGAGGCAGCTCTGCCCCAGGAAATGTCGCAACAACACTCGCCTACCCCTCTGCAATCCCTCCATCCCCTTTTCCTGAAGGGTTTTTTTTTCTCCTGTCCGTTGGGTGCATACATGCAGTGGAACAAAGCCCTCAGGTCAGTTCAGGGGCACAGTTGGCAGGAAAGGATACCTTTTAAAACAAGGTTCCTCAGCCTGTAGCACAGCTCTTATTCCAAGTTGTAACTGTGCGTAGCGTAGGCTTTTCACGCTGCAGATCCATGCCTTCGGCACATCAACGAGACGCTTAAGGTGCTGAGCAAGGCGCATCTTACCGGTTGAGTTGCCACTGGATCTCAGCAGCTTGAGCAGTCAGGGAGGAACAGGAATCAAACACGAACAGTTCTGCCTTAATGCTGTTGGGAAGGGGCAGGGTGCCCTGAAGAAACCTGGCCAGGGATCCCTCGCTGCCTGCTTAAACATGGGGAGCTGCAGGCTCCAGCACTGCTGCTGAGCACAGGGTATCACTGCAGTTCTGCAGACAGGCAGCTGCAACTGTTTTGTCCTATGGTGCGACCTAACTACACCCCCACCCCACCTCTTAAGTCATTGATTCTACAGGCTACAGGGCACAAAGCGAAGATGCAACCTGCAGAAAGCATCCGTTAAACAAGGAACGGGCTGTCCTGTAGCAAGAAGGGGAGGGCTTGATGCAACGCACAGTGAAATTAAAATTGCCTCCACTCTGTCACGGGCATCTTGATCCTTCACGTTCAGAGCCCCTGATCCCTCCTTGCCCCAGTGGGCCAAAGTAAATCCTCAGCCTCCAGACAGACACCCTTGACTTCAGACATTACGTCTGCACTTTATGGTACAAATTGGCAGTTAAGACAGGCTCTCTTACAGTAGCTCCCTTATCGCCTGCCTGGAAAGATCCCGCTGCCCAGCACAGGCCTTCTCCAGACTCTTCGCAGAGCTAGTGTCCAATCCGTCTTGTCTTTACACCTCTCACTGCAATTTCCCTCCCTGCAAGTGCTCAAGGTTATCGGGCCTCTGCCAGCAACACTGCAACTGCAGCTCCTGGTTCAAGGAGGTCATTGACCTACAAAGGGATGAGAGTTCTCCCCAGCTTGTGACAAGAGAAGACCACTGAGCACCAGATTCCCACAAGAGACTCCTGCTTTACCCTGTGACGCCCCAGCATTTCTCACGGACATTTACACGGCACCACAGCCCAGTTCCCTTCTGTCCTGCAGCAGCCTGCAGGTCGCAGAGCAGGGGAGAGGCCACCTACATTCCCGAAGGAGGGGAAGGCCTTCCCGAACTGCCAGGGCCCCGCATATGCCAACCCTCCTGTTGTGGCGGACCCAACACGTCCCCTAGTATGCCACCCAGTGCCTCCCCAGCATCACAGAAGAAACTTCACTGGTCTCATTAATAGGGGACAAGGGGAAGGAAAAGATTAATCTCCCCAGAAGCACAGCATCCTGTTACAGCTTGACTGAATTTATTAATTGCCAACAGATAGTCAATGAGGCTGCCACGTTTCTGGCCAAAGAAAAGCTGCCCTTCTAAATACCAAAGGCAACAGGAAAGAATGAGATCCTTGTACAAAAAGGGCAGTTAACCCTCGTGGCAATTGTATATTTAGAAAGATGCAAGGCTTGTAGAAAGTGCGACAGGTTAGAAAGGAGAAACAGGTTGCACAAAGGGCAAGGGGAAGGTTTTCAAATCAAAATGTATTCATCCATTTTTTAAAGATCTAAGCTGCTAGAGAAGAATATTTGACTCTAGCGAGTGCTGGAACTTTATGCATTATTCAAACTGCATGAACGTTTGAAGACTGGAGTCCTGGAAGCCTTCAATGAGAACAAGTCACCTGGCACGTTCCCAGAGAGGAAGCGTGGGTGATCTGTGTCATCCCAACGGAGGAGGCAGCTGCAATGGTTTTCACGGCTTCTGTCTGTGCTCTGTACCTCAGTAGTACACAGCAGCCCTGTCTCCTCTCTACTCCTAGACGACACAGAAAATCCTAGTGAGGTGCACTCAGGATACATCTAGGGAGAAACCATTCCTGACCCACAAGTGTCAAAAACATAAAGAAAACTAACACGCAGAAATGCAGTAGGAAGCAGAAACACAGAAGAACCAAGTGCAAGTAGAAGGGTAATACAGCAAGCCCACAACAGACATGCAAGTAAAAACCAAGTCTCCCCTCCTCCAAATCAACCCTCGCCCTCTAGGGCAGACAATCTCATCAACAGTACTGTTCTAGGAGAATCTTATGCTGCTGCACTTCAAGTCACGAATTCAAACACAAGAACTACAACAACAAAAAAAAGTGCCAGACAGGGCCAGGTTTTCAGGCAGGCAGCCAGCAGAAACACATACACAGACCAGGCCTTGCTTCTGAGGATGGGAAGACATCTGCCTTGCCCCTCTCCCTTCTATCAATCAAGCCTTTCACAAGTTTCATTTACTTTATTGGCATCTTTTAGTTTTCTTCAGATTTCCTCTAGTTGCTTTTTTGAAGGGGATCTTGATCACCTCGCTTAAAGCATTTTTGTTTGTTTGTTTCACACCTTTGGTTTCTTTTCCCTGAACCCAATTCAAGCTCTGCAAGGCTTTCTCCCTTTATCTAGCCCCAAAAGGATGGGAACCGGAGCATGAGCTGTCTCATCTTCCACCACAAAAGACAGGGATGTTGAGGAGGGATGGCTGCACAAGAAAAATACATGAATGCATCCCACCACAAACATGAATACCACACTGTGCTGGCCATTACTGTTTCACCAATGCAGAGAAAGTGGAAGTTCATTGGTACGCATAACGCAACAACTACCCAACTAACGCTTGCTGAGTAGTACAGTCGAGTAGAGAAGGTACATTAACGTGCTACAGAGCAGTCACCAATTTCTGCAACAGAGCAAAAGAAAGAGAAGCTGGTCTAAACTTTCCTCATATTTCCCCTATGTGAAAGGCTCTTTTGGAAAAGAAAACAATGTTAAAGGAGGACCACTTTTTAAGTGGAAAATACTTTCCTCAACCAGCGACACAACTTCAAAAGCAAAGCCAACACACTGTAACAGAACCCCCAACCCACAAACTTTTCCCTTCCACCTCAGGGACTATTTTAAGCTACAGGATGAGCACAGCGGTCAGCATCTCCGCTCAACAGGGAGCTCTGCTGCTTGGAAGGGAGGCAGAGGTCTCCCTCGTGGCTGATCCCAGCTCCCAAGCCAGCTTCCACGAGAACTGGGCACTGCCTCAAACCACCACTACTTTGAGCAACAGGCGGGGAGAAACTGTTCAGACATATATTCAGATGCGTTTTCTGGGTGCCTGACAGGAGACTTTGCGGTCTGCTCTGCCGAACTGCTGAGCACTTGGAATTGCTACCCAGCGCTGCAAGAGCCACGTTTTGAATACCTGAAGGGCTGAGGCTGTGTACTTGTCAGCTCCCTGAATCTGCAAGGCAACTTAACTGAATAATTTTCACATTAGGTTTTGAGGGATAGATAGGCCATCAGCAAAATGAGGAAATGCCCCTGCTTGAGAGCCAGAGGAGTTATTTACTGTTTGTGAAGCATATAGGGACAACAGCAATTGATGCCATAAAAGCCCACGAGACTAAGTTAACCATTCTTTTTTCCAGTGCAGGATTTGAATAAGTAATACAGGGACAGACGTGACACCGCAGAAGAAAAAAATTATTGAATAGAGGCTGAGCAAGTGAACGTGATTCATTCTGCACACCAAGCAGGACAGGTTGGGAGCTTTGGAAAAGGATAATGTAGCTGCACGGTTAAAGACCATCATAATATATACACACAAAGGTGCAAATTGAGATTCACCAGAAATCTCTTTTCTGGCAATTCCTAGCTTAAGTACATCACTTTGTAACCTTAGGACTACGCTTTTTTGTGGGTTTGTATTATAGATGCAACCTCTGTTCTCTGCCTCTGCACACACATTAGCATTTTTCCACAAAGCATGGCTCTGCTCCCACCCTCAAATATAGCAGCCTTAGTGTCCTCGTTCCAGCTTTCTTTCATCTCTTCTCCTGGAGGATGATTAATGGAGTAGTGGTAAGGAGGAGAAGGGAGCACACATTCCAGTTTGGAGTTTCGGACCAGACAGCGCGAAGCTTAAAACCTGAACTGGCCAAATTAGAAGGAAGCTCTGTTGATTTGCATCTACCCACAGTAACACCACTGGGAAAGAGGCTCTGTCAAAGACTGATTTAAAGCCCTCATCATGAAAGGGAAGAAAGAAAAAGAATTAGGATGACAATCTCTTTTTCCCTACAGATATTGTGCTTTTCTGGGTGTATCGCAGATACACTCAGATCCAGAGCCTGGGATGAAGGCCTGCACATTTCAAGAAGGTCAGACCCAAGCCACTGGAAACAGCGGACACAAGCTGGAGCAAGGCCAAGCACAGGTGAAGCATTAGTGCCAAGAGAGCACCAGCCCGGTGCTTTAACCTCAGCATGTGCCTCTGGGCAAGCCTGAGAGCTGCCTTGCACAGCGTGGAGCAGTCCTGCCAAGTCTCACTGGCTGCACCGGCGACTCGCCCAGCGGGTGCCTGCCGGCAGCTGGAAGGAGCCCTCTGGCACTCAGGTCCTGCCAGGCGCGGTGTGCTGGGGCAGCCCCGAGATGAGTGGTCTCTCTAGAGATGATCCGTGCTCACCTCTGGGAGCCACAGGAGGGTATCGTGGCTTTCCCCCATCAGGACATGCCTTACCACAGGCTAATTACTCTCAAACAGTAAACCACGCTCACAGCATTCACCATTTGTAAACAGAAGGCATCCACCAACATGGAACTGGTCCAGCAGTTCCTTCATATAAATGTCCCGTTCCTGACAAGAACACTAAATGTATCTGTCTAACATACCATTCACTAAAGCATTGGTGAAGATGGGTTCCAAAACACGCCAGTTTCTAATTAACCAGACCTTCTTGGGAAGCGGGTATCATCCCAATTTTACTGAAGAAAAAAGGAGAGGGCTAAGCTCACTCAATTTGAGGGGATCAAATGGCAAGCGGGACATGACAACAGGACTCCACAGCTACTACCCAAGACGTCAGTGTCCTCCAGGGCACTATGCCACGAGCGACTGATTTTATATTCCTGGCTTCAAACTAGCCTCATGATTTATTCTTGCATGCTGATGCGAAACAGGTCAAGCCTAGAAACCCTTCAGAAGTTCCTCAGCACTCGGCAAAGCCTGATGCAGGGCGCTGAACGTTAGCTTAGCTCAGATGGCACGAACAACTAAGGCAGTATCGCCAGAGGTAATTAAGCAGTTAATCAATTCTGAGAAGCTGAGCCTCTAATCGCTAGCTGGAAATATGAAGCCAACTTATTTCTTGTTTGTTTTAGAAGGCAGAAGAGTAGGATGGAGAGCCGTAATGACCCGGGACAGATGCATGCCCAGCCTCTCCACGTTTTGGAGGTTTGCTTTTGTACGCTCCCAGGACATGCACACTAGAGCATCCTGAACACAGGCTTCATACTCTACAATTGTATCAGAACTTGAGGAACAGAAATGTCAAAGCAATTAAGTTTGAAGAGGTTCTTTTTCTCTCTATCCATTCAAATTCTGTGGAACATTTCCCAGCTTAAGCTTTTCCACAAAAAACTGTCAATATAAAGTCCTGATTTTTTTCCTAAAAAACAGGGGATAAGGAAAAGGAAAGGCTGAAAGCAAGGAATCAGAGATGGAACAGAAAAGCCTCCCCTAAAGCTGCCGAATTTACCACTCCAAATCAAAACGTTGCCCTTTTTGTAATATACAGGCTTCTTTCTTCCAGCATATTCCAGTAGAATGACACAAGTTTTGTTAAAAAAAAAAAAAGCCAACAAAAAAACCCCGACAAAACCCACACACTTGAAAACAGCTGCTGAGCTACTGCAGCCGATCACTTTACCTGCTTGCACTCCAGTTTTGCCAACTGTAAGAGAGAGATAAAAAAACTACTAATGACAAGGATTATGCAGGTTCAGCAACAGGCTCCACACGACAGCTGTGAATTGTCTCCTACATACACAAAACATTTTCCATTTAAACAATCATTACAGTGTTTTCTCTGAACCATAATCAACAGATGAGGCAACACTTCCCCCTTCTGCAAACAAACTTCTATTAGGTGCCTGGAAACCACCTGCGTGCCACTGTGCACACCGCTCGCATACGGCCACTAAAACAAGTGGCCAGAAGTCAAATTACTGAGGACCAAAGCTTCGGCGAGCGAGCTCCTAACAAGAGTCATCATTTGGCCCAGGGCCACCAACCAGTCAGCAACCATGCGGGAAACCAGCTCAGGAGTCCCCACGCCCAAGTCTGTCTGCTCTACCCGCTAGATCAAGCTATTAAGGACTTGCTGGTTCAATTACATTTTCTACTTTGTTCTTTCAAGGATGAAGTCAGTGGTGAATGTTTTCTCTGCAAAGGGAAATCCATTGTGGATTATTTCCCAGGATTCATGCAGTGCAAGGCAACTCGGTGTCCTTGTGGAAAGGGCTGGGGTAGACACTGTGCAAGGAACTAACTGACATTATCTTCCTGGAGCGTTTTCAGTTTCCTTTGCCCGAGCTGCTCTGGCCACATCAAATCCTGCCCAGTCCTCTGCCGTGACCACTGCTGTGGCTCTTCTTTTTCTGCTGAGCCCGACCATCTCTTTGCAACTCATGAACAGCATTCTGAAACTGAGTTACGACAAAGTAAGCGAGTTGTGCGTTACACGCGCAGTGAGTTATCAATCCACTACTGAAACTTAAAAGGAAAACTGCAAGAAAAGGACATTTCTTCCAAGGCCTCTCTAAGCAGCAATAAATCTTTCGGCTATCTTTCAAGCTAATTCTACGCTGCCTGTAAGGCCACAGAGTGGATGAGCTGTGCCTTGCTTCTAGGACAAGGCAGATTAAGGGAACCACATTTCCATTTCCCTTTCCTACTAGAGGATTGTGGAGAACATAAGAGTAACCCAGCTTAGACTATGCGATGCCAACAGGCTAATCAGTTATCTGACCATCATGCAGGCAGCAGCTGTACAAAAACCAAAATAGCCTAATTTCTTCAAACAGTCTCCAAAACAGGAAAGGAAGAGAGAGCAGGAGAACTGCAGGATGCGCACACCAATCCACCCTGCCTTCCTGCTTGGCACCTCAACCGGTCAGCTTTGTTGCCCCAACTAAACAATAACAGCTCAGGCATCTTGCAGGGACAGCACAAAGCTTCACGCATCTATCTTTGCAGTGCTCGAGGCCGACAAAAGCTCAGCATGACTGTGAATCCGTCATTACATGCAGAATCTCGCCCTCCCCTTGCTCCGCTGGCGCTTCTCCCAACACACAAGGCTGTCCACAGGATGAGTACAGCCCCTGCCAGCCAGGGTTGCCTCAGTAACTGAGTGTTGGCTCCAGCAGCCAGCTCGCGGACGGGTGGGAACGCAACAAGGACCTTATGGAGGATTTAAGCAAGGACTGTTGCAGCTTAAAGCCCGAGTTCAGAAAGCAAAAGCTTAGGACTTGAGAGAGACTGGGTGGATACCACCACAGACCCCTTTGCAGGTCCTCGCTGCTGTACCCCACAGAACATCTGCCATGTCTCCTTCTTTATCCCTTTTCACAAAAAACAAGTGGATTCCTTTTCCGCAGCACATTGGCTTTTTCTTAAAATTCACATACATGAGGACACTCAAAGATTAAGGTTCCTCCACCAGCACAACAGGGCATGACTCTCTGGTTCAGTCAGTCTGCTACATGAGTGTAAAACTTCTCATGTCAGTTAAACACGCACCATGGAGACCACAAAACATGCACAGTGAGGAAGCGGATGTCACTAACAGACACCTAAATGCTGACCAGATTCTTCTTTTCACCGGTTAGAGCTTGCAACAAAGAGCTCCATTACAGCACGCACTTTCCCCAAACCCACTGACTCACAGAAGCTATTCCCCAGTCAAACAGGGCTTAGCTTTCAGTTACCCACACACACCCCCCCCAAAAAAAAAGAAAAAAAAAAAAAATATTGTTCCAGCACAGGACTCTCCATGAAACAGCAGAAAGCTCATCTCCTCTAGCATCAGCTGATCAAGAGGCAGAAACTTAGTCAAGCTTGTGCTACAGTTTGTGCTTTTAGTATCAGTGTAGACTAAAAGTTTTCACAACATAAAGGTGCAACACCAATAACAACAGGGTCCTCTCTGAGCTAAGATTCGTAAGCCTAAAAGCATGCAGATTGCCTTCTTTTGCTCCACAATTACTTCTAGCAGGGAGTTCCACAGACTTTGGGATTAAGAAAAAGAGATAGATAGATTACTTCGATCAGTTCAAAACTAGCTTTTTCTTTTTAAATTTTGTGCCACTCTTGTTTTGCTTTTGTATTCTACCACTTTCACTGGCTCAGGGACATGACATTTCCGTAATACACCTGGTTCCACTGAAACAGAGATAATTTCCAGGCTTCAGCCTTTCAGAAGGCCAAAGTCACGACTAGCTTTCTTACATCTCTCTCTCTACGTACATATGCCCTCTAGTCTTTCCTAAGACAACCACAGAGCTGCTGCCAGTCCAAGGAGGAAAGGGCAGGAGCTATGGCGTGCACATGCCACTACACTTCCATTATCACAATTGCAACACACTGCCAAGTTGGAGGAGTATTTTTAGACTGGAGAAAAAATCCTGGGGATTTATCAGAGAATTATTAATACAAAAGTGACACTAATACTAGCAGTGTTCCATTTGCCTTATACAAATTGGGTTTATTTCCTTCCCTTCTCCAGCTTTTCGAGACAAGGAAATCAGCACTTATCCAACCACTGCAAGGTCTTGGGCAAAGACACCAAGACAGGAGAGCACGGATGGGGGTCTCTGCTAGGCCTTAAGGGGATACAGGGTTGTCTTCAAAAACATTACTTTCACTCCTGCCACAGATAGCAGGGTCAGACAGGGAAATAAGCCTTGGTGCAAGCACAGCATAAACACACACACACTGACGATCAGCAATTCACAGAACACATTTTCATATTCTCTGGAATATCCTGCTTTGCAGAGAGCTGTTGACACGTGGATGCTCAAGGCAGTTAAATCTGAGTAAGATTTACATAGGTAAACTGGATTAAACCCCTGTGTGGACACATGTATCCAGACTTAGAAGCAGGCTTCATTTAATTTAGCTTTGAAGTAAACACATTAAGGCCACTTTTATTTTGAAAAAGAATAGTTGTGCTGTAAGCCAGTGCAGTTTAAGTAATCCACTTTAAATTCATGCTGTTTGTTAATTTGGACTAATTTTTGCCCAAGTATCCCCGTTTAAACAAGCTTGAAGCAAGACTACAGAACGGCCTCCTTGAGCTAGCTGCAGTAGGTGATTTGGAGGCAGCCAATACAGATCCAACATCAACAAGCAGTGGGATCAGGCAAGTCAGGGAACAACTTCAGCTCCTTCACTGATGAAGTGTCAGTGATCTGCCTCAGTCCTTGGAGGTAAACTGAAGCCACAGCAGAGCCAAGCTGGTAAAAAATTGCTCTGGATTTGCTGCTCCAAGTTAGTGACCAGGCAACATTTGGGCTTTCAGCCCGTTTTTCTACGAGAGCCATTTTTGGCTTGGCTGTGCAGACAGATTATTTAACAGAAGGACAGGAGAGAAGGGGGAGGGAAGGAAGGATTTCATTTCTCCAGAGAAAGCTGCTGCCGACAATGAGCAAAATAAAACACCCTGGAGAGAAAGTACTTGACAAGAGACTAAGCCATAGGAATTGTGTTATCGGCATTGCAGGAGCAAACCTGGATGGAGTTACCGGCTGACATTTGAAAAATGAAGAGCTGAATAGACAGTGCGGTGCTAGTAAAACAATGAGTGGAAGAGCAAAGGTGCACAAGCAGGGAGGAGAAGGCAGGGTTTTGTACATGACTAGACAGGCAACAGCAGTTTGCGGCTGGGATACAGCTCATTGTCAGCCTTGGGGCTGATTAGAGAGCAGCTCCAAAAGAAGCAGATGACGGTTCTCTCTCTCTTTCCCCTTGCATACTTCTACCTCCCCATTGTTTCACACAGAAGCCCTATTTCACCAGGTCTGTTTTCAATGCAAGGCTTTCGCAGCAGCAATAGCAAATACTGAACATATTACAAAGCAATTCAGTGAGCTGGAAAGAGACATTACGGAGGGAATTTTATCAAGATAAGGAGCAACTTGGCTGCAGAGACAGAAACTGATCAGAATGTATGATTTGTTTTGCATCTTTGAGCTAATTTATATTTGGTGAAAGAACAAATACAAACACACCTAAGTACCCAAGACAGATGCTGTCCTATCCTCTAAAAGGAAAAACACACCTCCTAGAAACATTAGCAGTTACCAAGTTTTAAGCTTCATCATGTTCCCCTGTACGTTGGCAAAAAAAAAATAAATAAAAAAATACCAGCCAAGTTTTGCTAGAAAGCCAGATCCAAAAGTCAGCTGGAGGGCACAATTTTGGAGGAGAGAAGCCCTAAAGATAATTAAGTTCTGACCAGTTTTATGGAAATAGCAGCCGGGCAGAGGAAAAGAAACCCTAGTAGCATCCCCGTTGCATGAAAGGCTTTCACAGGAAGCAAATTTTATTAAGCTTCAGAGACCCTGCCTTGAAGCAGAAAACCACAAGAAGCTGGACTTCACTGCTCCTCTGCTCACAGAATGGCTACTTTAGTAGTTCATGTCATTCTTCATATGCAAATCCTTGCTACAGATGCAATCGGTTTATAAACAGCAATGAAGTTTGAACCTACACGAGAAACTTACAGTTAATGAACTAGTTCAGCTTTTGAACTGTTTTAGTTAGAGGACCGGGTTTTTTTCCTAGCATAAACAAGGCCATGGGTTAAGTAGGGCTATTCCATCAAGTACAAGCAGGGGGGAAAAAAAGCGCCTATTAGTATCTGAGCTAAGAGAATAATTAGTTTTACCTCTTTCTGCTCACAAATGGGTTGGAGAAACATACATTTTCCTTGAATCTATTTATGATGGGAAATTTGCAAGATTATTCCTGCAAATAATTAGTTATTGATCTCTAAGTTTGCTTAGGGAAAAGCACTCACAAGCAAGTCAATCTATTATTCAAGCAACATTTGTTGTTTAGGGATTTGTGTGACTGAAACCACATTTTTGGTCTACTACTGACTGAGCACAACTTCAAGTTTTTCCATGGGTGGGGGAGGGAGGTGTTTGAAGTCCCATTTTTCAGAGTCAAACTTTTTTTTTTTTTTTCCTTCTTCCCATCAATGTTTTTCACCAGTATTTGCTTAAAAGGTTTTGAGTATTTCTTGGCAAAAAAAATATATACATATAGCTCTTTTATTAATATTCTAGGAACATTTTCCCAGTGTTTAGATGTTCTAACTAATAACGACAGCATTAAGTGAGACCTTGAAATCCTCCTAAACCTGCAGAGCACAGGGGCAATTTCAGATGCACACAACTGGGGACAGATCTTCAATTTCTGCTCAGCTTTCTGCTCCTTATCATGACAAAGCTCTGATCACCAACAACGCCCACCCAGCACACTTTTGTTACAAAACCACGCAAATTTCACACGATCACGCAATACAATCTTTTCCCAGTGTCAGGACCTGGCATGCTATGTGTAGCTGGGATTCTTCAACCCAGCATACGAAAAAGCCAGCCAATCCTCTCAAGGTCAGTAGTTTCACTGGGAAAGTGCTGAGCCCCCGCCACATGCTCTTTCCTATCAGCCTCTGGTCCCTTTCCCCAGGCATACATGAATTAGCACTTTTCTCCTATCCCCATTTTCAAGAAGCATTTATTGCCCTCTAATTTGAGTTCAGGTTGTATTTAGCCACTCCCAGAAAAACAGAGCAGACTTTCAGTCTGCAGTAATTAAAAAGAGGCAAGAACTAAGCAAATTAGCTGTCAGACTTCAACAACTCTGCTTCATGCTTCCCTGGGCTTTGTCAGAAAAAGCTGCCAGGGGCTGATACTAGAGTTTTACAGGGGAAAAAAAAAAAAGGGGGGTGTATGGGGGTGAAGCAGCCCCCGATAGACTGCCACCCTAAGGCTGCTCTCCACATCTGCGTGCACGCGTGGGAGACTGACAGCGCTCAGGCAGTGGCCAAGCACGCACAGGTGAGCGGTTGCGAAGCAGTAACCAAGGAAAGGAACTGGGACCGACATAATTGCTAATGCCAGAATAGTCTGGAAACATCGCATCCTGCCCTGCGCCGGAACAGGAGCACAAGCAGCCCAGGAGCACAAAGCCTACCAGGCAGATCTCTCTCCAAGTTACAAAAGGGAGAATCCCACGCAAGCTCGTGGGTCTCCAAGCCTCCGTGCTGGGCTTGCACTGAAGAAAGGGGAGGAAAACCACACCTACTGTAAGCATTTGTTGTCCTGAAGGAGCAAAACAATTTTGCAACTTGCTAGGCTTCGCATCAACCAGTGCTTAACCACACGCAGGCTGACGCTGTGCAGCAGACATACCCTGATCTGCTGAAACGCAAGAAACACAGGGTGGCAGGAGACAAGCACCTTGCTCAGCGTCACGTTTTAATAGCAACAAGCTCCGCGATGAGAGACCTGAACACCAGTTCGCAGCCTGCCCCTCACTCTGCGCAATAATGATACCACACAGCTTTCCTTACTGCATGTCAAATGCAAAAATTCTCCTGGAGGCGTGTCCTACACGAGCAGTAGATGCACCGGTCCAGCTGCACTGCCAGTACTTCCACAGCCTTTAAGTGAATACTGCTTTTAGAGATCTTGTAAAACTACCTGGTACAGCCCTCTCCGGCCTGTCTGGACTCTCCTGATTTTAAGTGCTACTTAAGCTCCTTCACATCCCATTTCCCCGCTCATCCCCCATCCATACTACAGCAATTCTTCAACCTGTGTGCAACAAAAACCTCTAGAAGTATTACTTCATAGTGCTGCAATCATAAGAGAGGCTACTGTGAAATGTACTTTTTGAAATTATCAAGTCCAAACCCAGAAGTGTTTGTTAATGCAAATATCTCAAGCTGTCCTTAAGCCTTCAACTTTCCTCCTTCCCACAACTGCAATGCCATTTTCAGCATCAAGAACAGCTTTAGTGCTTACTCCCTTTAACAGTCCATGCAAATCACTATTACCATGTGATGATGGGTTCGACAGAAAACCACATTTCCTAGGCAAAGGAAGTAAATTTCTATTTGGTTTTGGTTTGTTTTATTTTAAAGGCATGTTGTAAAAATAAGAGCTGCTTTTCAAGAGGTAAGAGATAAATATGCCTTTAAAGGAACATCTTCCTTTGCAAGGAAAATAGGAGAAGTATGTTTCAATGTACAACAGCCCTCTCCGATAGTACAGGATGGGATTAATAGCTATGAACTTGCACTGTCATCACTGTCCAGATTCACACTGTGGGATTTGCTCCTTCAACACTGGCCTTCCCTTCCAACACTAAACACGAGAGAATCTATTCGCACAAGCAGGTCACCAGTGGGATTCGCACGTACATCAGTGTTAGGGTACTACAGATCCTAAGCTGTGTGTTTGCTAACCAGCAGCTGCAGCACAGCTCTATCCTCTCCTGCGTGCCAGTCTCCCAACATGCTGGTTACTCCTGGCCGAGTCACATCTTTGTGCCTTTGCTTACTATCAGGGTATAGATCGCCACTTACCAGCACGTTCATACATAGCCCAACCCCAACAAGCTCTTACCTCTGCTGGAAGTTTCAGGAGTATGTAGAAAAACGTGGCTCTAGCACAGACTTTGAGAGCACGTAGCATGAAGCAGAAATCTGCATTTCACAAATCTAAATTGTGTTTCACAAGTAATTTATCCTCACGTTAGGATGAGCACAGAAACTGAACTTCAGAGAACTGGAAATATAGAACTAGAGTATTAATAGGAACATATAAACTTCTGTATAATTAGTAACAACTTGTATAAAGGCACCTTACAAGATAAGGACCACTAGTTCCATTATAGAGGTGGGGAAAACTGGGACACACATGTCCCCAAGGCCACGAAAAGGCCAGTAGCAAAGGACAGTAATACTCAGGTGTCGTGGTTTAACCCCAGCCAGCAACACAGCACCACGCAGCCGCTCACTCGCTCCCCCCGCCCCCCAGTGGGATGGGGGAGAGAATCGGGAAAAAAAAGTAAAGCTCATGGGTTGAGATAAGAACAGTTTAATAGAACGGAAAGAAAGAAACTAACAATGACACTGATAACAAGAAAAAATGACAATAATAACAAAAGGATTGGAACACACAAGACAAGTGATGCACAATGCCATTGCTCACCACCCGCCGACCGACGCCCCAGCCCAGCACCCCCCAGCCGAGCACCTCCCCGGGCATGACGTCC
>JAVKLA010000081.1:3103631-3134373 GCA_034782735.1 Sagittarius serpentarius
TACTGAACTGAAAACACAGCGCTGTACCAGCTACTAGGAAGACAATTAACTCTATCCCAGCCGAAACCAGGACATCAGGGCTCAAGATTCTCGGGGCAGTGCCCTAACTTGCAAGCTACATCTGCTTTTGTAAGAGTAACGCTTTATTTCAGTATCAATTGATCAGGGAAAAACCCCAGCACTTTGTATAGGAGATATTCTCACCAGTTCTCACCACAGGTATAGAAGAGTCCAGTTGCTGACCTTAAGCACTGTGACAACTACCTGTTAGAAGCTCTTGCTCTGAGCAAGATAACCACATTGTCTGTCACCAGCATCTAACAGATTACATCAGAAGACCAAATTTAGACATCCAGAGCTCTCTACGTGGTCAGTCAACAGTAAGAACCAACTACCACAGCCCTTTAATGCTATGCTTTGCACTTCTGAAACTCAAAAACTATCATGAGGAAATCAAGAGCTCAGATTTGAAACACCCATAATAAGAAATTCTTACCAAAAAAAAAAAAAAAAGATAGAAAATCCGTATGCAAAGCACCACTGTCCTACAAATGTAAAGTCACAGAACAAACCAAATGAGTAAAGAACATCTCAGGCTTAAGTTAAGTAGTATCCTGGATGCTATTTAGTGAGGTGACACTTTATAATCTTTAATGCACTTCTAAAACATGTCCTACTGAAGTCCCTGCTAAATTAAATGGGCTCATTGCCTTGCAATGAAGTAGACAGCTGGAACTGCTACAAAATTACTCTGCTTCTCTGCCCCAGATAAGCTCGTCACCAGTGAATTCTTCCACCCCCTTTTTTTCTTCCCATATTAATGCCCTCCATCATAATAAGGATTCCTACCCACTGCCAAAACTCAATTTACACTATTTACTTTAATGACCTCATTTGTCATCCTAGCATGTGTGTCTACCTCTGGGACTGCAGCCCCGTCAGTCTGCCAGCAGGTCTCATTTACAGTTTGATCTTTCATTATTCTTTTTAAAGATTAAATTGCTTCCATTTCAAGGCACGCAGTCTGGAAACTCCCACAGCCCAGAGGATACCGAGATACGTTTGATCAATATATTTTAGGGTCACATACGTCTCAACCCCAACTGACTCTCTCCCCCCACCACTGCCCCACTGCATCATCCATCTATTTGCATCACCTTTCACTTTGTTATTTCTTTTAATCTTTGCAAAAGATACTCACTGGTTATGACATTTGAATATTGCCATAACACTTCAAGTTGTGGGAGGAATTTTAACTTTTTTCTTTTTTGAGGGGGGGAAGGAGAAGAGTGTGATAATGTCCTTCCCCAATGCATCAGTTCATTTGTCTGTTCTAAACCACATTTTTTTTTATCTCACAGCTTGACTACTCCAGAGAACTGTATTCCTTCCTATTAGATTATATTTCTCTCTTACAGTGTGTCTCCAATCCTGACATGCTCACTAAAATTCGATGTTAATCAAGTCATTTATATAGGTTAGAGAAAAGCATAATACTTCACGTTTCATTATACTGCATGTTTTGTGGAAACAGCATTACACAAACTGCTAGAACTACAGCTAGAGGCAGCCTCCAGAAATACAGCATCAAACCCAAAGCAACGGAACAATCTGCCATTCAAAGCAAGGGAGGGAAAGAAGGGGTATTTGAGAAATTAGATATATCTGCAGTGTCTCAAGAAGACATTCCTCAGCTTGCTTGCAACATCTTTAAAAGGAAATATTACTCATAGGCAAGAAAATGGCTTATAATCAGTCCATCCATTTGCCTCCTCCCAACTCAGCCTCCAGTTGACTGACTGGGACAAAATGTGTCTCACCAACGCAACCCTTGCCACCTGCAGTGGCCACTCCTCTCTGCATTTCCAGTTTATATAGAACCATTTGCAAGGCAAACTGGACATTTGCTAGACATCATTTGCAAATTCCGGTATAAAGCTTAACCAGAACAGAGTAATTGCTAGGGAAGTGAAGCTAGATAGGCGCCAAACTTAGAATCACAATATTACCGGTTCCTTCAATATTTAGAAATGCTTTTCCCAGACTAACAGAAACCTGTCTTTTAACCAAGAGACAGAGCAATGAAACTTCCCTCACAACAAGCTTTAAGAGCTCAGTTATTTCAAGATTACTGAGCACCTATCTCATTTTCTTCAGGTTCGTGCAACTACATGACTACTTCTTTCTTGTTTTCCTTCCATTGCAGACGTTTGTCTTAAGTCCCAATAAACATTAGCAAAACCCTTTACGTCTCCCATTAGTGATTTCCAATATACTGATATGTTTCTTCAGAAGCCTTTCCAGTGAATAAATTGGTCCCAAACTAATAGTTCTTGTTCTTTACACAGAGACATCCTTGCTTGGGATGTCTTCTAAATAGACTTCAGCAGAAGCATAAGAAATAACATCTTTCCAGATACACTTGAGTCTGATATAAACCTGGGTATTTTCTACAGAAAAACATGCTTCAGATTTCTCATCAATATTTATATATAAAGCTAAACCAAAATTCTTAAGTTGCTTCTAGGTAATATATAATGGTAACTTAGCAATAAAACAATTTTGCAGGTTGTGTGTGATATATAAAAGCGTATAAATATTACTCACTGTCAGATGATCCAGTTTCTGGTATGCAGGGAGAAGATGGAAGATACTACAGCACAGTCTTCCCCAGATTCCCTCAAGTCTTGCCCTGAATGATCACATGCAGACAAGAGCAGCAGCAAGGCTGAGGGAAAACCAGCAAGAATCGACAACATTAGACCAGCAAAAGCATTACTAGTGCGGTCTAAAATAATTTGCTAATACAGAAGCAACACAGCATCACCAAAGCTCTTGGAAACATCAGATAGTGCCAAAAAGATGCAAATATTTTAGAGACTGTGCTCTAGAACCCTGAAAAATAGCTTTTAGACTACAGGTTGTTTTTTTCCATTGTACCCTTTTTTACTTTATCTGTGGAGGACTTGTGTCATTAGCAGGCTCCATTCACTGCAGCACAGAATGGCTGATGCCTGTGTAGCCAACTCAAACCTGGGATTGAAAAGGACTATTTACTACTTCTGTGGTAGCTGCTTTCCAAAGACATATAGGGGAATTTTAATAAAAATAGTGAAGTGGAAACCCCACAGAATTTGCATGTGAAGCAGAGAAGAATTCCTATTGGTCTTGTTTTACAGGTAGGGAAACTGAGGCACAGACCACTGAAATTATTCCAGCAAAGCTCAAAAAAGAGAGATGGAGAGCTTGAAAAAGACCCAGAACTGTGGTTTACAAGGAAAGACCTTCTCACACAACTCAAATCTTGCTATGATCTAAAAACCCAAGATGAAAATTTTGCCTAAGCAGGTGTATTCCTGTAAAGAGAGTCATGTTTAACAAACCAGACTTTTCTGGTACTCTCCGTCAAAAGAGTTTCCAATCCATTTAACAAGGGGTAAAGGCTCTTTCTGATAGACATAATCCTCTCACGCTTGGCATATTCTGACACCTACTCTTACTGTATAGAGGAATATTTGTAGTCACAGCAGGTAAATGAGCTGTGGACAGGGAACACAACTAATTTAATAGCATGAATTATTTACACATACATTCAGGAAAGCCATCTTGCTACACAGCAGTCCCAGCAGCAGGGATTATTAATTTATAACTCAACTACAGCTACATTAAACAGAACGAGGCTTCCATAAAAACTTAACTGTGGAGAGACAGAAAATATCGCCTAGCCCATCCAGAAAGTACAACAAGGTTCCCTAACAAAGCCTCAGCCGTCAGCCAAAAATCGATCACATCTCTTGGGCAATGAAACAACATCCGCTAGCTTCCAATTTGCATCCAGACATGCCTACTTGTCTGCTGCGCCCGTACAAAGCAATGCATCTTAAAGTAGGATTTGCCTTTAAGCTTCCATTAGCTTCCAAACCAGCATTAAATTCCTCCCTTTCAGAACAGCAATGCCAACACAGCTTCCTCCCTCAGCGAGCAAAACCCTTGCAAAGGTAGCAGTGAGCACCCCCACTCCCGCAATCTCCCTGCTGGGTCCCACTCAACATAGATCTGATCGGAGGCAAAGGGAAAAAAGAGACACCGCAAAGGGAAAACAGGAGAAGCGTTTGGAGGTGGGATGCTAGGAATAATAAGATTTGATGAGAAGGTGCAGAAGGTAGGGAGGAAAGGAGGGAACTGGAAATTTCTGAGCAGAGGGTCAAGGAGAAAGGAATGGGCCATGGAGCACAAGTACAGCAGGAGCCTACAGAGAGAGACAGAGTGGAGACTGTGGCTACGGGGACCCTAGGCAAGATGAGCAAGGGAAACTAGGGAGACAGACGGGTCCAATTCCCTCTCGCAAAAGAAACATAGATGATAACTCTGGGGGGAGAAAGCTGGTCAGCAATGAGAAGTCTGAAAACTGGAAATAGATAAGGAAGAGGCAAGACTGAGCACGGGACAACAAAAGCAGCTCCGTCCTTCGTAACACCACTCGCCAGCTCTAACCATAGCCTTTTAAAGTTAGGTGTTTACATGACAGAAACCCACATTTTACTGTGCAATCCCAAGACATAGTTTGAGAGACACACTTTTTTTTTTTTCCTTGGTTTAGCTCCCAGCCAGACACTTCATATTCAT
The DNA here is from genome assembly GCA_034782735.1 of Sagittarius serpentarius. Lineage (NCBI taxonomy): Eukaryota > Metazoa > Chordata > Aves > Accipitriformes > Sagittariidae > Sagittarius > Sagittarius serpentarius. The sequence goes on from JAVKLA010000081.1 coordinate 3,108,258, forward strand.
AAATCCTGCTTGTGTGTTTTGTACCATCTGCAAAGAAACAGAGGCTGCTACTCTAGGCATGTTCCCAGCATACTATTTATCCTGATAAACATGCTAATGGCTGGACTGCCTGCATTCCCACCTGCTTTTTCGCCCAATAGATGGCCAAGGCAGCAAATTAATCTTCATACAGTAGGAACTGAGTTCCTGTTAATGACTAGAAACCCTCCATAATGCACTGTGATCAACATGAAATAATTTCATAAAGCACAACCTCGTGGCAGAGCCGACTCTGCTTTTAACGCTTTGCTAAAGATCAAAGGACTGAAAAGGGCGGGTTGGATTGCCTGTTCTTGGTGATTTTGACTGCTGCCGTTTTCAGGAGAGGTGTTTGGTGCTTCCTGAATATACATAAATGACCTCACTTTGGGGCCAGAAGAAAAGGCACCCAAAAGCACTTCAGCCCTACCGCATAGTAAAGGAGAAAGCACATGATCAACCCAGCCAGTCAAGCAGCTTTTGCTCTGTCTTGCACAGGTATATTTCTGGCACTTTCAAGAAGCCTGTGTTTGACCTACTTAGCAATCACTTTGTGGTACTGCATAAATCACCAGCCAGTGACATATCTTGGGTCAATCCTCCTAAATGCCAAGCCTCCCTACACCTGGGCTGAAGCAGCATCCTACTATACCACCACCTAGCAGCCTCCCTGTCAAAAAAGGTCAGGAACCTCTTTAATCCTTGTCCAGAATTGGGACTACCATGTTTTAACTGCATGCAAGTTACTAACAAAGAGGATTCAGTGTCACTGTTGTCATTTCCATGGGGGTGATACCTGATGCTATCATCAGACCCCTGCTGAGGCTACGTGGAAGGCCGTGCCTATGGACCAGGACAGTTAGATGGCAGTCACAGAGCCTCAATAAATAAATAAACAAGAAAACCCACAACACCAAAACAACAACAAAGAAACTACTTATTAACTGCAAATACTGGAAAAGCAGAAAGGTTAATGATCCCAGCAGGGTGGGAGTTCTCCTGTATCAGGGATTTCAGGCAGCATGAAAGGCAGCTTCATACTGAAGTTGGGAAGGAAAACAAGAGATGACTGCTTCTGAGTGTCTAGAGAAGGACAACAGGACAGATGCAAACAGGAGACAAAGGTTTTGAAAGGCGCTGCCCTTTTGGTGCCAAAAAGGAGGAGAAACCCCACAAGCTACTTTAATGCCAGTTATGCCAGGACATGAGCAAGGACCTACTCTGCCACCCAGTATTTTTCACTAAGCGTGCTGCACAGTTTCCAACAGTCATCTACTTGATGCTTGCACAAGCAGGGATTTTGCAAGCCCTTGAGAGGGCCCGGTAGCTCCATGCCTCAGCTCCCCCCGTCACAGACAGGTCATGGAGGGCAACCAGGCCACGTGTGCCTTAGGTAGGCCTAAAAGCAGGTGTGGGTGAGATCTCGAGTTCTTTGGGCCAGGCACTTACTTGTTTCTACAGCACCTGGATAGCCAATAAGTAGGTTTTGGGGGTTTTTTTGTTTTGGTTTGGTTTTTTTGGTGCTATCACAGCCCCAGTCAGTAGCTAAAGAAGAGGTCAGAGAGCTTAGCAGAGGGGGCACAGAACTTACAGAAAGTTCTCAGACTCAGAGCAAGTTCCCCTACAGACTTGTTTTGAAACCTTAATCACATTATCTGTCTGCTCTGTGCTTCAGTTTCTCCCTCTTTACAAATGACGATAGCGACACCAGCCACCCACATGAAATACTTTGAAACACAAAATCACAAAACATTAGATATGGGTCATACTATTGCTGCATGCTGTGACCAATACATGCACCAAAGAATATACAGTCTGTTAGAGAAGGGATAGGGGCAAAAGGGGCTTTGGGGCCAGCAAGTTAGTACTGTTAGCAAGAACCGCAGGCATGGAGCAGAATATAACTGGTTTAGACTCCTACATACTTCAGTGCAAGAAACAGGGATCACTTAGCAAAGCAAAAAGCATCTATTAACAAAGACAAAACATGCATTTGATCATTGCCTGGTGCTAAAGCAAACATCATTCACACTAACAACAGGTAGCACAACCAAACTCTAAAGCACAGCAAGCAATTGCAAACAACCACTCTAGGTGTACAACCTACTGGTTACCCACACCACAGTACAGAGCATAGACAAACCCTGACTCAAGAAGGGCACCATCACTGGGTACTCTAAGGACAAACTAATTATCCAGAGGCTTAAGACCTCAGAAAGAAGCCAACTTTCTCTCTACACGCCACCATAAGGACAGCATGCAAATTCCTTCCAGTTTTCCTTACCTCCTTTCTCCTCCATGGCTGCTGTTCTTTTTCCTCAACAAAGCAAGGTAGAAGGCAGCACTAAACTCGCTCTCACAAGCACGCAGAGAAGCCAAGGAGAAGCCCGCCATGCACATCAGTAGGCTTCATCACCACAAAGCTCTAACAAAACCAAATTCAACCCATACTCTTCATCACAAAAAAGGGGGAGGGGAGGACACAACAAAAATAACCCAACTACCTCTACCCCTTCCTCTCCAACCCCTACTCTCTCAGCAGCAATCAACAGCTTAAGAGAGTCCTCCTGAGTGCTTGGGAAGGGTAACAAGGTCCACCTGCGAACACAGCCACATTGCTCCTACTTGTCTCTTATTGGTCAGTCTGTGTTGTTGGGGGGTTATAACTGAAATCCACCACAAATAGTTCAGTGGGGGTTTTGAGAACTTAGGAAAATACCAACTTAATTCCCAGCATCTCAAAAATGAGTGAGCTTTTGTGCATTTCCTGTTTGTCCACAAAAATGTGTGCTGAGAATTCATGTTTTCTCTCTTTTTCTCCTATTTTTTCCCTTTTGCAGGATGCCAGGGGAGGAAACAAGCATATTTTATGTCTGAGTTCTTGTTCAAGAATGTAATGAAAACTTGGAAATTATTTTGTCGTGAAAATGCCCGCTTAGGAAAAAGGCAATTCTCTTCTCTTTCAGGAAGAAACGGTTTCATTAAAAAAGAATAAAAAGGTAAAATGGTACTTTCTAATGAGAAGCCAGAGCCTCTTCTTAATGTATTGAGTAGCAACGCCAGCCACACGAACATTGTTGTTCTTTGTTATTCTCCCCAGTGTCCACACTTGCAGCAGGCAAGATTCCTGACAGTACTTTTGAGTTACCATCAGTACTTCGGTTAGGCAAAGAAAATAAAAAGTCTGTCTGGCACATAATCTGTATTCCTGATTTACAGTCAGACCTCCAAGACCTAGCCCAGGTCAAAACTCAGCTCTGTCTTTCTGCCTTATTCAGCAAAGGACGCTGAACTCTGGTCCTGCCTATTGTGATTCCAGCAGCGCTATGCCAAAGAGGAATTTGGCTTGGGGGAACATATTTAGTGTGTTTCTGTTCTCACGGTAGCTCTGCAGAAGGTAACCACTATCAGGCAAAGTTTTTTGTCTAGACAGATGCTAGGAGATGGTACGTAAACCCTTCACCATCACATAACTAACAGAATTCCTATGACAAGCTCGTGCCGTTCCAGCTAGGTCACGTTGCCTCCAGACTACAGGATTTGCAAATGGCAGGATGCTTTACTGTATCCGTTGGCCCCGGAAACAAATTGCAACAGGAGCATTTATGGGAGAGCTAAAGGATGATAAGGGTCAGGTTAAATATCAGGAAGCGGCTAATGCATCAGTTCTGGAGCTGCGATGGGTAAAGCATCCGGGGGGGCTAGTGCTGGCTGGCCCTGCTTGTCTCCAGCTGTGAAACAGATTAGACTAGATCCCTAAAACAGCATTGCCATGTAAGTTCTTGCCGTAATAGCCACGTAGGTGGCCTGTGATTGGCAGCACAAGGGAGGTAAAGCTGAATGTTAATAAGCAGGACCTGGAAACAATCTCTATCTGCAATCTACGGATCGAGTTCATTACTTCTTTAGCTTAAATTAAAGTCCTTCCTTAATGTGGTTGGGCACAAAGCCATTTTACCAGAGAGTCCTGTCACTGGCATTGTATTTATAAACGTGATAGCAATATGCTCCACCCAAGACTGAAACCTCTTTCTATTCTGAGCCGTGCAAGAAGAGAAGGACAGAGTTCCTGCCCCAAAGAATTCACAATTTAAACAGGCAGAAGAGGAGAAAGGGACTCCGAGGAGTCTCGCAGTATACCAGCATCCGAGTCAGGTGGACATAAGAATATGGTCTGCTAATTGAATGCATGTTTGCTCGCTCAGTTGCTGACCAAAAGAGCGTTTCCATAAATTTGCAAGTCCCGAAATTTGTTCAGAGCCATGTCCCTAAAGCACTTGAAGTCAGGGGCGTCTGTAAGCTTTTAATCAGCCATTTCCTTCCCCTTTCGGTGTGTCAGTGTAGAGCTGACAGCATGATAGTCCTTGCAATGTGCTGCTCTGTCAGCTTCAGAAATGCTGATCTCCCTCACTAGTGATTGAAGTTCTCCCAGCACCTCATTAACATCTCTCCCAGTTGTCTGCCCCACATCAAAGGGGTTTCCTGAGGCTTTGACAACAATCTCCCTGCTTCCAAGGGAAAGCTGTTGGAAGCTTTTTTTGTATGAAATGATTTAAGGGAGCTGAAATAGGATTTACCCATAGATGGAAGAAGCTCCAGTTTTGCACCCTACCATGCACAGCAGAAGATGATCCCTACAGTCAATGGGGAAGAGAAGGCCTGCACAAGTCAGCACTTTCAGCCTAAAGAACTGCCTCTCAGAAGACCTTGCATCAGGATGGTGATGCAGACAGAGGCTCTATCAACGCTTCAGCAAGAGGTTAAGCTGCGAGGTGTGTGAACATATGGGAGCTCTAACCCTGCTTGCAAAGGTGGAAGTGCTGCTACTGGTGTGAAGCTATGGCAGTTCATGCTTTGGTGTGGACTGATCAGACAACTGTTTATCCAGGATCTTGAGTGAGATGGAAGTACACGCTGCTGCTGCACCACCTCAGAGCCTGAGCTAGCTGGATATGCCCTCCTTGGGCTCACACACAGAGATGGCAATCCCTCCTTTGATTGCAAGGCGATCAGAGCCTTACAAAGCAGCTTAAAACAGAGAAAGCTGACTGCCCAGACCAAAACTGGACTTCAGGGTGCTTGCAAAACAGTACCAAGTGTGAATGTGTGCAGACCTGTCTGCACTGTGACAGATTTTCATCATTGCTATTCGTCTTTGAGCACAAAATTTAAAGGAAATAAGTGAGCCCTTATTTCCCAGCACCGAAAATGCCTTTAGGCATCACATCCAGAGTGATTTCCCTCACTGGAAAATTTTGTGTCTAATGTGCCCCTTGTAATAGTCACTGTGGTGCACTGGCTACGGAGCAGAGAGAAAACGTGCACAAGCATGAGTGCATGATGGAGTCTGTGTGCATGCACAAGCAGGTCTGAACACGTTCATACCCCAAATAGCATGGCAACAGGAAACTATGCCCTTCACATTGTGTATTAATGGTCATTCCACACAGCATGTTGCTATGCAAAACCCAGGAGGGCTGCACGCTGCATCTGTCTAACTCCTAGTGAGCGTTGCTTCAGGCAGCTGTTCAAGGGAGATAATTAAAGATGGTCTCCAAATCCATAAATCAAAGAGAGAAAGACCTTGAATAGGGGGACAAAAGGAGGAAAAAAGGACTTAAAAATATGCCCTGTGCTGTATAATACTCAAACAGGTTCTTTCCAGGCACAATTGTGTTTCAGAAATAGCGTACTGAGACTCTGTGAGTTACTTGGGAAGACAGGTGGGGGGAAGCATTTAATCGCTGGGTGTTTGTGTGGCTTTGAGTGCTTTGCTCTGCTGTTAAATCATAGCCCTTCTTTCCTGCATGGCCTGCCAGCGAAAAAGCAGATGATGGTAGTTCCCCAAGGAAAAGCTGTCGAGCTGAGGGGACGTGACTGGCTATGAAAAAATACCAAGGGGGAGCGGCAGGGAGACGTTTCTCCACAGTCCAGATACACAAGGAGAAAGCTTAACCAATAACGAAGCTCCATTAATGCCTCCCTTATGAGCATTGACATTTTACCAGCATCAGTAAAGTCACGGAGTAGTTGAGAGGGAGATATCCCATTTTGTAGCAAAGGAGAAACCAAAGCACAAGAAGGCAAAGGTCCATATGTATGAGAATGTTTCCCAACAAACACCACAAGTGGACACGTCTCTGCTATGAAGCTGTACTATGTTAGTTTATAAGTGGCACCTTTCTGGCAGCAGCACAGGCCTGCGGCCTCTCTCCTGCTTTTCGGCCCCGTGCACCAACTGCTTGGTGGATCAGATTGACAAGCTGCATCAGGCAGCTGATGTCCAAAGCAAGGACAGCCCCTGATTTTGCAGGAATCTCAGATTAAATGGGGGTGACCTGGGATCCAAACAGTCCTGGAATTAATCACTTTTAAAATGGGGAGGCACAGAGGTTTCTTGCTTTGAGTACTCCAGATGGATGGGCGCTTTTGCAAGCTTCAGACAAATCATCTCCCAAAGCCAGTCAGAGCTCCTCGGGCAAGGATTTTCAGGCGGACTGTGAGTGTGAGAAAGGCCTGTGGAGCCCTCAGCACCAGTACGAGGCTCTGGAGAGTAGACAGTGAAACTGATTGACCCAGGAACGTACTCTGCCAGAAGGTTTGGAGAACACGGTCCTTGTCTGCTTCTGAGAATGATGGTCGTCTTTACTTTTTTTTTTCCCGAAAAAACCCTCTTAACCTACTCTCTCACACTGCAGAGCTGGGGAGCTTTTCATTAACTATTTCGTACTCTGGTTTCCATGGAAAAGAGATGCACCATCTCCCAAGACATGACAAATGTGCCTCTGGTCTAAGAATCCTACCTGCCCTTAACAAATGAGGTCAGAATAAAAATTACCAAGGTGCAAAACAGGGGTTTCAGGTCCATCTGCTCAAGTGACACAAAATCTCAGCCTTTTAAAACAAAAAAGTGCTAAAAAGATTCCACACTGAGGTACACTTTCACAAAAGGGCAGAAAGAGGCATTAAGACTGTATATTACTAGAATCCTTTGGGGAAGTATAATATATTGTTATTTAAAGCATTTCACCTTGCTTTTCCCTAGGGCGAGCCCTAGAATGTCACACTTCTCTCTTTCCTTTATTTCCAAGGTTTGGGCCAGGGTCCCTGCTGTGACACTAGTACCTGTCTTTTCTAATGTTTCATCCCGTTTGCCCCAGGGGCTTCGGCTGGCTCTCCTATAGCATATGATCCACCAGAATGACACTTGAGAGCGTCTGAAGTCCTAGAAGTCAGATGCTCAGTGCCTAAAGATGGGGTGAGGTGGTTCAGAAGTAGGATGCCTGTTTTGCATTCTTAGCAGCACTGTTTATTTGAAGACGGATTTTCAGCATCTTTGCGTCTCAGCTTCCCCGTCTATGAGAAACACGTGAATGCATCTAACTGCTCGCTCAGGGATGACAGAGAAGGGAAATGCAAACATAAGTAATGGTTGCAAACTAGCATGTGTTTCTCTTCTGTGTAGACATCCATACAAGGCTTCATGATTCTGCTTTAGGCTAAGCTCAGCTCTCTTTGTAGAGGTTTCAGCTGAGCAGCATTTGCCCCATGACATAAGAAGTAGAGAGGGTAGTAGAGGTTCAAGTTCCGAGAATGAGGATGAATGCAGAAAAGACACCAAGTTCTGAGCAGCTGCGGGTTAGATGAGGCCATTTTGAAAAAAAAAGATCCTGCTATGCTGTGCATCAGGCAGAATGGCACACGGGTCTTTTTTGGGGACAAATTCTGTAGAGTCTATCTGGAACTAAAGTAGAATTCTTAATGAAACAGAAGTGCAGCACTCTAAATTTAGATGCACCATTAATGCTTTTAAAAGCATGTGCATCTATAGCCATGGAGCGTCTGAAATTTCATTCACAGTGTTTGCTCCCATCAGGCCAAATCTAAAACCCACTGCAGCCAGTGGCAAAAATCTCATTGATTTCAACAGACCCAGTGCTCGGCTCACTTTTCCTGTCCCTCCCCATCTTTGGTTGCCCATTTGGTAGATCGCTATGCATGCCTAAATGAGACAGTCTGCAGTTGTTGATACTTGTAATTCTGTTTTATGCCTTAGCCTTTTAGGCAGCAAAGAAGAAAGGTCAGAGCTTGCAGAGCAGCTGGTTGAGTGAGACAGCAAAAGAAACAGCAGGCCAAATAGCAGAAATCCAAAGGAGAGATCTATCTTTTCAATATCAGATCTGTTAGTCCAATACCCTTTGTTTGTGTTGCAAAACAGGCTTCTCTATTGCACTCCAGCTACATTTACATCAGATGTGCCATATATCATATAATAATACAGACAGGAACTGTAACTTGTCTGCTAAATCACTTTCTGCTTGTAATATGCTGATCTCTATGGGATGTGAATGTATGAGATCTGTGGATTGAAGGCAGTATTGCAATCTGTAGTATATGACAGTTATACATGAGGGATGTTCATATCAAATCCAACTACAATTTATTGTTTAGTCAAAAAAAACCCCTTGATTTATAAATATTTCACCTGAGAAGAACATTCGCTCTAAAACCAAGCACACGGACAAGCTTTCCGGTGCCAAAGGATGATCGAAGAGGATTGTCTGGATGGATGCTAGGGGCACAAGAGCTGCAGCTCCTCCACCATAAAGCCCATCAAAATCAAACAGGAATAAAGCTCATGCTTTTTCATGGGATCATTAATAGCTGGTAATCCCTCATTTATTCTCTATTCCAATTGAGCACGTTATGTGATGAGCAGGGGTTAAAAACTGGTGTTGGTTGTTCTGTGTAGAATCAGGAGAGGTGCATTTCTTTTAGTGTTAAAGAACAAATTACAAACTCACCTGTCCTGTCAAACTCTCTCCTTCCTCATAAGGTCAAGAAACTCAGGCTGATGCATCAATAAAACAAAACCCCAACTCCCGTCAATCACTGCTGGGTTTATCTGTTAGAAACACCTCTTTCTGCCAACAGCCTAGTTCTATTTTTACTGAGCAAATGCTTTCACACCTCAGCTTCCATGTGTGTGCCCACTTCATGTGTTGTTCACACCTAGTTTACTCTTAACACCTCTCAAGGACCTTGCAGATAGGTGTGAAAGGATTCCTCCTTTGGACAGCCATGTGCTCCGATAGGAAGGGGGAAAACAAATAAGAACCAGAGTTGCTGTCAGCACTTATGGCTATGGAGGGGGGACAGGACAGAAAAGGGGCAAGGGAATGTATCTTCACTCCTTCACAATTGCTGGACTGTTTCTCCCTTCTCTCTTTGTAAAGAGTTTGGAGTTAAAGCCATACAAGAAGAGCATCCTCTCAGCAAGGGCCTGTGTCTTTTCGGGTTTATTTCATCCACGCTGTAACTTTCCTGCAATTTTCCATGTGCAACAATAGTGGGAGCACAACCTTCCAGCGAGGTATCCAATTTGTCCACTGGTACATGGTCGACCATCTGAGGAAGTTTAAGGCTCACAGTCCCAAACTAGTAATTTAATTACTGAACAAACTTTCCTGCATTGCCAGACGTGCTAAAGATTCACTGTGTAATCACTAGGAGCACAGGGGGCCAGGCTGTGTCAGCTCATCCTAGAGTCTTTAGGATTCCCACACAGGACGTAACATCACTTCCATCCTTCAACACTTGCTACGACTTCAGTAAAATGTGCTCGAAGTGTGGCTACCAACCCAAGCGTAGTCTTGGAAATATTCCCAAAGCCTCCATCTCAGTGACAATTAGGTAAGAAATATGAAGCCCCTTGATATCAGTTTAGAGTTTTTTCCAGTAACTTCCTACTTAATCTTTGGAACGTGCACTATTTAAAGAAAGAGGACCACAGATTTAATTGGGATGGAAATAAAAGTATATGCCAAATATAATTTGACTTTAAAGAATGATCCTACTATTTAAAACCTATCAGTGTTCCCCTTCCACCTCAGTTATTAATAGCAAAGGTGCAACAGAAATCAGACACTTTTCCTGGGATGAACCAAGCTAGTGGAGGGTTGGCCAACCTGTACCCTGTATGTTGGGCTCTTGCAGGGTATCTGGACGCTTGCGTATCAGAACATTGTGTACAAATGCTTTGCTGAATCCAGCCTGGCTGCAATTTACCACTGCTAAGAATAAACACTTTCTAAAAATAAACCTGTACTTTCCTGGCTTTCCTCCTTTCTTTGTTTTCTTTCTCTGTTTGTTTTCTTTCTCTTTTTCTCTCTTTCCTTCTACCTACCTATCTAGCGATCTTCTTTTCTGCACTTTGTGCGGATCAAATATTCAAAAAGACCTCTCCTTTCCAGCATTGTCAGGCTAGGGGCCTCCCAGCACACAAGATAACCTACAGTAAAGTTAAGTTTGCTTACTAAAATTGCTAATACAAGAATAAAACATTTTTGAGCCAGGCCTCTGTTTTATAATAATTTTACAAAGACTATCATTTCATCCTTGTAACAGTCAGTAGACTATGTAAGACGTGAATCATTGAATTAATTGGATCAGGAAAAGGCTGCTTCTGTATGTCAGAATTACAACAGGATGAATTTAGAACCTATTTTCAATTGAAAAACAAATAAAAACCCCAATGGCTCAGAGACTACCGGATACTTGCAGGTAGATGATGGACAGCTACCATAATAGCATAAAGTTCAACGTCATAACGTGCTTTCCTTATCGTTACTTCAAGTCAGATGTCTCTACATCCCTCACTCTCCCCAAAAAGAATAGTAAGATTGGCACAAAAGGCATGAGAAATTTGTAAGACTGTTGTTTCTTGAACTGCCACTTTCCATTCTTCCTAAAGGAAAGTTAGCAGTCCAGTGGAAAGTTTCCGATGCCCCACATGTCAAAAATAAGGATTGTTAGGTCTTTCCTCCACCACGGAGAGTGGGGCCAAAATTTTCATCTATGACTGACTGGTCATTTTGGAAATCCAATTTGGCACGCCTCAAGAGAATCGTGAAGAGATTTTCCTAAGATATCAGGGCAGTCTTTCCTAGTTCACTAGAGCATGAATCTCACTCATAATTATTGAGCTCATTTTGTATTCAGCTTCTACTCTCCCTCATGCAGAGTGACATCAGCTTAAGTGTTCTCATCTCACTTTTTCTTTTCCCACAATTCAAGTCTTTCACATTAGCAGTGATGGGGGGAAACCCTCTCAGAAATGTATTCTTTCACTGAATGTTTCCAACCAGGCTACATTTTTCATGGTCTTTATTTGGATCAACCACCTTAAAAGCTGATGTTGCATTATTTAATCTTTGACAGGCATAGAATTAAGATGCAGGTTTATTCACTTCCAGAAAATGTCAGACTAGAATTAGATGATCACTTTAGGGATTGAACCTAACTACTAAGATAGTTGCTTTTTCAAGCAGAAAATGCTAACAGTCTTGCCATATTTTTTCCCTGGGTTCTAGTGGCATGAGAATGGGATTTATTAGAACCTGGAGTAAGTTCGTGGAAAAATTATCCTGTTCTTTTCTTCAGTGCAAACAACCTATAACTGAATATTCAGTACCAAACTGTACTATACCAGGTTTGGTACTAACAGAGAGCACCCTGGATAGCGTACACTTGCACAGGAATTTTAAGGACTTATGCCTGAGGGCAAGTCAGATTGTCTGCTGCAGGCTATGTCTTGTCTGGCTTCAGACAGTTCTGTAAAGCCATGCTGATTTACAGTAGCTGGGACATTTCTTCCTGCAACTTAGATTTTCCACATACAAAGCACGGTGCTCTTAAAGCTTAGTTACCAAAAGGACAGAAGTCAACACCAAGGAGATTATTATTTCATGGGAGAGCCCAGGATATCAACGAAACTTTCCTCTTCTTGATATTCTCACCTGGGTCAGGGAGCCCACTGCAAGTATTAGGCCATATCCTTGAGTACTGTTTAAACCTCTCAGTCATGAAAAAACCAACCATCCAGCTCACGGCCCCGCAGTGTGCTGAATTTCCACTTTACTGAATGGAATTTTCCTTACCTTACGCATTGCGTACCAGATCATTAACATGTCCTCTCAGAGAGTGGGAGCTGTGATGGGGAATGACAACAGTTCTCCAGGGGTCCCATCATTTTTTACTGGCCTGAGCGACCTGGTCGCTGCTTACCTTGAGAAGAGGGGCCAAGGGAATCTTAGCAAGTAAGATGTCGCTTATTGATTAACTAGATCATTGTATAGTTCCAGGAAATTGCATTAACAGATGTTGCTCAAATGGTTTTAACTATTGTGTAAAGTGACTGAGATAAGAGATCTTGTGACTCCCTGCAAAGACAGTTCCTGGTAAGATTCAGGAACTTACCTAGTGATTTGGATGAGAGCCAAAGACAACTGAGTCTGCGCGGTGACGAAGAGGAGACGACAGCCTTCAACTTCACGACCCCCAGAGACCACCACAAGAAGACACTGGGTAAGCGCAGTCAGGAAGAATTTATGGAAATGACTTCCTGGGACTAATTTTAATACGAAGCGGGGATAGGTCACGTATATGTATAGGCATATTGGGAAACTTCATGTATACGTAACACTTTGCTGTATATATCCAAGGCAAGTTACCTCGCTGGACGCGCACGACTTTGGTGGGACTACGCCCGCCCCATGCTGCCCAGCGCTGAATAAACACACCTACTTTGCAATCTTACAGATTGTGGAGTCCGTTTTCCACATGTCAACCTCTTCTCCTGATGATCCGTTTTGTAAGGACCAATGTGGTCCAGTAAGGAGTGTGTTAATCAGCACCTATACAAATTTTTCTCCTCTGTAGCTGAGTTACCCCACAATCAAAGCAACAGCCTGTTTTTCAGCATAGATCTTATCTTCCTACTCAAGAGGTCACAGATTGCCAGCCTTGCTTTAATGAGCTGTGTCCTGTGAATTTCACAGTCACTTCAAGTCTAATAAGGGAACCCACAGGGGTAGTGTTTTCAATTTGCTCCTCTTTCCTGGAGAGTTTGTACCATACATCACACGTAGCAGTTCACAGCTGGTGAAAAAAGAAAAGAATTAGCTTGTATTCCCTATACAGGGATTTTATAATTCAATATTTATTAAGATTGGGGTCCTCTCATTTGAAAGGCCAAACAGTTTGTTTTACTATGTGTGGGATATATTACGTTAATATAGTGAACAACTGCTTCCAAGAACTAATTTAGTGATGGTGGTGAAAAGCCCTCTGCACTGTAGAAATATTATGAACAACTAAGAATCCTTAATATTTTGTCTGCCAAGCCTTGTGCATACAAATTAAATATAACTGGAATCCCTGTTCCACCATCAGAACTGAGGGCTACTTTACAGCTGAAATGACACCTAAACATCTAATTTTAATTTCAAATTCACTCTATAAAAGCACAGCCTGATTGTCTTCCTCCCTTCTAAAGAAGACTTAGGGAAAATAAGCAAATCTAAGCATCACTTAAATGTATATGAATGAACACAGCTATCAGCTGAAGATCACCGCAAAGCAGTACTCCTTGAATATTCATTAATTCTTCCAGACATCTGATATTCCCTTGTACACACAGCAGCAAAATACTGTTGCTGAGTAAATAATACCACTGCCCCATGAGAAATTCAGAGATCTGTTTTCAACTTTTAATCTAAAAAGAATGTGAAATATTCCATTATTTTGGAATATAGAATATATCAATATTCACGTAGAAAACTTTTTATTTGAGATGCTTTCTCTTGGCATTTGGCAATTTAGTTGCTCTATTGAAGAGAATTAAAGCATTTAATTTTAGTCAGATTTGGCATTAGCTTATGCTTCTGTACCATCCATTAGTGTCAGAAATGAGCTATATATCTATTTTCAATAAATGTTTGTATAAACATGCTGGTATACAGTTTAATATAGACTGTAAATTATTCAATGTGAGACACTTCACAGTGAAACATGCACAATGAGTCACCAAAATGATGGAGAGCATTTTATCTTTTGGAGGCAAGGATTTGTTAATTAGCCAGTAAAGCACAGGAGACAACACATGATCTAAGAGTGAAGTGAAAGGAGGCTTCTGTTAATTGGTAGGAACCTCCCAAATAGAGAGGAGCTAATGGAAGTGTTTCTTCATCTGTCTCACAAATATTCCTAACTGTTTTGGATGTCGTTGTGAATAGTCCCTTTAGTTGCTTTTCTGCTTAAACTGTTTGAGTTAATGTGATTTTTCAGTTAAATGAGTAACAACAAGAGATTGCTCATCAAAGGGTGTGGCAAACATGTTAAGCACGGCTGGAAAACTTCAACATGTGTCTCTCCATCATACTCAAAGGCTAATCATGTGCTCCCGCTTTTTGCACAACATGGAGAGAGTGCCAGCCACACAAGAAGTAGGAGGTCCAGAAGGGTTTTCCAGTGACCAGTGGATACCTTCTGGTGTGCTACAAGATACTGAGGAACACACTTAGACCCTACCCTGCAGGTCAACAATGAGGCTCATTTTCATGTACCCACTCTGTAATACCCATCAGCTCAAGGAGACATTCTTAACCTTAAACCCAGTTTTACTTTTCCACGTCCTGCTGGAAAATTGCAAAATGTCAAGAAAGAAAATTCTCCCTTCTGATTCTGGAATGACAGTTTCTATTGTCTAGAGAGCAGAAGAAGAACACAGTGTGGAAAACAAAGAAAAACAGCTTTATCTACACTACAGTTAATAAAAATTAAATGTCAAACAGGACAAGAAAAACTGATGTGGTAACATACAGAGGAAAGGATCCATGAGAGACTCTGAGTAATGAAAAGGTCAGGGGAGCCTATAAATAAAGCCTGAAACAGACAAGATCTAGGGAGGCAGAAAGCTCATCAGAAGAGTACAACTGCTCAGGCAATCTAATGAATATGTTTTATGTGAATGGAACAATTACTATTCCAGGTACAGAAGCTGTCCTTACTCTGAACACTACATACGCCCCATGTCAGCCATCAAAACAAGGCAAAAGCTGATCACATTCCTTGTACGGACTGCACCGGGCAGGGACACGGCTCAGTCATGGGGATGAAGAGCAATTCCCACTTGGGTCAGGCTGCCCCATGGAAACTGTTGGTTTTCTTGGGGATCTGGCTTGTAGACCCCACCTTCTCCATGTAAAAGCACGTGGGCCTGCAGGTTTTGAAGGTCAGAAATGCCCCATCTTAGAGTTTGCATGATCGCATGGTCTGACGTCTGGCTTCATTCTCCCCTTTTCGAGTCTCCCCTCCAATTTGGTCGCCCCTATCTGGCCACAGTTTTTCCCAGACAAGCCTGGTTCTTATCCACATCAGTGACCATGCCAATCAGAGTGAAATCACAAGGAAGATAACCTACCCATCTTTTAAGGGCTATACGATGCCCTGTGACAGCACCCCATTTCACTGTTTGTTGCACGAACCCAGAATAAGAAATCACTCCAGCCTCAATTAAATTGCAGTTATAAAGCCCCAACTCAAAAAATCAACCAGCTTAAAATTCAGGACATGCTCACAGGTCTTCTTGAACCGGAGCCTAAACACGTATGACAAAGAAAGCAACATACGTAAGCACTGACTCGCACGGAATTGTACGGGGGTCAGTGGAAGCTGGGGATAAAATGCAAGTTCTCTGAGTTATGGCCCATTGCCTTAGCCATCAATTATGCTGCCTCCTTCAATATTGTATATAATGAAGCACAGCGCTTTGTGCTAGGCTAGCTGTTCATTTACACTAGCTAGGACCAGTTATTCATTCAGTTCATGATTATGATGGCCTGGTACGTGTATTGCAGGAATAACTGCAAGACTCAGCCCCGCTGTGCTAGCTGCTCTGCAGACACAAGAGAGGCAGTCCCGCACCCAGGAGCTTGCAGTCACACTGCAAGAAGGCTGAAAGCAGACGGGTAGAAAAAACAGGCAGTGGAAGCACCGGGCAGCAAGACCGATAAAACCTGACGTTGTGAAATTAAATGTGAAAAAAGTTTTTCTCTGCTATTGAAATGTACTTGGAGAGTTGTTGCAACTGCCCCACGGGATCTGGGTCCTGGTTCTACTCCCTCTCCTTTTCCAATTGCTGTTTCAGCCACGCGGTCTGTCTCTTCATTCAGCTTGGCAGCGGAGAGAAGGTTCGTTCTGGGAAGGAGAAACCCCTCATGGCCTTCCTTCAAGGGTCCATCAGGCAATGACTCTCTGCCTGCACCTGGCATCTGTCTCTCCTCTTTCTATTCTGGGAGGAAGAGAAACAGCTGAGCTCTGCTACCGTATGCGAGGGAGGCAGATGGGGCGTGAATTCAGTAGTGATTGTACTGCTCATTTGTTTGGCATAAAAATGACGGACACATGATAAAACAACCGGGAACAAACATGGGGAGGCGGGGTATGAATACTGAGTAGCTTTTACCATCATTAATTTTCCTATTGCTGTGAGGTTTTATTCTCATTCAGTGATAAATCTGCATAAACATGGAGGGTTATAGTTGTCATCCTGATTCTCATCAGGTATTTTGTCTGACAGGCTGTTCTATTTCTATGATTTCCTGTAGTGCATTTCTTTCACTTTTGGGCAATGCGAATAGACATTTCAGTTTCACTGCTTAGTTAGCTGCACACAGGGATACGTATGCACTACAGAATATTTGGGTAACAAAGGTAGAAAGGGAAGCATTTGCTTCCTCTATGGGATAGAAACACAGATTCATAGAGGGTTTTATTAACCTTTGGCTTTATCTGCACTTAGTTTTGTGAGCTCTAAATCCATGCAGGATTTGAGGACCGTGGTAAAATTAAAAAAGAACCTGTTTTAAGACTACGATTTTTTGATGTGAACCCCCAAAACCTTCATTGACCAGGACAGTGAGTTCAGTGGCTTCTCAGCCTAGCCCATAGTTGCTGTTTGTGCATACTATAAAAACACAATTTCATTCAATCAGATGAAAAGTCCCTTAAAGGAAAATATATTGAAAGAGCGATGGGTCAAAAATACAATGCATTTGCACTCAGAAAATGCAGGCTAGTGTTGCTGAATTTGCACATTTTAACTGGGAAAAGCATGAAATCCTTAAAATATTCCTGCAGTGGTCTTATGCTGAATGAGGAGCTTTATGAATATTTCAGTTACAAGATGAGGCTTGAAAGAATGGAGTTGTTTCAATTTTGAATCACCCTTCCTTAAATAACTTGCCCTATTTGGCATTAAATTAGACTCAGTTAAATCCAACAGCCACTCCACAAGCACTGGGTAATGATGGGAGCTCATGAGCTAGAACCACCTCACTGTCCCTCCTGCTACTGCTTTGAATAGACCAACCACGGCTTCATTCAGGAGACACCGAGCTCTTGCCATCCTCTTTGGCAAACAAAACCCTATTTAGATCGCTCAGCGGAGGCGTTTCCCCTCCTCCTTGCCCACTGTTATTTACGGTATTGGAGTGTTAATTGAAAGGCTCAGCTTTTCGCTGTGGAGTGCTACACCTGCCCCCTCTCTGTATCAGAAGCGGTAACGGTGGCTCTACACCAGAGATGCACAAAGCCAGTCTTGTTCTTGTGGGGTTGAAGAGATACCTAGAGAGTAGCAAATAATACTATGCTGCACTGATCATCTCATTTCTACACGCAGGTAAGGAAAGGTCATTGATTTTCTTCTCTGTCCCTACCTGGAGATGGACTATGATTCAAATACTTTGTGAATAAAAGCAGAGCTTTACAATCTTTTTACCACCTCACGTCCTGGTTCTGATCTCACTAAACCAACCAAATTATAGCATTAATTCTGAGGAATTACTCCTGATTTTACTGGAGTTAATTAAACCAGGCTGGTTTTTTTCACTCATTCAGGTCAGCCCACTGAGCTAAATTCTGTATTTGCTTATACCAGCAGCCTTCAGTGCTTGCTAAATCAGTGGCGTCACTGAAGCCGCTCTAGAATTGCATTCATATCAGCACGTGAAACACAGACTTCAGTGGGACTTCAAACAGATTTCAAGCTTCTTGGGAAAGTAGTTGTATGTTTGCGCTAGCTGGTTCTGGCTTAAGCAGGATGCCTAGACAGTCCTGTAAGGCAAATAACAAACTTCCTTCAGCAAAACTGCAGAATTAGGCTTTACTTTTTAGCAGAAGCAGTTCCCCCAGCACCAGTTGTTCAACACAAGCCACCTTTGTACGCATTTTCTTATACACAATAAAGTCTGAAAATGCAAGCCTCCCCTCCATTCCCTGAACGCACAACCGCTAGTACTTAAAAACTGAGTTCTGGTCTGCTAGATGTTGGCAAAGCAGAGGGACCCACTGGGCTCCACTGGAATGTTTCCCCATTTCCCTGAGAGAGAATGGTCACCTTAAATGAAATCAGAATTTGGCCTTGAATTCTTCATATGATAAAATGCCGACAGCTAGATTCTCCTGCTTCTCACACCCGTCTAAACGACCAGGCATCCCTGGAAATGACAGTCCTGACTAGTGTCAGTCAAAATATCAAAATCCAACTTGCAGCAGTTATCACTCTTTCGCTAGCCTTGAAATGGAAACTGCTGTCACTTTTATGCATGGACTGAAAGCTTGCCTAGTTACCCTGTAACTTAATTAAGTATTCTCTCCATCATCCGCCAAACTGCTGCTTAACACATTCTGGCAACATGCCCCTCATGTATTGCAGCAGATATGGCTAGCAATGCAGGGAGCTTATCACGGGGTATTAATTACTTGAGCATAAATAACATTCCCTCTTATCTCAGCTTCATGATCTGCTATTTCTGATGGAAATATATTCATAATAACAAGTCAGAGAAAACAATGAGGGGGTAAATTTAAGCCTAAAACTGAGTGACAGGTCTTGCAATGAGTGAAAGTTAAAGCCAGGCAAATTAAAATGAAAAGTAAAGGTGCATTTCTAACAGTCACGTTGATCAACCCCTGGAACCAACTACCAAGGCAAGAGCTGGATTTTTCATGTCTAGAGACCTTCAGATCAGCCTAAGAAACATACTTTAGTCAAAACGAATAGCCTTAATAAACATAAGCATGGAAACTCATACAGGAGAGAAAAGTTCAGAAGGCGTACAGGTCAGCTTGGCCATACATGAGCAGTAGTGACATTGCACAAGAACACACCAGTTAAAAAGCCGGGCCTGGGAAAGCAACTGATAACAATAAAATGACTCGGCTTGCCGGGCTCCCTCCCACTCCGATCCCCAAACCCTCAAACAGAATCAAGCAGAATGACAAAAGCCTTTTCTGTAATTCTCCCTTCATGCCTCCATTCACAGCTCATTAACTCTCCTGCATTAGAAAGGTGTTTCCCAACTATCCTGCCACAAGGAGAAACATAAAGAACAAGAAAGGTAGCTTTTGTTTGCTCAGAAACTCTCATTAATGATTGCAGGACAGAAACACACACCTGAAATTAATTACTTTCATGACTCCGCACTGCTGAGGGTTACGTGATGTGTTTGTCTTGTGCAATGCAGGGTTTAGCTGTATGGTGTTGGAAAACCATTTGAACATGTAGGTTTGCCTGCCGGAAAGACAATGTGTAGGTTTATGTCTGTAGGAAGGCACCTGGACTCCCGATGAATAATACAGTCCTCAGGTGGTGTTTTGAAATGCAGGATTCAGGCATGCAAGTTTGTGCGGGGGTGTGTTTGTGAATAACTGTGTACACTTTGTGTACACACACAATAGGGGTAGCTTCTGAGAGCTACTGTCGTGTGTGCGTGTGTGTTGCGAATTTTGCTTACCAGTGATACATTTATAAGGCAAATACAATTATTCAATGTTTTGAAGATGTATTTTTAGCTTGTTTACTGGGTACATTATATAAATATGAATGGTTATTTGTGCATGAATAGTGTGTTTACAAGTTATAAATATTTCTTGTGGAGTATTAGTTAATACTTTTTAAGTACAGAGGCTGAGTGTATAGTATATATTAGGTATGTCCACCCACATAAATATCCATGTGAGCTATTTTAACTCACCTAAGAGATGCAGACTTGTATTTAAATGTTCATTGCAGCAAAGAGTGGGTCTATTAGGCTTTTATTCCCATGGATTATTGTCCTGCACATGCTTGAGGAACAACAGGGAAACTGATGAAATTTTCAGAGATGACAATCCTGGAAGGGGAGGATTATTTATTTCTAGAAAAGTTCAATACCCTTTCTAAATTAAATCTCTCTTTGAGATACGTTTCAGGAAAAGGAGAACACAGGACAGTCCTGAGGCCTGCCTGAAATGCTTTGGAAAGGGTATGACTTGATTGCATTACCAAAATGCACATAACTGTTTGCCAGGCTACACAACTTGAAAATATGTTTCCCCACCTTTTATATATCAAATGCAAGGTGCATTCAGCTCTGGAGGATATCCTCCTCCAGATCCGCTCAGCTTATTAAAAAACAGAGGAGGATGTTTCTCCTGTTCTCCCGAGGCCAGGGAAGTTCTTTTAGTACTGCTCACACTGGCACTGTTCGAAGCACCGATTAAACAAGGTACTTAGGCATATTTACAAATTTCAAACACAGAAACAGTCCATGAAGCCAACAGAGTACACAGCTGCTTAAGGGCTTTGCTCAAGAGGGGAGAAAGACACTTTTTGTCTTACTTCCCATGCACCGTAATAGATTTGCACCCCGCCCCACTGTGCACCATTCAGCAATTACGCTGCTAGCAATATCTGACGTGCAACAACAAAAATTCCTAACACGTAGGATATATGATTTCTCAGACTTGACAGTATTGGGAAAGAGCAGTTTTGTGTAATGAAATCTCGAGGGCAATGAGCAGATGAAATAACTTTTTGACTGTTATTTGAAGATGGCTAGCTTCTCTCTAGAGGGTAAGAACCATGAGGGAGAAGAAAAGGTGCAGATGCAGTCTAGTGTCATTTTCCAAGCTCGCTTTCTCTGGTGTAAGGGACGCAGCAAGCCCTCTCTCGTGTTGAATTGAGCTGGACCAGTCAGCTCGTTGGGTAGAGCTTATATAACATCTCTCTGAGGGGCTGGAATTGCCTCTGACTTGCACAGATCAGTTACAGTTTTCCTTTCCATTATTATCCATTAGGAGTTCATTTCAGCTACAGAATAAAAACATTCTGAAAAATAATTTTGGCACATAGTTATTTTGCAGAGGTAGGCTGAGAAGTGAGGGCCTCAGAAAAAGAACGAACCCTTCTAAGAAACCTCTCCCATTTTTCTTCCCGTTTACAGCCCTCTCTTCCTCTGAGGTTTAGTATGGAAAAAAGAGGAAGCTGAGCACAAAAACTAAAAGGAGACCTTCTTGAAAAATAGTACTCTTTCCAAGTCTGCAAGACGCTTTCTAGTACTGACGAGCGTTTCAAATGAAGTTACTTCACTTCAAAACTTACTGTATAACATAATGGTAATTCCTATATCCTGGAGGCGAAGCTGACTGCTGGCTCTTAACATGGTAAGAAGTACAACAGAGTCATGCCACGTTCATTTTTCCACCCAACTCAGAAAGAAATACAGATTTCTCTTTTATTGACATAGAAAAATTAGGTCTCTAATTAAATAGCATCTCTGACTCCTATAGATAGTTTTCTCCTCTTTGTTTGCATGTCAATAACACCACTGCTTTCTATTTCCAGTTTATCTTGTCTTTGTATTAATATCAAGATGCAAACCCATATTTAAGATCCCTAGTGTGCAGCTTAGTCCATCCCTACTACAATGTATATTTATTTCATAGATATACATACAGTCCATCCTATATGCAAAATAACTCTTGCATATTATATATTCTTCAAGAAATAAAGTTCCATTTTGATAAAGAAGTAATCTGCGGGTATTTTTTTTTTTCACCAAATTTTGGGGGGTAAGGAAAGAGATTTTCCCCAAGGCCATTTTTTTTCTGTGTTGTTCAAATTCGTGGCAGTTTTTCACTTCCCAGACTAGTTTTCTTCACCCCTTTTCTGGACATGACAATCCTCTTTGGGGAAGTATGGTTGTATGCCTGCCTCTTTGTAAAGACCAAAATTGTCAACTCGCTTTGGTGCTTCACAGGAACAGCGATCTTAATCGAGCTGCAGGACAAAGCACACCTAAAACACTTGAAGACCTTACTGGCAGGTTAGCATTAGACCTCCAGAGGTGTTATTGCTGGCCACTGACAGAAGCGAGGAACTGATCCTGATTTTTGACACCAACTAACATGCTGGCACTAGCCTGACCAGATGGCTTCAGTTATGTCAGTGCATGTTCCCATTAGCCCTAGGAACCTCAGCATCTAAACCTTTATTTTAAATACGTACTTTAGAGAAGAGCAAAGAATTTTGCAAACTGTTACTTACCCAGACTACCTACTCCAGGGACTCTGTCTGAAATTCCAGAACATTTCAAACTCCCAGATGGCTGCTTGCTTGTTTTTAGATCATCAACTGGAACTGAAACTGGGACATCCAGGCCAGGAAAAAACCTTCACTGGGGCAAGATCTAAACTTTCTCTGATCGTGAATAGCCTATGAAACATGTCAGAGATTCTATGAAAAGAGTACACAAAGATAGCACTTCAGTTTGAGAAGGCAGTCAAAGCCACTGGATAAACACGCTAAAGGTTTGCAGGGAAAGTTGTCCTGTTAATATCAGACATTTTGCAGGAAATAAATCACAACGACTGTGATCCTGGAGGAAAACACTAAAATCTATTCGTAAAAATCATGAAGGCAAAACACTTCACGACATACCAGAGAGGTTTTTTCCTCTTCTTTTAATTTAGCAGTAACAATGTCTACAATACATTGACTCACAAATTTAGTGAAGGTATGAAACCACATTCTTCATACTGAGATGGCACATTCTGGACTTTTACTTTCTAAATACCCTCTCAAGGGGGAAGAGTTCTGAACATCCAATGAACATCTTTTGAAACAACCAGTGGTGGGAATTTCAATTTTAACAGTGATCATATTTAGTGAGCCTTGTCCATAGAGATCAAAATGCTTTGCAAGCAAGTGCAAACCTCAGAATCTCACTTGTACAGATCAAAGGGGAGGGAAACTGAGGCACGGTTCTGTGCAGTGACTCGCCAGGGTCAAGCAGCAGGCAGCAGAGATCTGGACATAAATCTCAGCTCTCTGACTCCCAGTCCATTCCTGACTTGCCAGGCCCCAGTCTCCCAGTAAGTGTATGTGGATATCTACTGTCCAGCAGTTCAGGTGTTATACAGGCATATCTTCTTTCAACTCTCCTGCTGTCCCATTGGCTCCACTCAATCCTGCCGGCTCCCTGCCTTCTTCCTCTTCTTCTTCTTCCCCTTTTGCTGTCTCTGCTTCTCTGCCTCCGCTCAGGAGGGTGGCACTGGAGAGGTGGCCGAGGAGCTGGCCTTCCCGGCGGGACTCGGCCAGCTCTTTGGCACAGCACGCAGGAGTGTTGGTCTCGTAAGTGCTATGGAAGCTGTTATAGTCAACTTCGTAAAAATCCTTCTCCAGGGTGAGGACAGGAGTGAAGCGATGCCCCCACAGCACCTCGGTGTCCATGTAGGAGCTGCGAGCCTGGCAAGTCATCCCTGGATAGAAACAGAGGGATGTTAAATGCAAAGCTTCCTTACATGCTCACTCAACCACTTCTTTCATTTAAAAGCACTTTCATGTTATCTTCATACCTGATTGCTCTGGGACACAGAAAAGGTCTTCGCTTAATAAGCCTCACAAAAGCCTCTATCATGAAAAAGCTGAGCATTCAAAGGAAAAGGGATGGATTCATCGCCGCATCTTCAGACTGTTTCCTGAACCTTGTGCTTATGGGTTTGAAGTCTGCTACCACTAAGCAGCTTCTCTCTGTCCTCAAATTGCTCTGTTGAGGTGTTGCTTACGTGGCTGATACTAACAGCACTTCTGGTGAATCGTGCTAGAACGACATCCAACCCTGCCAGTGCACCTCAAATCCTGACCCACACAGCCCCTAAGCAGAACGAACCACTGCCCTGCACTCCCACTGTGTCTGACCCCATCCCTCCTCAGCCACAGCAGTATCAGCAGTTCCCTCCTGCACTTAGGTTAAGACACGAAGACGTATAGCCCGAACGGTAAAGGGCCACAAGTCCTAGTGATTTATATGGCAAGCTGGCTTTTAAATACCTCTGGAGGCTTCAATCCGACAGTATTGGGTTGGGAGAACCAAAACCCACAACAACACACGGTCAAGATCATAAGCATATTGAATTTTGTTTATTAATGGATTGTGGATTGAATGAACAGTGGGCAATACGAAACTGGTATTTGTCAAGCTGCTTCTCAGCCCCAAGGATCAGAGTTTATTTATTTACGTGGACAAAGTTTAAAGAGAAGCTTTGCAGAGCAGGGATAAGCGTTCAACACTGGCGTAGCTGCGAACAAATTCTCTTGGAATCACCTGCCAGTGTCAAGGCTGACTTCTCTTCCAAATATGTCTTCTGATTGTCCTAATTATGTTATGAATTTGGAATTCATTCTGGTGAAATGTGGAAAACCTGACCTCACAAAGTCCTCCCACTGTTCTGTTTTGGAGGGTGAGAGAGAGGCCTGACTGGAATACATGCAAAACATGCACTTGATCCAGTTCCTGACCAATACTTCCAATTCTAACTCCCGCAGCCCAAAGTACACAAACAGAAATCTAAAGCAATGCACAGTGGGAAAAACAGCAGTGTCAGATGCTACAGGGGAGAACGTATCGCGTATTCTCACCACGCGAGCTCCAACTAAGTGACTGAAAGCTCAGAGTAATCAGAAAACTTTTCCTTAAAAAAAAAAAAGGCACTTTTGTGAAAAGACAAATATTTTGTTCTCATAATTGCTACAGTCCATTAAAAGACACCCACACAAACAAGTTCTCTGGAAAGCTTTACTTGTCTTTTATTGCTTTCCTTAGTTTAAAGCTATCAGGCCTGGAGTGTATTAGTTGCTTTTGGTTCTTGAAGTGGAAAAAGAGGGACGGTGACACATGCAACACCGAGAAACTTCCAGTTCTGTTTCACAGACTGAAAAGCCAATTTTTCCCCCCAAGAAGATCTGCAGGACTATTTTCTTCTGGGCAGGAACAACAAGTACAGAGTTAGTCATAGCGTTCTAGCGTGCCTGCTTCCTGGACCGGAAGGAACCGGGAAGTGCAGAGGCTGCTATGAAAACCACAATAATGGAAGAAGAAAATTACCCCACATGTTTTTGCCTTAAGGAGAAGCTCTGTTGAGGTACAGCATCTTTTCAGGAAACTATCAGCTTTTGCTTTACAAGTACAAACCAGCGTGGAGACCACTCCTGACTATATGGTGACACTACAATGTGCAGCATCACCCACCCTGGACTCCCCAGTCCTCGAGGTGAAGACTGGTTAATCCTCACTCCCTTTTATCAGCTAGCAAAGGGCAACTCAACACACAGGCAGTTCGAAGTCCTGCTACAGTTTTTCTCAGGAGAGCTGTGTTGCTGATACTTATCATACTGTTGACCTCCCTGGGCAAGGCTTTCATTACAGGCTGTTTTGAGGGTCAGTAATGCAGGGCTGCGGGGCTTATCCCATTTTCTGATGCTCCCTCATGCTGGGAGGCCAGAATGCTAGACAGCCAGCAGCATGCGCCTGTGTGGTAAGGAGACAGTTAAAATAAATTAGTCCTTTTTCCTTTAGACAAGAGCTGGTCTTGCAACGGAAATCACGAAGGCCTTCGAGTACCCACCCCCTCCAAGCTCTGAGTGCTTTCAAAGCCCAGCAGAGAGAGCAGGAGAGGAGACCCCTCAGGCTTACAGGATTAGGTCCTGTGAATGAACGTGCTGATTCTTATCGCGGCCTTCCAAGTGCTGCAGCTGCATAAAGGGATCATGTAGAAGTCCTCAAGGCCAAGATGGGGTGTCCCTGCTAAATGTGGGGGCCTGAGGCATCCTAAGGGAACTCCTGCCTTATAGTCTGGGCCTGAAATAGCTCCTTCCCCTGCGGGGGAGTACCTGAGAGTGACCCTGAACTCCAGAGACACAATCATAGTTATCTCCTGCTCTAAGTATTCAATTAAGGAAGGAACAATAGAAAGCTTTCAGCAACCAAATACTGCACACTGCCAGCTTCCTGCAGTAGCTGCTTTCTGTAACCCCAGGGGTACACAGAGCCAGCACAATAAGACAACGTGTAATTGCTCCATAATCCCATTCAAATATTCCTTTTTAGCACATGAGCAGTGGTGTTTTAATTGCGGGGGGGGGGGCCCACTGCTT
>JAVKLA010000081.1:3134383-3191784 GCA_034782735.1 Sagittarius serpentarius
CCCCCCCCCCCCCCCCCCCCCCCCACACTGCTTGGCAACTCCTACATTACCCAGTAAACAACAGCATTGTCTCTGCTTCAAATTCCGTTAAGTGCCTGCTTTGCAGGCTGCCCTACGCTCTCCAGCCTGGTTAATTAATGCATCTGTAATGTCCCTAGCTAATTATTGCCTCTGTAACTGCAAAAAGATGACAGAAGAGGTGTGGAAACAATAAACCTTACTTTTATGAAGAGCACACGGATGCTGCCACTTCCCTCTTGGGTACAATGTGCCCTGTGCCCTCTGTGCTCTGAATACCTAAGTTTCAGCTTGCAGTGGGGCGGAGTAATTTGCTAGACTAAGATCCTTCATATGTGGCTGTGGGCTTTCTGCAAGAACCAGCAGTTTCATTTTGTAAGCCTTGCTTATCCAAGTCCACGGACATCTTGGGTGTAGCGAACCATTAGGCCGTATGCTCCTATCCATCAAGCACCACACCAACTTTGCCACTGCTGTTCGGCCTCAGTGCAGGAGCACTGTCTTGTACAACCCTGAAACACTGACTTTCTGGAGAGCACAAGAAATTGAGGGAGTTTTCAAACTCTGAGAATGTCTTGCAGAAATAATCATAGTGTTTATGGCCCTGATAAAGGCTGTTAATCCTTTTCTGAAAGTAGATATAACTACACATTTTGGGTTTAAATGGTACAGATATTTGGTATAGTTACAGAGAAGTGGTATTTGGTGACTTGGGCATTTCATTTAAATAAGCTTCATGCCAAAAGAATATCCTCATTTCCCCTTTGTCAGTCTAAGTAGATGTGCTTCAAAACTTTATTTTTAAATAAGTCATAGAGATTTTTATTTTTCAATTCTATCGTATTTTCCAGATAGCAAGAACATTAGAAGTTTAATTTTCTCCTAAACAATCTGATTTAAAAAGGAAAAAGTATGTTGAATACAAATTTGTACAATCTGTCAGTTGTGGAAAATGTGAAATGATATGTGAAATCTTCAGCTTTAAGGTTTTAGTTACAGCTTTCTCATCTCTTAATTCAGCAGCTTAGCTTCAGTTGCAAACAAAACTCAATTTTAATTGAAACCAGAAAAAAGTTTGTACAAAGTTATAAGCAGATGCACCAAGTTTTCAATAAAACTGGAACCAGTTCCAGCTTTTTAGAAAGCTGGAGACCCGAGGACTGTCTCCTGGTTTCTAGTTCTGCAATAAACATTTCATAGAGTTTTAATGATAATTTCATTATAGCAGAACCCTAAGAAGTGGATTTTTTGTCTCTTGGCTGGAGTCACTGCATCACAGATCAATAACAGAGTTTGTGCATGTTTCTCTTTAAGGCAGCCGTAGATGCCTTCCTAAATGGCTCATTTCTGGTTTCCAGGAGATGAAAAGATACAAAATATATTGCTATGTGTATTAAACCAGGTGTTTCATTACATTCGAGAACAGAGAGAGTCAGTGAGGAAAGACTGGTGTGTAAAATAGGTGTCAGGGAACTCTACCAATAAGGCACTTTTCTGTTGTCAAAATCAGTCGGGATCAAGCAGCTTACATTTTATCAGAAACAAAGGCATGTTAATACATGCTGACAGAAAGCAGTTACTTGATGGCTCTCTCAGTAAGGAGCCTGGTTTTTTCTGCAGCGTACTCAATGGGAGTTGCAGATTTCAGAACGTTTCACTGCTTGCAATGCCACTGATTATGCAACTGGAGCAGACGCTTCTGGCTCTGCCACACTGCTAGGAAAAGTGGAGATTGCTCCTGATTTCCAGGTCTTATATACCCTTAGGTTACCAGTTAAAATCAAACTTCATTATTACAAGCCAAATCTAACTGCATTTGCAGCTGTTTGGTTACCCAGAGATGAACGAGCCGCCTCCCTCCGACTGTTGGAGGATGCATATTTTCGTCAAACATACCGTCATAGCCAGTTCCTTTACTGGCAGTTTAACGGGAGAGGGCAAGGGGACCACGTAAGTGTGATCTACCAACCCAAGAAATCGCCACAGGCTCCAATTTGATCACATCAACAGTATAGTTGAATCTCTCAGTACTGCTACACGGCCTGAACTTTCTCAGTGGGCAGAGATATCCCAACCCCTGGGGCTGTCAAGACAACAGTTTTCATCAGCCTAAAATTAACTCTCCTCATTTAAATGCCACAGAGCTCAGTGCTTATCTGCTGGCAAAATGTCATGTGGATGCTGACCGTGTGTTTGCCACATTTGCTAGGCTCACTCTGCAGTTCAGACACAGATAGTGCTGGAAGTGATTTCACTTCTCTGTCCTTGTTTCACACACTATTGTATGCAGGGTGACTTTTCCCCTTGTACTGGATGCACTAAAGCAGCATAATACATACTCCACTCCTTGAGCTAAGCTCCACCTACACTACAAGAGTAGAGAGAAAGAACTGATGGACTCAGAGGTACAGTGACAGACTGCTGTAAGTTAGGATGGCAAAGAGTAGTTGTAAAAATTTTAAGTTCTATCACTCTAATTAAGCAATACATGTCTTTAGATTAGCATCAGCATTTGGACGGTTATGAAATTTATTAGTCCCTTTGCGTTAATTAAACCAAAGAACACTGTAACCTCCAAAAAGTCAATATTCCTCCAACTTGAAAAGGAATATTAGAAGGTAGGAGCATGGTCCTCCAATTAGCTTGTGCTTGTCTCCTTTAGAGGAGGACATGTCTGGGCTTGATTCGCTTTGATTTTTATGCCAGAGGAGAGTAATAGGATTTTAATTTATCTGAATGGTCTCCAGGCATGTGAAAGCTCCTAAGCACTGGAAATGGAAAAAAAACCCCACAAAACCAAAAAAAACCCCAAACCCTTATGGTTTAAAGATCTTGGATTCAATTGCCAGGTCTCTACCAAGCAGAACCTGAGCGCCAGGCTCACACCGTGTAACTTTAGGCCCCTCACAAAGGTATTTACAGTGACTGCTGAGGCACCTAAGGTGACTAGCCTGCCAACGTCTACCTCTGGAGGACAATTCAGCTCCTGAAAAGAATGACTCGAGATGTCTCTCTCTTCCCTGTAATTACATAAGCAGTTTCTCTAAGAGTTCTGCAAGGTCCTTCTTGCAGAAAACTTATGTATATGCAAAATGCAAAACAAAACAACAGGACAACCCAAACCAGATGATGAATGCATGAAAACTCCATTTAGTAATCTCACCTTTCCTTTGTTCTCCCATGAAAATCATGATTAATTTCAGGATTTTTGTGTTGTGACTACTTCTTTTGGTCCTACATTTACAGCCAGGAAATTTTACTAAGTCCTCCGTAAAGGTGGATAAATTGAGGGGCAGAAAAGCTGCTGTTTGCCTACTCTCTCACAGGGATAGGATGAATTAAATTACTTCTAATCATTAAACCACTTTTTATCACAGCGACTCTGAGCCAGAAATATATATGCCTATCCTTTCCTAAGAGTTTATTAAAACTTCATTTAGTGACTGGACTAATCAGGCATCTGGACTGTCTCTTGTGGCTTATTTAACGGTGGTGGGAAAAAGAGGTAATGAAAACCAGTGAGGACCAAGAGTAAGGAAAGAAGCACTGCTGTCTCTATGCCCTGACTATAGCACTGCTGGACACTGTAGATACAGAATGAGGTTTGCAGGACAGCTACTGATTAATTAGGTTTTGTTTAATTGTCAGTAAATAGCAGCAGAAAGGTAAAGTTGGAAGAGAAGCAAGCCTCTTCGAGTTACCTGCCAGACATGCAGACTGCATCATCACACGGAGTGATGGCTTACAGGAAAAAAAAAAAACAACAACAAAAAAAGAATTGGACTCTCCGATGTTCTCTAACTGAATCAGCCAAATTCTTCATCATAACGCAGCTGACTCTGCGTGCTCATGGGAGGGAGATCTGAATCTCCACGGCTCTTCTACATTCCAGCAGCCTTGCTTTATACACTACGTTCAATTCAGGATCAGGAGGGTAAGGGCAAGAAGTTTGGCCAACGACAGCCTAGACCTATTCTGTTAACAGGATTGGCTCTGATTTTTTGTTGCCACTGTGGGAAGCAGAAAGGCAGTGAAAGCAAAAATGTATTCACTTTGCAGACAGGTTTTCCACCTTCACTTTCTTACCTTTTATTGCAGGTCAGATTTGGGCCAGCTGATCTTGAAAAGTGTCCCTTTCAGATAAGGCAAAAGAGAATGAATTCCCTAAAGTAATTAATCTCTGTGACCAATTCGTTAAGCAGGCACTGTGAGTGACGCTGCCACTTTCATGCTGCCACGAAGCAGCACTGGAAGTCAGACCACTTGTCATCTATATTGATTTTATCTTTACAGTGGTCATTTCACTCAGCAATGATCAGAACAGATCGGCCCAGAAACTTAGTCTCCCTTTGGCATTTTTTAACCTCTCGCAGAGTCACAATGCCTCAACCGTACTAAAATACTGACTGGAAAGGCCCCTGTCAGCGGGCTTTCCGTCGCAGCTGGCTTCGTGGGTTAGTTGGCAGAACAGCTGTGGGTCCCTGGAGAGCTCTCACTACAATAATACAATGTTCATTTTCTTTTTCGGCAAAATAAAAACACTGCATTGTAGGGTGGCCGGTACTTTTCTTGTGTGTTTCTATTCTTCAAGGTGTTGTTATTTATCCTTTTAAAAATTCAAGTCAACTTGAAAACAAAAACATTGTTTTTAACCACAATGTTTCACTTTGTAAAAAAAGCCAACTTGAAGTGTTTAGGAAATTCAAGTCAACTTGAAAACAAAAACATTGTTTTTAACCACAATGTTTCATTTTGTAAAAAAACAAATGACTTGAAGTGCTTCAACTCTCCAGAATCTACTCTACACTTTTCATTTGAAAATATTTACCATTTTCGCCTTCCACTGGATCAGAATTAAACTTAAATGTCAGTAAGAAGAATGACTTGAGTTACTTCTTACATTACATTTGTAATATGGGTGGGGTTGGTTAAAGCTATTGGAAATAGTTGTAAAATTGCTGTCCCAAATGTTCAGTGAAAAATATTCATGCTTTTAGTCAAGACATTATGCTTAAATTTCTTTAGTCATTTCTACATTGACAACTACCATTTTGACCTGCTTTCAAAACACCTTATGAAAAAATAACAGCTGTCTTTTCCCCACCAGTGCAGGATGCATTCATGGTATGATTTGCTGTTGTCTGTAAAGACAGAATAAGTTTCCATTAATTTTTACTCCTGACAACAGCTGCAGAGCTGAGCCATCTCTGAGACAGCACGCAGGACTCGCTTGCCTCTTGTGCACCATGAACAGAGCTATATATGCTGACCAGTTCTACCTCTGAACACTGTGATGGTGGTTCCTACTTTTTCACAGGGCTTACGAAGGGAACAAATGGTCTCTTGCATTTTTATACTGCCCTGAGCCTGACCAGGTTGTAACAGTGTCATGATTTAATAGAAGTCACACTGCAAGTAAATTACACCATTCCCGAAAGCAGATGGGGCTTGAACAATACGATAGGAAGGAAAGAACCTAAAGAATTTGCTTGGAGCATGTTTTAGGGTATGGAGGTAGGGATTAATATCCCCTAAACTGCTTTATCAACATTATGAAGTGTGAAGACAAAGCAGGAAAGCAGAAACGCTGTGCTCCTGCAAGCCGCTCTCATTGTGGCAAAATATCACCCCCCCCAGTTACCATATGTCATTCAGAAAACCGTCTCAGCCTCTGAATCAGATAACGGCATCATCTGAGGTCCACTCTGCTCTAAGTTCAATGCAAACTGGCTCTTCTAGCTCCGATTTTGGAATTTCACAGCCTGTCTTCTGAGACCAGAATAATTCATTTCCACAGACGTGTGCTCCTTAATATCATTACACACTGGCCTGTATAATCCCTCTGGGAGAGGAGCCCATTTGTAAAGCAATATTATTCCTATGCCATGCTTTTAATTTTGAGGCTGTTATTGATAATGACTTCCTCTCACACATATCTAGCAGAGGCTGAGCTTTCATAAGAGGAAGGCAGTGCAGTAGCTGTTCAAACAGAATTTGATAGTGTCACTGTGTGATGTGGAAAGAGGCCTTGGACAAACAAGGAACTGCCTTCCATGCTCAGATTAGGAGGTTCCAGTATCTAGTAAATGTTTAAGCTACAAAATAAGCTTCCATTAAAAATCTTTGCCTTTGATAGTCTTTTCCACCCACTCCTCCTTTTCCCGCATCCTTGCAATACTCCGCTGGGAAAGAATATTTGCCTAGTGATGCCAAATCAATTCCACTTCTACACTACAGTACTCCAACCTAGGTACAGTGCAATCTATACATAACCTCCCATTAGCTCTGATGGGAAAAGCCAGCTATTGCTATTCACCTAGTGTCCAAAGGGAGATACTAGGAAACTGAATTAGCTCTGTAGAGAGCTGTCTTTAAGAGCAAAGGTCTAGGACGCAGGAATTTGAGAGACTATTTCCCCTTACATCTGGCTCTTAGGAGACTAACAAGGACAAATCTCAAGACGGGGACAATATTAATAGTAAGCAAGGGCCAGAATCTGTGAGACAGGGTGCTGATACCACTGAGTACTCATATCAAGCTGAAAACCCTTGCTAGTGTTTCAGAGAGAACCCATGCCTCATCAGGTTGGAAAAAAAACCCCAAACGCCACCAACAAAAAAAACTTGGAGTGTCGTCTCATAACTAAAATCCTTAAACACCAA
Source organism: Sagittarius serpentarius (assembly GCA_034782735.1). NCBI lineage: Eukaryota > Metazoa > Chordata > Aves > Accipitriformes > Sagittariidae > Sagittarius > Sagittarius serpentarius. Next base: position 3,141,064 of record JAVKLA010000081.1, read on the forward strand.
AGGGCAAAACTACTTGTAAAAGCTTTTTTGCATCTCTGACTCTTTCTGTGTTTCCACATCTCTAGATTGCAATTCTCTCCTCAGCGCTGCCTGTAGCCCCATTCCCCTTAAAGGCCCTGATTCAACCAAGGCATGCTGCCAACCCCAGACTCGCAAAGCCTGCCGGAAGGGAGCGTCAGGATCTCAGGGTGCTGAAACATCCTTGCCGTGCTAGAAGCACCGCAGACGGAGCCCACCAGCTCCTCCTCAAAGCCTAGAATAAATGAATTAGCAAGTGGTAAAATGACCCCACGGTGCCGTGTCTTTATAGGTAAGGCTCCAGAGCTAAACCACCCTCCTTCCTAGCCAGATCCCTAGGAGATACACAGCATCCCACCGGTGAAAGGGGGCCTGGAGGCCTCTGTGGCCATCCGTTCGCTCAGCTTGAGAGGCACACTGCCACCTCCCTTTTCTACATTTTGGAAAGCTGAAGCACACCACTTTTCCAGATTTATTATATACGGACACAGACTTCTTTCATCGCCTGCCACAAATACACCCATAGGAGGAAATTGGGAATCAGCTGAGTGTATCTCCTAATCTACCCATTACACAGCATTGTTTTAAGCTGTTAAACAGCTGCTGGGTTGCAAGAGTCACAAAAGCAGTTTCTGTATTTTTTCTCTTTGAGCTCCTTTTGAAAATATACGTCCTGCATCATGTGCAAGTCATTCAGTTTCAGCACATGCTGTGTTACGGGATATAGTAATACTTGGGCACTTCTTTCATAGCCTCCATTAAAAAGCAACACTACAGCAATACCTAAAATAGCACAGTTACAGCCAATTTTTACTACAGAGGAGAAATGGAAAAAGATTTGTGCCATGAATTTTGATCCAAGGGAACAGGACCACAAGAGACCTCGTTAATTCCTTTAGTCCGTTCCTTTTTTCCCATGGATCAGTTCTAAGTGATGATGGGCAGCTCCTCGACTAACCCCTTCGTCTGAATCCCAGACTTACAAAAAGAGTGTGAAACACTACAACGTGAGCTAAAAGGACCCATTTTTTAATTGCTAGTTATCTGAGACCACCTGAATCAGTCACTAGAGAAGGACAAATCCCAACATGTTCTCAGTCCAGGTGACACTGACAGTAAAATCTTAATGCCAAACTGCACTCCATTTTTCCCCTTCCCTCCTCAAAATTGTGACTGATTTTTGACAAGTCCTTACCTGTTGCTTCCACCATTCCTTCCAGGATGACCACAATTTCAAACTCCTCCTTCTCCAGTTGGGTGCGGGACATCTCCCAGAAAGGGCTTTTCTCATTGATTTCATGCGAGATGATAAGAGGTGACACCAGGAACAATCTGTCATCTCCAGTGTCAAAACCCACGTTGATGTCCGTTTGGTTCAAGGGGATAAACTCTCCTTCTTTGGTCTGTTTGGACTTAATCAGTTTGGCTCTAATGGAAGCCTCAACAATGTGGGAATTGCGCAGGTCTCCAACCCGGAACATGAGACAGAGCTTCTCATCCCTCATGGAAATCACTGCGTTGTTAGAAAACATGAGGGTTTCAGCCCTCTTCTTTGGTTGGCTGATCTTGACAAACATGCATCCCACCATGAACGCATTGACAATGGAGCCCAGAATAGCCTGGATCAGGAGCAGTACGATGCCCTCTGGGCACTTCTCCGTTATGACCCTATAGCCATACCCAATTGTTGTCTCAGTCTCAATAGAAAACAGAAATGCGGAAACAAATCCACTGAGATTTTCAACACAGGGGATCCAGTTCTCATCTTCAAGATGGTCCAGGTCTCCCCGGATATAGGCAATGAGCCACCATATGAACCCAAAAAACAACCAAGTGATGGTATAGACCATAGTGAAGACAAGAAGATTAAAACGCCACTTGAGGTCCACCAGAGTAGTGAAGAGGTCACTAAGGTATCGATAGGTTTCTTGGACATTTCCATGGTGCACATTGCACTTGCCACTCTTCTCCATGTAACGCTGACGTGGCTTCTTACCTTCTGCTGATATGAGGCGGGTTCGGTCAGTGGCAATGGGGACATCATCCCGAGCCTGTTTGGGAATCTTCTTAGGCTCTCTGGATGTAACTCTGATGTCCATGTCCTGGTTCATGAAGATTCTAGAATCTCCGGCCATGGCTGGGCTGCAGGAGAACAAAGAAATAAAGTTTAAGACAGGAGGAAAAGAGCTGAGACAAAAGCCATGTCGCTTTACTGTCTAAACCATTAAGACAGGCCAGAACAACAAACATTGCAAATACTGATGCTACACTGACAAACTTTGCCCCATGCTGGTACAGGGCTGGATACAGGCTGATTCTGCCTTAGGAGAGCTTTTTGCTAGGGCCATGGCTTTCCTTCTAGTATTGTTTTGGGAAACACTTTGAAAGGCTTCAGCACTTCTCTCACAACAGCCACTTGCTATATATAATGCTGCACTGAACTGGATGTTAAATACTGATTCATAATACACAGTCGCTTTAAACATGAACCAGCTGCCAGTCACTTTGCTTAATGCACTACTGGAACCTCAGAAAATATGGTGATGGGCACGGTCTGGGAGTTATGAAATAGGTAAACCTTGTTACAGTTTTTTGGGGTTGGGGGTGGTTTTTTGGTCCCCAGTTTTTTTTATACTCAAAATCTGCTTGAGATCACAAACAAACCTAGAAGCAAAGTAAAGATACATCAACACATTATTTTCAAGAGGGACTGGAGTTTTTTGATGCCTCAGGTTTTGGGTGCATACCAAGAGAAACCTTAGAAATTAACAGAAACCGCTGAGCACCGCTGTCTACCTACATCTCACATAAGTCTAAATTATGCATGAAGGTTTCCCTTACAGTCAGCAGAGAAAAGCACCTCCAGGGATAATTCAGATTTCAGGAGTGCTGAATCACCTTCTGGAAGTACCCACTCCCTCCACAAATTATTCTGGGAGCCTGGGCTCTAAATGTGAAATAGACATTTAATTTAGCATCTTGAATTACATGTCTGAAGGTGTGATGAATCCAGGCCTACTGTTAATCAGATATAAAAGAACCCACTCCTTTATTTCATCTGACATCAGACAAAAACACCAGACACTTTTAGAAAGGTAACGACAGCTATTAAAAACCCCACTGTCCACGTGCAAAACTATGCTTAACAAGATACAAATAAATAATACAAAATGATGGCTGCAATGATTTTTTGCAGGTTATAATGTAACATCCTGTTTACCAAGATGATTAGATAGTCTTTAAAAAAAAAAAAACCACACATGCTCCATTGAAAAATGACAGTCTTGACTCCGAATGCAGGCCACAGACAAAATCTCTGTGAAAGATTACCTAAGAAGCCTTAGGGATATCAAAGATAGAGTAGCAATATTTTCTATGGCATTCATTCTCTGCATTGTCCTCTGCAAATCCTATTAAAACCTAACTAAATCTGTTACTGCTCCCTCTATCTTTAATCTTCTTATGCGTCTGTGAATGAGAAAAGGTGTAGAGAGACAATTAAGAGTATCTTGGGAAAGACAGTTTTAAGACTGAGCAAAGTAGCTTCATCTTTTTGGTATTAAAAAGCACAAAGGGTGGCCAAAAAGGAAGCAGAGGCAGTATGAATAAATGAAGCAACAAATTTCCACTTCCATTCTGCTGTAGCCACGTCTGGTTAACAGCAAAGAATTACTCTTAGCCCTTGTATAAGTCACCATCAATCATTACTCCAACGAAGCAGCCAGAGCCTGTTGCTGGAACCATACCCGCTGGCTCCGTTCACTAGGGAGCCCAGCCATCTGTCCACAGCACAGTCCCAAAGCTTCTTTGTGCTGGCAAATTTGCCTGGTTTGAAGGGTTTGGGCCAGGGCTGAGCCAATGCAGCCACAGGAAGGGGTAAATAATAGGGATTAATGACGCTGGGACGGTAAGTTAGGAGGAATCTGGTTTGCTACCCACCCTGCATATGATCCTGGATGTGGGATAGATAACTCCAGCAGTGTGCTGTTCCCCTCCTCAAGCAGCAATATCAAGGATTTTGGCAGGATATTAATCCCTACCTCTGCTTCTTTCACTTCTGAAGGGAGGACTCCTGAGAGCTGGCTCATGGCATATTTAGATACATCTTCAGCCATTTTCTGCTACTTGTTGCAAATTCAAATCTCCTAGACCATTGGTCTGGCTCTCTGCTGCCTTACGGTGTGTGTCTATTTACATGCATGCAAAGTGCCTGCTAGATGCTGTCAAATTATAAGGGTACGTATTGACTCTCACGTCACAACGTGTGAAAGCATATGCCGGGTACAAGGTAGAATAATCACATGCGCTTTTTTATTCCTCCCCCTCTTTAATAGGGAAAGAAGCATCCCATCCACTGACTTAAAGAGAATTAGGTACAGAGAAGAACCTCTTCGCTTTCCTCTGATGAATGTAACTTTTGATCTTTGTTTGCATTGCTTGATTAATCTAAAATTACTCCATTTGGACTAAAAAGCTTTTGATCAACCTATGTGTAGAAATGTAAAAACAGGCAAGTGTTGCATGTTTTCAATTTTAAAAGAATTGTTTTAAAGATAATTTTTTTATAAAAGTCATATTTGAAGCTGAGTTTCATTTACACTGACACTACATAAGAGAGAACAATCACTTTCAAGACATTAATCTATAGTGTAAGGTTTCATATTTTAGATTCACAAAGAGACCAAAAGGATCTGGAAACATATTAAAAAGAACAGAATAGAATAAAAACAATCAAAAAGCCTAAATCCCTAGAAATACCACTCTGGTGAAGCAGGCTAGAGGGACTGCCCATTAATGAAAGTACAGGGAAACCTGCTTTAACTGAAACACTCAAGGGACTGGCAACATCACTTTTCTAATGCTACTGATCTTTAACAATAGGTCAAGTGAAATCTTTCTGGAAACCTTCAGGAACACCTTACAAGTGGTCCATTAAAGCTGAAAAATGCCTGCTGTATATGAACTTTACTGACAGCTTCAGTGGCATTACAATTTCTCCTAATATTTAATCTTAAACTCTCCCGGCGTAGTATAAGCATAACCTCAGTACGTGGTTATTGAAAATAATTAAGCAGATGAGCCTTTGCATTAAATTCTTTAAAAGGAATAATATTGGTTAGCAGTTTGAGCACAGGTAGATTAGCCAGCTCTCTGTTCCAAATGATTTCAGTATTTTTTCTCTTATTCTGGGCAAATCACTGCTTTTCCCTCTGCCTTAATTCCCCAACTGTAAAATTTGTGATACGGATATGAATGGTCTATGAGATCCTAGGCACAAGAATCTTCTAGGAAATTTGCTCATTCCCTTATTATTTTGACTGCTCTGGGAAACTTTAGCACAAATGACAATATACTATGAAAGGAGCACTGAACCTATGTAAGGATTCTGTTAACTCCTTCATCGTGTAATATACTGCCACTGCTATCAAACATACACATCTTTTCCAGATAATGGTAATTACATGCAAGCATCTTGCAGAAATCTAGGCTTCAGTTTGTAAATCACTGCTCCCTCCAGCAAAGAGATCTGTGAGATGAAATTGCCTCTTATAGTCACATGCACCATCCTGTTTCATTGGCATTTACCATCTTTGGTTAAACGAGGCCAGGATAATAAAAATGTCACTTTTGTACAAAGCTGCTTTCCTTTCGGACAGGCTACTGCAAAAGGAGATGTGAGTCAGTGTATTATCAACCTTGCAAAGAGGCTTTTTATCAGACTTGCTGTTGCTCAGCTTTTGCCCAGACGACAGACTAGGGGCAGGCGGTGACATTTAGGGCTCTTAGATTTGCTGAAGAAGAGTCAAGCTGGGGTTAGCTAAGTATCTTCAGGAGGCATTGTTTTGCAGAGCTGTCTACAAGCCCTGCCTGACAGAGCTGAAGCACCTCCTGATAGCTCCAAGCCTTCAAGACAGAAAGTTGCTGAAGACATCGCAGAAGGTGAAATGACGAAAGTCTGCAAGAAATGTTCTTCCCCTGCTGACCATGGTGACTTTTTCAATTTAAACAGTCGCTGATCTCGCTTAAGGATTTCCTTCTAGAGAGGTCCAAACTAGCAGGCAGGAGGAGTTTGAAGACATGAATTTGTCATCAAGTTCGTGCAAAAAAGTACTTCTTTTTGTTTATTTTAAACCTGATGCCCATATTTTCTTGCATTATGAGAATAAATGAGCAACTGTTCTTTAGTAAACCCCCCACACCTTCCCAAATCAGGATTCAACTTAATTCTGTTGTCTCTTTTCCCAGACAGAGTCCTATACTACTCAACAAGCAATCAATACAACAGTAAATACTGACCAGATCATTACTGAAAAACTTGACTTGGTTCTTTGGCTGCGTGTTGGCCCACACCACATAAACTAGACCATAGGTTATTGTCCCCACATTCCTCTGGGGCACATATTCTTCTTTGAGTTACACTGCTGCAAGGGAATGAAATTCTTAATTGACAGACACTAGCAACATGGGAAAGCTCGTAGAGGAATAGAGCAAATTAAAGCAGTAGCACCCAAAGAGAATAAGAGCATTGATCACTGAACACTGAGTGCTAGTGGAAAGATGGAGGAAGAAGAAATATTAGGAAAAGATGGCCTTTGACAATCTGAAGATAAATGGCTATTAGATAGGTGCTGACTGACAGGCAGAGCTTTGATTTCCCTGAGAAAGGCTTCTTTCCCACTACCCTTTTATTTACTGCCTGTGTATGACTGAGACTGAACAGTCAACAATGCCAACACGAGATTGCCTTTGGAGGCATACCTATGCATGTGAGAAAAAGAAAGGCAGGTAGATTTTGTGCAAATCATGTCATCCTTCAGTTTTCTGACTTATAAATACAGATTGTGGTGGCTGCCTCTCTGGAAAGTGCTTGGAGATCCACAGGTGGAGGGAATGATGCAGAAGAGTTATGCTATTCAAAAACAGGGCAAAATATTCAAGGAAACTGCACAAAAATGGAGACCCATGGCACTTCACTAATGAACATGTGGTTCAAAAGCTCCCTTATCCAAATAATTGCCTTTCAGAGTGTAATCTCACTCAGCACTGAAGCAGGAACATGCCTCTCATTTCCTCTCCAAGTTTTCATTAAGTCACTGCTTTTCTAACATGCTGACAGGCATGATTTTACAACGGAGTTCCTCTGGGGCTAGAGGAGACACCCACCCACCAGTACACAAAAAAGGGTGACTGATGATTAACTAGGCAGCTACTGAAGAAGCAGGATGACTTTGTGCTTGTTACGGAGCTGGGCTGATGATGGTGCCTGTCTGCTTCAAGTTCATTAGGCTCAGAAATACTGAAACAGAAGGTGTTCAGTCTTTCAAAAGAGAATACCTTGTAAGAAAATCTCTCTGGGTAGGAAGCTAATATGACACAAAGGAAGACAGAGCTTACGGACATTTGCACTTTACTTTTATCTGCTAATTACCTCCCAATCTAACCCCTCTCCCCAGCAATGCTGAATAATCACAGTTCTAATATCCCTGAGCTCTTTCATTGTCAGTTGTGAGGTAGCAACGTGGCCCCCCCATTCCCAGAGTATCCAAATGTTTCACAGCGTCCAACACGGGTATCGTGCTTTAAAATGTTATTTATGTATTTATTAAGATCTGTGGAACAAGAAAGTGCTCTATCTCCCATATTTCAAGATGAGGAAGAGAGTCACAAAGACACTTGCTTCTTCCAAGCTCACATTGGGAGTCTGTGGCAGGGTAGGTAACTAAACCTAGGGCTTCCAAAATCCTGAACGAGTGCCTGTAATCACTGCACCACTCTTCTTCCCTTCCACCAATCCAGCAGCAGTGAATACAGAACCTGTCTACTTCAGGTGTGTCTAAAGATTACTCTGAAAAGCCTACATAGCCTGATCTATCAGCATGAATAACCTAGCAAGATTATTTCTAATGCCAAGAAATAATGTTTCTGTTCTTTCAAGTAGCTACAGGTTTCAAATAGATCTTTTCCCTCCAACTATGCGTTAAAGTATAAAAAATCCCATACATAACACAAGTTTGCAGTTGCATTAAATATATTGACTTCAGACCAATGCAGAAAAGAGTAGAGAAACTAAGCTGCAATGAGAATAGAGACTGGGGTGGGGGTTTTTTCTTTGTTGTTTGGGGTTTTTTTTCCCCCAGAAAAAAAGATGAAAACTAGAAAATGCTTTATGAGACATCATAATGACCCCAGTGTACAGGCTATAACAATTTGTTATAGAACAAGGACTGGAGAACATGGAGTTTCCACAACATAAGGGGTATCTACTACTTGATATACCACAGTTCAAATGCATAGGGTGGATGGGAGGATATAATCCATGTAACTTTCAGCCACCTACTTATACTTTATTGAATTAAAGAAGTTGAGCCCGTGTGCAAAGGATGCGATCATAATATTATGCTCTTAGGCGTTTCTCTTAATTTGGAACAGTCAAATGATATTTTCTTTACCAACAACTAAAGCCTGAAAATAAACCAATTTCATCCTTCCGCCTCCAAGCAAGTAACTCTGCCTGAGGCACTCTGCCACCTCTCTGTCTCTGTCCTTTTACCCCAGACCCTTTTTAGGGGGAACTTATGGCGTCATTGAAAATTTTACCAGTATCTTTCAACCAACACAACTCAACAAAGAAAAAGAGACACTTTTGTCCTGCTACTGGCTGTTTACACACAGCCCACGCTGAAAACTGGGGAAAGCAGAATGTCAATTCTAAGAGAAAATCCTGCCCCAAGAGCACTAATGTTCCTGTTCTCCATTGTGTAGATATTTCGCCATTACAGCAAATGAGAATCACTATGTAATCTGCAGCTGCCTTAAAAAAATAAAATAAAATGGAAGGATGTTAATACCACTTCACAATTCTCCAGTAACTTTCATCCAAACAGTTCAAAGTTGAACTGACCAAATGCAGGCTCTTTCTGCCCCAAGATGTCCAACAGTGCTATTGATCCCAGTCTGCAGACAGGAGAACATGAGTCCAGAGAGCTACCTAATACCAAACCTGACCTACCTAATACCAAACTGATGGTTAAGTGCCAGTGCTTACCACAAATGTCCGAGTGGCTCTAATCAGTTTGAGGTCGAGAGAAAGTGGGTGACTTATATAAAAGAGTCCAGAGATTTGTCTCATAACATGACTCCAAAACTCTGCCTTCTTCAGAGTCTGTAAATAACTGGGCTGGAACCTTCCAGAGATGGAGAATTTTCTCTTGTGGGAACCAGAAATCATCTTGATCCTTTATCTCCAACTGAGTAGGAATAGTGGGGAAAGAACTGAACCCCAGAAGTGAAATAACTCCTCCAATACAAACACTGCCAGACACACTTTCCACATACTATAGAAGATATTGGTTGCTTGGATTGGTCAGAGAACTAGCGAGAGAAGCCAGTTGTGTTTCCCTTCAAGCTACTCTACTATAAATTCAACGTAGTTATCTACTAAAAAGCACAAGGGTGCAGGAGGAAGGACCTGCTTGATTACAGAATCCCCAAAAGTCAGATGGTAAGCTTTTAGGGACAGAGACAATTTCTGCCAGTTCTTGACTGGTTTCTGAAACTCTCAGGTCAAAACCAAATGAGAGACATGCTGTATAAAAGTTTGCATGTTACTCCCAACCAGCATGCGCTCATACAAAAAGGAGGACTCTGGGTGCCTTTCTGACTGAAGCAGCAGGACATTGGTAAAAAAATTAGTCACGCTTTTACCTCCCGGAGCCATAAACACTCCTAGGGATTCCCAATGCATTAAATTGCCTGTCCCCTCCAAGGGCTGAACATACCACTTCATTGTCTGGAGACCACACTGCAAGGGATCTTTAAACCCTAAGATGACTAGTAATTATCCTAATTATAAATGAATTTAATCTTTGACTCTAGGTGAGGATTATGGAGTCACTCCACACATTTTAGGGCTGCTTACTGATCAGTCTCCCCCTGCCCCTTGTATTCAAGGTGATCTCCACTAATCTGGTATCTGAGCAGTTCATCATTTTTAATGTCTTTCCCTGCATAACACCTTTACTAAATCTGACACTGCTTTTGCCCAAGATCAACATCTAAACCCTAGCTTCCCAAAGAGTTCCCTAGCAGCTGGCGAGTTAGACAACAGCACATCTCTAGCTTGCACCCTGGCAGGTTTGGACGTAGAAACCTGGTGTTCAGATGACCTCATACCTCAGCCTTCTGTGCTCCTGATCCTTTGCAACCAGAGAAGAAAAGAAGTGAACTGGAAAAAACAAACAAAACCAGGTAACTTACTTGCTAAGAGCGGCTCTGCATCAGTCTTGTGCCTTGGCACTTCGGGGATACTGGACGGTGACAGGACTGAGAGGTAGGTAAAACAGCTGCTGGAAAAGCGTCCGATCCATGCCATCACCAGAGAGCTGGGGTCGTCTTCTGATCCCTGGGCTGTCTCCTTCCTTCTTCCCTCTGCCTGTTATTAGAAAACATTTACGTAGCACGGAAGATTTAAACACACATGCCCCTCTCCCTAGGTATCCCTGATTTCCCTTGCTCTGTCAGAGCTGACACGGGGTGCTCCAAACCCTCACCCTCCACTGCTGCAGTGCTAGTTTTGCCTGTCAAATGCCTGCCTTTCCTTGCTCCTGCTCTCTCCCATACAAATGAATCTTGGTGGCATAAAGCTTTTTAAAGGGCTGGGGCAGAGGGGAGGGAGAGGAGAGGACTGCATGTGGTGGGGTGCATCATCTGTTCTGAATGAGCAGCAAAGGGAAAGGTGGCGGGAGTGAAAGCAAAAAGGGGAGGGGTTTAAGCCGCTGCTTTGCACAGAAAGGGCTGGCTGGGGAGGGGGAAGAGGCGTATTCGGCGCTTTGAGAAAATGCAAGGCTCCGTCCTCCCCTGTCACCACATGGGCTTTGCCCTCCTTGCCAGTTCCCCAAGCGCTGTGTGTTTACTTCTCCTCCCCGCACTTGCTTCTCGGCTCTCCCCTTGCCTGGGTTCTCTTTTCCCGGATTACTGGAGGGGCTTTCATTTTTTTAGGGGGTGGGAACTGTGTTCTTGTTTCAAAATGACACAAACAGAAAGCAGTTCCTAAAAAAAGGAGGACAGGGAGAATGCAGAAGTTGCACATTTAACAGGGAGCACATGTGTACATATTCATTGGCATTGTGGAAACTCTCTCCACCAGGCTGGACCAAGGAATTTGGGAAAACCGGGCAGAAGGAGGCAGAGTGTGATTCTTGTGGCGCTCTTCCCTTGCCTGTCAACCATCAAGCTGGTGAAATGGTGTTGCTGACTGAGTTGTGTTGTTTGCCTGTGATCCAGCTAGTCCCAGGGAATGCTCTCAGAGCTCTTCCATGGTTTGGTTTTGTCCTTTTTCTTTCTTTCTCTTTTTTCTTTTTCCATCATTGATAATACCACGCTGTCTCCCTAGCTTAGTAAAATATTTCCTCTTCTGGAAAGAAAATACCAGGCCAGCCACAGATATGAGATAGATCTGCCTAGTAACTACAGGTTACCTTCAGGCTTTGTTGCCTTGTTCCCCTAATCTTGTCCCCTTATCCCCCCAATTCTATTCCAGGGGCCACACACATTACAGCCCATCAGAAATGCTTTCACAGAAGATTTTCTGGCCAGGAAAAAAGAACTTGTCAAAACCAAAGCACTGTACAGTATTGCTGGAATCTGAAAGCTATTTTTAGCATGTCCTGCTTTGAATGACTTTCAATTTCTTTTTATTTTTTTTTCAAGTTACACTATTGCTAATGAAATACGTCAACATTAGAATGACACCTTTATTTTACTGTATGGACACTTTGCAACTTATAATTTGCATTCTAGCTTTGGAACAGGAAAAAAATGGAACTAGTGGAACTTCCTGTAGATCAGAAAATCTGATTCCTAACCATCTTAAATCTAGGATACATAACACCTTATTATGGAAGCTAGACTGGAAAAATTCAAAGACAGACCTGCTAAAGAAAGGGAAATTAACCACAGCTTTGAATATCATTAATAGTCATATTGCACAGGCAACGGGGTTAAGAAAGCACATCTCTACAGACACAGCACTTTTTACCAGTGTTCTCTGATCTGTACGTGGAGGTTGGATCTGGCCAGATGGGATAGAAATCTAGAGCCAGACCAAGGATTTAGGCCATTAAAATGAGTTTTGCAAATGTAATTTTGCTTTTCCACTTGCTGTTAGTTTTTATTTCCCAATTCACCGCAGTATAGGCAATGAGATCAGACTAGCCAGTTTGACTTCTGTTTCGCATGCATTAGAACAGTGCTACCCCATTTAGGTTGCAAACAGCACAGAGGACTAAATTAAAACCAGCGGTGAAACTATTTTCAATGAAAGTAAAAGGCATGGTAATGACCTGTTGATTAAATCCTATGAAATTATGTGAGATCTTCTGTGTGCTCCTAACTGTTAGGAATGCTTTTTTCAGCAATATTTATTTTACCTTTTAGGAGTATGTCTATGACATAAGAAGTATCCTTATAAAAGTGCTGTTTGGGGATTATGTTAACAGTTGTGGTTTTTTTAATAAGCATTCAAACTTACTTAAAAAGTACTAAACAGTAATTCATAGAGCACAAGAGTCAATCCCCCCTAAAACTGTAACGCTGGCTTTCAGAGCAGGTTAAGTCCCTGGATGCTGCTTCACCGGCACTAAGGACAGTGTCACCTTCATAAAGGCATCACCTCTGCTGCTTCTTTCATTTAATCTCTTTTAATAAGATTCAGAATGTGCTAGGAAAAGCTGCCCAGCCAGCAGCCCTAGAGGAACAGAGTCTCTGCAAGTCTGCAAAACTAGGGTGACATGGTCAACGTTAGCAGACGCCTTCCTTCCCACCTCCCCGACACGCTTATCCAGTGCATCTCAACTACGAACCCAGTCGACAGCCTCTGAGAGGACAGGGGCCTCCCAGACGTGCAGAGGAGTGGGCTCACAGTACGGGCATTTCTGTGGTGCCCCTTTGCCCACCTTGAGCTACACCATCGCACTGTGTTTCATGCAAGGTAAAGCAAAACATTTTCACATTTTGAGCGGACTCCTGGTTCTTCCGACACGAGTGGAACTCTGCTAACAGGCACTGCCATCTGCTGGCACCGCGTCCTTCCACCGGTTTCCCGACAAACACTGACAAAGGTGGGGCACAGCGAGGGTTTAAAGCGGAGTCTGGGTTTTCACAGCACCCACTAATCTGTGAGGCTGCAGAAAGCCCTGTTTCCCCAACGTCTCACATGTATTATTCAGCTGGGAAAAAAGAGACATCTTCCCTAAGGAGATTTGTTAGTTCATGAGCAGGCGTATAATTTTGACACCCTTCTCTCTTTGCCACAGCTCTGCCAATACCTCGAAAATAACACAGTACTGTGCTCCCACCTCTGTGCAGATGTGCTCCCACCTCTGTCCAGATGTCAGCTCAGCGGAGGGAGTGGGATTGCAGCACCGATCTGCAGATGCCACCCAGCATGCAACCGTAAGTGCATTTGTGTGCTGTGGTTGCTGTCTGTCACAGGACCTGAGGCACTGCACACGTTACAAAGCATAGCAAAGGCCACAGAAAAGAGGGCACTTGAGAGGTACGTCAAAGGCCTTTTAGAAGCCATTTATTTAATTGCCAGAGAGGTAGTACCTTTTGCATGGGTCCATATGAGTGCATCCATCTTGGTAGACTTCTGTTTTCTCATTCTTACACTGTAAACTAGTGCATTGTTTCATGTATTATTTCAATAGACATCTTCCAATTTGTACTGATCAGAGATAAGCCAGACCTGAAGACAGTTTTTCAGCTGGAAACTACACTTCAGTGAGTCAGGGACATCAATGTGCCCTTGCAAAGGTGGTTAAAAAGTTGTCAATGGCCTCACAAGTTTGAAATATGTTAAAGAACACCAGGTATCTGCTTGCTGCAGAAGGGCAGATTTAACACAAAATGGCAGTACAGTTCAAGGATACTCTCAGGCTCGGTAAACAAAGAAACGTAGAGGGATTGCTTTTCTGAGTTCCCTCAGTGTTTGGGATGGGATTCACCTTAGGCAATGCCATTTAGGATGTGCTGGTCCCAGTCTAAACAGCCATGCTATTTCCTTTCTAACTGAGGCAGAGAGACAGGTAGTATCAGAAGGCATCTAAATTAGACCCTTATGTCAGAATGGGATGAACGATCTAATTCCAGGAGCACGTAGATACAAACTTCACTTAAGTGCAACGTCTTGATTTTCCTGGGGGTGCTCACAAGCTCTAACAGCTGTGCTTCACTGTTCAAAGGACATACAGGGCTATTTACAGGGGTGAAATTATGGCAACTGTGGAATGCTTAACTCCTGGATTTGCAAACAGAACAACAAGATGTGGAAGAACAAACTTCAATCTCATTGTGGTATAACTAAATAGCTCTCTGAGGACATTATGTATACAAAAAGCTTTCATAAAACAACCAGCTTGGATTTTTGCTGGTTCCTATAGAATGCAGCTGGGCAGTCCAATTTTTGAACTTTCATGAACCAAATGGGGAGTAACCTCCATTTCCCTGAGCACATAAATGAGCCACCCCCCCCACCTCCCATGAGCACAGATTGGCCCATGACATGCATTACCCAAAGGGACAGTCTTCAGTCTGAGCACCAGTGACAGAATCTGTAGCTTGCTCTGAAATTAGTGGAGGCTGTCTTTGGCTTTACATGTATTGAGAGGAGAGGGAGCAACTGTGCCTTCAGGGAGCTCTTTAATTTGTTGTGCAATTTGATCTCTGGAACAAGAGACGTCTCTTCCCCTTTGTCAACCATTAACCTCCCATCCCACTACAAGAAAACAGAGTTGTAAGAGCCAGAGCTGGGAAGAGCTTCTCAGATTGTCTCATCCACCTCCACTCTTCCCTGGTGCACTCGACTGAACGGGAGCTGAGCTTTCAAGTAAAGCTCTGAGAATCTGGATGTGACAGTCACCCACTCTGTCTCGACTTCCTTTTGTGTTTTGGGGCTTATTCAAACCCCAAACTCAAAATGAAACTTAGGAAGTAGGAACCGAGGCAGACAAGGGGAAGGAAAAGTTTCTCAATAAACCCAAACTCCCCCACCTCTGTGAAGCATGTGTGGAGGAGTCTGCTTGCCATTGCCTTTGATATGATAATGAGGAGCTAATGCTAACCCAGGAAAAGAGACAGCTCTTCTCACAGCTATAGGGGGCTAGTGCCTAGCACGGATTTGCGCCAGCCAACACACATCCCCAGCCTTTGCTATCTTTTAACTTCTGGATTGCCCGCAAGTGTGTTAGTCCAGTTCTTAGTGAACTGCTGTTATAATTAACAGTAATTAAGCCCTTGTTTTGCAGGTGCAGCAGCAGAACCTAAGGCTGAAGGGTGCCCAGAGACTAACCTTCCCACTGAGCCCCATGGTAGCTGCGGGGCTAGAAAACTCTGGCGAGGGGCACTGTTGGAGCGTGTGTGAACTTGCACACGCGTGACATGACTTCTGTGAATAAACTACCGCTCCATCTTCCAGAGTGCCTGGCTGTTGGCTGCCTGTGAGCTCAGAAACAGCAACAACAACAACAACAACAATGCAGTAGTCATAGCACACTGCTAATAATGGCAAATTTATGAAAACCCTTTCCTTGCTAGGCTGTCAGAGTTCAGGAATATTTCTGACAAAAGCAAATGCCTTGGTTCTTTCAGGTGGGAATCTTGTTGCATTAATGTCCCTCCTGAAATTGTACAGCCTTCCCTTTGCGGAGAGGGATGGGTGCATAAGGGACATAACCAGAAGGTACAGCCTGTTTCTCAAACTCAGCCAGTAAGTAGCCCCTTCATTGAAAAAGGATCTCACCTCTAGCTTGTGTTTTTCCCAGCAATAGTAAGAGGTAGACAAGAGGTAGAGCCAGCAGCTCCTTCATCTAACTGCGAGGAATCTACCAGGGTATTTAGTTGATTCCAAGGGATTCCACAAATGTCTTTGTACGAGAGCGTAATACGCTAAATTTTGCCTTTGTGCACCAGTAGGAGCCCAACCAAAGCCCAGCATGCACACTTTAAGTCCTGGATTGTCACCCTCTGTAAGACAACGATCCACTGAACACCACAGATCAGTGCGCCATAAAACAGTCACTTCCAGCATATTCTGTGGTTACTTAGCAGAAAGCACAGTCTAGGAGGCAAAAATAATACCCTGAAGATAGATTTCATGCAGTGCACATCAGCATGTCCAGTTTATTTAACTGGCATATTTTAATACTATTTGCAATCCACTCTTAGAAATTAAAAAACTAAAACCAACTCAGCATTTGTTATAGCAAGTCTTACAAGTTATTGGTCTGAGTTCACTTCAGGATTCTTTTCAGCTCTACTCTGGCGGCAGAAAAAGTGACCCCTACCGACTCTAATGAAGTCTCTTTGTAACTGCTTAATCTCAAGTGTGTGTGCCTGGCAGCAGACTAGCAGCTCTGGGGACAAAAGGCCTCTATTTAGCCACAAATGGGTACTGTATGGACAGCCTTTCCCCAGTGCTGCCCCTTCATTATACCCCAAGTGTATTCAGGTGACTGGACAGAGCAGCTCTGGAGCCTGACGGGGTCTGTTAGAGGGGCTAACCAGCGTGGTGTGACAGACAGATTAGCTGGTAATGCCTGGGCAATTAACCCTTGGCTTCTCTATTTCAGTTTGGGTTGGCTGTGGTGGAGCTCAGAGCCTTGTCCCTTAGGATCTGGCTGATGTCACTAGGGATTTAAAGTTTCAGTCGTGGTTAACCTAGGCTAGATTTGAACCAGAGATCTAAAGGTGAAAAGTCTTCAAACCCCATTTTAAATTCACAATATACACGGGTCTGAGTTTTAGGAAAAGACTAAACTGTACCTTGCACTAGGATCCTTTTGCTGTGAGAAGGGTAGTGGGAGGGCCCATAAAAGAGCCAAAATGTGAATTCCTGCTACCATAGCAGAGTAGCATAGTGGTTGCTGACTACGCATGACTACAGCAGACCCTGTCTGCGCACTCTTTTCCCCTGTAAGGGCTAAAAATGCTCTACCAGGGGAATTTTTTGCTTCGTCAAAATTCCAGCACTTCAGCTGGGCAGTGCATCTCCTCTGCAATTAAGTTTTATTCTTTTACATGCAACAGACCTTCAAGCCAATTTCTGAGATGCATCTTACTGCAACAACTTCTAGGGAGTCTTTAAAAGCAAACCCAGAGTGTCTTCCTCAGAGTGTCTATGTCTAGTAAGTAATCTGCATGGAATGGTTAAACTCAAGAATTATGACTGTTTATTAGAAAATCCCAGTAACAGTTAGGTAACTTCTGAGCTTTTGGATTTCCACAAAATTTACTAACATTGGGAAGATTTTCAGCAGTTTTTCAGTCATTTGAGAGCTTAAAAGAACCATTTCTAGAATTTTTTTCCAGACTTTGCGGCAGCATGCAATATTTATAAGGAATTCCCTGCCTTGGTAGCAACAACTGATGGTTACGAAAAATAAGTACACTACAGAATGCATGAATATTTTAAGTCTGCCAAAGACTGCTAGATGAAGATATTTCCAGCTTTTGCCTGGCTGGTTGATACTTAGTTCAAGCAAATAAGTGACAGAAGGAAACATATCTAGGAGGGAATGGAGAGGGCGTATGGGAACTCGCAACAGCTACAGTAAAAGATTTGTCTATGTTTACACAATAAAACAGCAGCAGAATCAGGAAAAGAACCAGTCTTCCGGTTTCTACTCCAGCCACTTATTCAGGGAACCACACTGTCTATTATGCGCTCAGATATTGCTGTAGGATTCTGTAGTACATGAATCAAACCTTTCCCCATCCTCCAAATAAAATTTCGAGATTATGCTGAATCTAGGCTTTTCCACAAAAATGTGAATAACTCATGCTTAATGAGGCAATGGAGAGAAAAGATAAATCTTGATATCACTGTAATAAAGTGCCTTTTTATGAGCACTCCTGTTGCTGCCTGACAATACTGGACATGATCCAGGTCTGTTTACAGTGCCAGCATGTCTGTGTCCCTGACTCCTGGCGCATCTGTACATTTTGTTCTTGGCATATTTGTATCTATGGAGCCAGCTGACCTTGAAACTCTCGTCAGAGGGAAAAAAAATAATAAAAAAAGCAGCAGCCAGAAAGCCTACCACCACCCATATATTTCACAGTTATTATCAGAAAATTTTTCCTCCGTTCAGTTTGCACAGAGATGACATTCAATAACACTGAAAATGTTCTTACTGTCCCTAGAGAGGCCTGTTTGGAGTGAAACCAAAGGAAATTAAAGACCTATCAAGCAATCCCCCGATACAGGTTCATAAATATACAACTGCAGGCAGTGACTGGCTATAGCACTAAGGACAAAATGTGCTGAAACTCTTCTACTTGGGTCCCTCCGTTCCTGCCTCCCCCTACTCCCTACTCTGCAAGGAGACCGGGTAGGTTCCCTACCACTCCTTATCACTGCATATTCGCATAAAATAGAGAGGTGGAAGCATTTGCTGCGGGACTAACATGCCATAGCGCACTGCTTCTGTGACAGCAAGGCTTTGCAGCCGTCTCTAAAAATACACACCTCTTTCAGACTGCAGCCTACTGCTGCTGCCTGCTGTAACGACTCCTTTCCCTCAAGTAGTGGATTGGTGTGTGATGGGACACACTTGGGCAACACACTAGTGTGCCTGAGGCATATGATGTTACAGACTATGGGATCTGAATTCCCCAGAAAAATGAGCAAACTCCCGAGAAAAAAGACATCTGCTATTCAGTCCTGCCAGACCCTGTCCCTTGACACAGTCTGTAAGCAGGCTGTCATGCCTGCAACACAAACTGCAGAATGACTTTTGGGGAACCCTTAGTTTGGAGACCTTCCTTAAAATGTTTCCCATCCTCCTGAAGTACGAATAGATGAGTTTTACTGTGACCTGCTTTACAACTGTATGAAACCGTGATGCAGATGAGTGACGAGGACCTTTCGGGCAGTCCTGAGAAAGGACAGCACTGCTGAGAGACAAACTGGGTCCTCTGCAATTTTCAAAGTCAAACTTCTCTGAAAGTGGGCTCGATTTGGTTACACTACTGTGCTCACTAGAGTGCTCCCTTACATGCTGTAATTTGTGCAGCAGCAGCTCACTAAAGTCACAGCAAAACTTGGATTTACCCTGCAGTCATTCAGTGAAGCTTTCCTTTCTGGCTGGATTTGCCTGGGGCTTACTCCTTTGCCACTCGATGCACCGACTCAAAATTTCAGATCTGCCTAGTGCTGAAGTTGTACAAGAAAAGATGCTTCACCCAAACGGATGAAATTTACTTTACTTTTCTGTTAGTCATGATATTTGTCCACTGTTTGATATGCTGAGACTGAGATTAAGGAGATCAGTGCAATGTGAGGCCATTATAAAACTTTCTCAGCGTGCAATACAACCATAGAAATAACTCAGATGACTCTACAAGTCACACTGCTCTCTGTTGTAAAAGCAGACATAAGGAATTATTGACTAGATTTCTCAGAATGTACCAGTATAAATGAAGCGTAACACCAGAACTGTAGACATGTTAAAGAGCGTAAAAATAAGTTTTCCCAGGAAATATGATGCCATATGGACATGGCCTTTGTTCTGGTGAGACTTCTTTCAGTTCCCCAGGCTTTTCTATGTCATAACATTTTCTAGCAAGACGACTGGGTTATGTCATCTCAGCACTTAAATTGCCTTGGGCTGTGGTGTTTCCACACCAACGATACCACTGGAACTTGCAGATTCAGTACTGTCCCATTCACAGAGAACGGATTCATTTGTGTTGACAGCTGGCATACACCTTGTCATACAATGAAGTTATTGAAACTGAATTGCCAGAAAGGCTACGATCATTGCTTTTGGGTGATTTATCTGGAACTTATTCAGCACTCTGAGCCAATGCCAAGAAAATTCCCTCATGTACCTACACCAGATGTTGTTCTCATCTGAACTATGTTAAATCTGAGATAAAATTACTAAAGCTAACAGACGTGTAGTGCTACTATCACCCTTGTTTCAACTCAGAACTACACTCCCCTCTGTGTCCACTCTATCCCCAAAAAATCAGCAAAACAACCACGGCTGGACCAAAAGTTCAGCCTCTTTAATTTTACCTGTTTGCTGTGCAAAATGGTTTTGTCATGTAAGAAAAGGCTGATGAACTGTTTTTCTTGATGACACTGGCCCTAATTTAAAAAGGAAGATGGAGCTTTGTGGTGCTTAGGCAGGTATGGCATGAAAATGCTAACAGCAGTGCTTTCTGCCCAACGCTTCACCTTCCCCCTGCCTCCCCTTTTCTTCCATCTTTTTAAGAGATTTTCCCACCACGTACAGAGCCAGCATTACCTCAAGCAGTCCCTGCACAAGCCAGTAGAGGGTGGTGGGCAGCCACATTGGTTTTTTACTCTCCTGACCATTCTCAGAGGTAAAGCCACACATCTGTCTGAAACGTTACTTAACCGCGCATCCTACTTGTAAGAAAGTACGAAAGGTTAAGCATGAAGTGGAAGCTTTACTGAAAGAAGGTCTTTCCCCATGGCTTTTTCATGGAAATGATACATGCCAATTAAGTACCTTACCCATATATTAGGACTCTATACAAGTTTACAGTTTTAGAAAGTACTTATGAGTTACTGTGCAGGACAAGCATGTTTCGGCATATCTACCATTTGCAGAAAAGGCCGTGCAACACTGAGATTCAACTCAGTGTGGGTGCTGGAGACCTACAGAAAATCCAATGGACATAAATCAAGCTCCTCTTCAGAAAGCACCTTATGGCTCTGTGGAACTAGACATGACAAAAACACATTGTAAGGGGGAAGCTTCAGCACAAAGAGACTTTAGTATAAGGACACATTGTGAGAGGAAGAACAGAGGACTGTCTTCAGCTACCTAACCTAGTCATTGAATCTGTTATGGCACTACCAGGTCAAGAGAGATAAGGAGCCAACCTTATTCAGAGTTTGCTAAATTCCTGCTTCCTATATTCCAGCACTAAGGCAGAGGCTCTAAAGCCAGCTGCCTCTTGAAGGAAGCTGTGTATCACCCAGAGCAACTTGTCCAAAACTTAACTAGGAACAGACCAGCCAGAGCTGTGCCCGCTATATCACTGCCCCTCAGGGACCATGTTTTTTCGGGCCTGCATATTAAGCCTTACATACATGAAGACATACCACTGACCATTTTCACTGCTCATGCAAAACTAGCAGGCTACAGTTATATACTTCAGTGTGTATATATATATATGTATATATATAGTTATACTTCAGGCTGCTTTCTATTACCAAACACAACAGCTCTCTGCTATCAAGCCTGTTCTTACTGCCCTCCCAAGTGACTCATTTTGATGGGTTCACTCATCTGTAAAACAGTCATTCTTTATATGGCTGTTTCTAATGTCCTGACCTTCAAAAGCAAGGCCCAGGGTTTTTGCATGACCGTCTAGTAAATGTACTTCTGTAAAGAGAGTGTGTAGCCAAAGTACCTGTAGTTCTTTGCTGAGAGAAAAATACCAGGATGCTTCACACTTTTTTTCTTTTGTTAACAGCAACCACACACTAAATCAATGGCAACTTTTACGAGTACAATGTGAGACTCTCAGCCCACTCTGCTGCCCTTAGAAACAAGGACAAATTTACCACCCAGCTCCGTCATTACTAGTGGTGAAGGGTGAGCTGTGGATTTACCAGAGGGAGGGCAGGAACTACAGGGGCTATAGGTCCCATTAGCACTGCCTACATGGCATACATACTCTTCAGTCATGCTTGCAGC
Source organism: Sagittarius serpentarius (assembly GCA_034782735.1). Taxonomy (NCBI): domain Eukaryota; kingdom Metazoa; phylum Chordata; class Aves; order Accipitriformes; family Sagittariidae; genus Sagittarius; species Sagittarius serpentarius. Next base: position 3,162,819 of record JAVKLA010000081.1, read on the forward strand.
TGCTCATAACAACAAACTTGGCTCCTGAATCCAGCTCTCCCTGTGGAGGCATTGCCTGAATTTCGCAAGGCCAGGCTCCGTGGGACTGTGAACTAAACTCAGACAACAATCAATGATAACCCTTTTCCCAGTGAAAGAACAGAAGAGCATAATACTTGTGCTGATTTCTTCACTATCCTGTCCTATGTCCGTGTTGCCTCTGGGACCACATTCCTACTCTGGCAAATAACTAAATAAACAATCACTCCACACAACTTGCTCACTTCCTTACTCTGCCTAACACCGTGGGCTCCATCCAACCCATTAGCTGCAAAGGAAATTCAACAGAGCTCTAATTCTTTCAAGTGGTATGCACTTAGCTTTTTTCATGACTCCCATGAGAGATCAATGCCTGACTTCAGTGGGTCAGGATACCAAACCAGGCTTTCTACCTTGCTTTCCCTTTCTCTATATTGGTTATCACCTGTGAAAAAATAGGATGATGACTGCTTCCTGTATCTTTCTCTGTCCCCTGCATTCCAAAAAAGAGGGTGAATTTCATTTATTAATGCTGATAGAGTGCATGGAGACTTGCAGATAAAAAGACGCAATGTGAAGCAGAATATAACGTTCCACCTTGCAGAAAGCTTATGCTTTACTATTTCTTTTCAAAGCACCTACTGACATTGCTAGGCAACTGGGATATTGTCCAAAATAAAACCAGTAGTAATAATCAAACGAAACCTGAGTCTAACACTCTATAAAATGCAGCTGAGGGCTGTCACGTAAACAGAGAACAGATGGAATGATGGTCAGTTGACCCAAGAAGTAACCTTAGAGATACATCCCAAGGGGGACATGACCACCACCCAGAAGGTCCTGCCTCAGAGGACACCAGAGGCATGCTAATATTTGGGAGCTTTTGAGGAGCCCCGAGATCAACTTGTTGGATTGTCGAGGGACCTTAAAGAATGGCAGTACAAGTGACAGCCGCTGTTGTGCAAAGAATAATGCAGTATTATATCTATGTAGAACTCTTCCTTTCTTCATCTGCAAAGTACAAAGGGAGGAAAAAAACTGAGGCACAGACAACAGACTTACCTAAGGTTCATATTCGGTTCTCCAGAACCGTGTTCACTGTTCTTCAGAACTAAAGTTCATATTCTATTCTCCAGAAACTGAATTTTGCTGGTGTTATTTAACACAGCCCCAGAAAGGCAACTGCAAGTAAGTACAATATACCCTAATCCACTTATCCCTGTTCATACAGCTCCTTACTGGCAGACAGGAGACAGTCCCATGCAGGTATACCTGGCCGTGCACCATGTGCCACCCCGCTCCTTATCAAGCTATCAGGTTTGCTCAAGCAAGCAGGATATCACATGCTCCAGAGAAAGCCTTTGGCTAGACACATCTATGCTCACAGCAAACCTGGACCAGACAGCCTGAGGGGCTCTCAAAGGTTGCTGTAGGGACATCTTGAGACCAGCGTTTTAGAAACATCTCATGCCCTTCAGAACAACATAAACTTCCATAAATACCTTTTCAGAGCGTAGAGAAACATGTTTATTTGGAAAACAATGAGAGAGGAAACACGCAGAGGATGAAATGAAGTGTGATCCCATTTTAAGGTTTCATACCATTTGATCAATTGCAGCTCAAAAAAACCTTGTTAGAGCACAGTGTGTACCTGAGACATCTGTGCTCGTTCTTCTTCCAAATTAATAAACATTGTCACTGAGCTGCAGCTAGTTACCATTTTTAATACCATCATCTGTAACAGAGGGATGAGAGCTCTAATGTCTAATGCAGAAGCCTGATGCTACTAGACAAGCCTAAATGAAAATCTAGAAACAAAACTTCAACAGGTGTTAACTGGTGACACTGGCTGTTCAATGACTTCAAACACTTTCCTACATACAGGTGTTTTAAATTCTTTTTCTAGCTTTAAGTAGAAAAAAAGATTTCAGAACCCCTGAGTCAGATGCCTATGTCATTGTTCAGAGCAGTCACTAGGTTTGTAGCATCACACATTCATAATTCCATTGCAGATTGCTTTGCTTAGGAGTGCCAGAGAGAAGGGGCGAGGGGACAAGGACACAGCTGCCAATATAAGAATATGGTGCTTTCTATCAATACAATCTATCTTTTCTCTGTATGCTTAGCTTAACTTCTAGAAAGGAGGATTCAGTGACTCAAAAAAGGGAAGTGACTCATGACTTAACATCCCTCACTGTATTCTGCACTGGTGATTATGCACCCTCTACCCAGCTAAGGACTACTCAGAGGTGCTGTCAACTCACTGATCCGGCTGCCCTCCTCCAAGTCCTACCCTGTGCTGGCTAGCTAGCTCGCTCTCCAGCAGCTAAACAGTCTTGTGCTAAACACCCAGCTTACTACAACCAGGAAGGAAAGAAGCGCCTTTGTTGCAGTCCACCCATGCCCTACATTTTCAGGGGAAGTAAGGGCTTCTCTGGAACGAACCTCCTCTGCCAAGCAGCTGAATTACAAGTAAATGCAAGTAATGAGCTTTACTCCTTCCAGTGAGAAGTTGGCCTAATTTCCTCCATGAACAGAGTTGCATAAAACCCATTTTCCCCACATGGCGTTATCAGCAGAGGTGTTCTACCCTGCAGGCTTGCCAGGGGACTGAGGGGTATTCTAGGCCACACTGTTTCAGGAAATCTTTTTTGCAGCTATGCTGTTCTGGCATAACAACTTAAAGAGTGCTAAATTCTTGTCACCTATTCTCTGTGCTTTCTGAAAAGTCACAGAAAAATTAAGTGTGTGAATGTGTCTAAAAGACACAAACCAACTCATCAGTGGGCAGCCAAGCTTCTCTCTCATGCTATGAGGTCATGAGTACTGTTCTCCCCCTCTCTCAAGCTGACCTGCACTGCTCTGTAAAGAAGCGGACAGATAATGCGAGGCCTCTGTTGCTGTTCAACTACTGACTATGACTTCAAGGAGTTAAATAACACAGGTCTCTGCCTTTCTGCATCTCCGTATGCATTGCCAAGCCAGCACTACAGCCAGCTTTGTTCTTGAATTTAAATAGCCTATGCATTTAAATTTTGTCATTACAGTTAGCAGAGGAGGCCAAGGGCTTCAACTACCTGCTGTCTAAGAATAAGGAAGGCTGAAGTGATTAGGAACCTTTTACTTTCATTAGCAGCAATGCTTGGAGGTGCTGGGAGGAATGAGGGGTATGATCAACGTCAGCTGTTACACTGTTCTTCCATTTCAGATGCTTGCTGTCCTAGAGATTTACACTTTCTTCAAGCTTATCTGCATGCTGGCATGCATGGCTATTTATTTAAGGAAGGGTGTCGGTGACACTCCCTGCTAAGAGGAGCAAAAGCCCAGTTCTCATATTTCTCTCAGCTACGATGGTGCTCGTTCACAGAAAAGAAAGGTTTGGGAATTAATCACAACTGGACATACATCAAACTGAATATTCAGTCTCCTGTTACTGCTGTACTCATTGCTACACTACTGTCTCAAATATGCTCAGCATTTACTCACACAAAATGAGACATAACTGGAAGGACAGAATCATCTCTCTTGGGACTCAGAATAAAATTGCAATGGATTTCAAATCCCTCCTCTTGGTTAGCACAAAGCAAATAAGTACTGGGAGGCTGCCTGCCAGCCTAGCACTCACTGAGGTTAATGAATAAACAACTGCCTGCAGTACTGACTTGCCTGCTATACTTAAAATATGTATCTTTGATTACATCTTAGGGAGACCTCTTCTTCTATAAATAATCATTCAAAAAGATAAAGGCATTAAATCTTTTTTCCTTTCACAAAACAGAGATTATTAACATTTATACAGAAAAACCGCTATTAGGCAAACAGGCTTTTCATAGAGGACCATCTTTTTATAGAAAACGTTGACTTTATTGTGGAAAACAGAACACTGAAAACCAAGAAAAAACTGCAAATATAGCAAGGAACATTCTGAAAATGTTAGCTCAGTCACACCTTGTTTTCCCAATTTCTTCTTTATGAGAGCTGCTCTCAAAGCATACATTTCCAGGAAAACAATGAAGCAAGCTCAGAAAAGGGGAGATCGTTGTGAATTAGCAGAGCTGCTGGCATACCGAGGTCACTTCGGAAAATGGCATCTAATTGCTTGGTTATGGATACCTTTTTGGAAATGTTACCCTAAGTGAATAAAATAATCATTTTAGCAAACACAATAGATTTCCAAGAGTGTCTTGGGTGATTCTGAATGTCCAACATGAGAGACAATAAAAAGAAGTCATTTTGCAGTGTACTTTGTAGGAATTTCTGCCATTTAATGGGTCTCAGACAGAGCAACTAGGAAACATTTGTCACTTGTGAAAATCTAGGTCATTTACTCCCCTCCTCCTGCTCTGCTTTTTTCATGCCAAATATAGAAAGAATTTTCTGGCTTCAGACTGAGTAAAGTTGTTAATTACACTCTTTCCTAAAAACCTGCAATTGAAATTGGGGGGTTTCTGAAAGCTGTGGAAAGCTATTCTTTTTTATATTATTCTTTTGACATGTCTTAAAGGAAAAAGGAAGAAAGCCCATTTGCTGTTAATATCTTAGTTTTGAGGATAATATTTAACAGAAGTAAATCCCTTTAAGGGCTCAACTGTGCTCTTTGAAGACAGTGGGAAAAAATCCCATTGAGTTTCATTGCAGGAGAACTAGCTTGCTTCTTTGAAAATTTATGTTAAACAACCTGCAGTATGTTGTGTGATGCAAGAAAATGAATTTGTGCCATCATGAACTGCCAATAGGTGAACAGGACAGGATTCCTGCATGTACTAGGCACAGTATAAAAATAATCAGATTATTTCAGAGTACACCACATCAATTAGCTCCTGGTAAAAGTATCTGGAGCAATTCCATCACCAGTTCCTGGTGCTATAAAAGCCTCTATGTGCTGGCATCACTGACAGCATACCTGCCTCACAGGAATGTTAAGAGGTGTAACGGATGGATTAACATGCTTTGGAGATGAAAAGTGCTGCTTGAGTATTATCAAATTCATTATTAATGACAGAGCTATTAAAACAATGGGATGGCTAATAACAGAGCTTGATTCCTTATATCAGTGCTTTTTGTCTTCAGAACACTCTGGGGCAAACGCTTGCATCACTGAGTCAAGTCACAAAGCTCCTGTTGGTTTCAACTGTGTGAACAGATCTGGCTCTGCCCAAGCCTTAAATAACTTTTTTTTTAACATACAAATCCTGTTCCCAACCTCCTCTAAGACTCAGAGAATCCTGCCTGCAGGATGTCCTCCACCTGTCCCTGGTAGGTGACTAAAAGCACTGGGTTCTTATTGCTGTATAACCAAGGGAAGATCAGCTTCCAGTCTGGGGATTTTAATGTTGAGGGTAGAACTCATTTATTTACGGTAGACCTCCAAAAGACAGAGATATAAACTGCTTCAGTCATCTAAGTCCTCTCTCTACTGATGGAGAAGGATGGGCACCTCTACAAGGCAATGCATCCTTAGGTGCCTGTCTTAGAGTGAGAAGAAATGCCTTCTGAACACGAGGGGGAACCAGAAGAATTAGCTTTATTAGACACCTAATTTTTGTGTGCCTATAGGTAAATGGGATGATTCAGGCTTATGTCACTCAATCCCTTATCAACAGGATGCAAAGGCACTCTACCGAAGGATGAAAAAATACAAGAGATGCACATTTCTTTAAGCTCCAAGACAACAGCAATGCAGAGGGAGTAACAGCAGCTTTACAGCAGTGAGTAAACTCCTGCAGTCAGACTTCTGCGAAGAGTTCAGATGGACTCTGAGATCCAACTCAAATCGGGGAAGGAAAGTCTAAGCAGGTATTTGGGCAAGGGCACAGGCATCTAATGCAGCACAGACCAAATAAATCAAACTGCAAAGCATTCTGCAGAATATGGGAGGCATCGAGAGGCATCTGGTTCTTTCCAAAACCACACTGCCCATGCAGAGAAAAGGCTTGATCCTCACAAGTAGTCAAGACACTTCTGTTGTGCTTGTACTCGTGGGAAGGGACAAGAGACTCGGATGTTGATGACAGTAAGAGTAACGTCAACTGCTTCAGGTAATATTGCACTACTTTCCCTAACTTTGGCAGCTCAACACTTCCGTCGTGTTTTTTATCCATCCAGCAGCTGTTCCCCTGCCTTTCACATACAATATATAAACCGAGCCGCAATGTTAATGAGCCATTGCATATAGATGAGCTGGCAACCAGTCTGAGCTGACACAGCCACACATAAAAGCCAAAGAGGGCCTTGGGCTCTCTTCCTTTGATACAGAAGCTGTTGGACCAAAGTACTGTGGAAATTGCATGGTCTAGGGGACACAAAGCTGGGCAGCTTTTCCTCCTACCTCCCTTCTGCAGTCACCTTTACTGCTTAAGACACAAGGTAAGAGGCTCAGTGCCATACTGTTTTCTTGACAGCTGAGGAAACCCATGATATTTCCAGATAAACTGTCCCTTCTGTTTTCTTGCACAAAACTGTCACCTAATGACTACAGCAAGGGAACCGGAGTGCTTTTTTGTGAAACAGAATGTTTGGATTCTAGTCTGCTTACTCACTGGCTTACCTTTCCTTGGGCAACCAGCCCTCTTGATAGTCCTCTGCTTCGGCTTCTGCTCACATAAAACAGGCTACTGAGGCTTAAGAAAACATCGTCAAAGAAAATCTCTGCATCTGCTATAGTCATCTCAGATAGCGAAGGCTGAAGATGGCGGTTCAGGCATTACTCTTCTCTGGGAATGCTGAGTGGTATTTCTGACAGGGACATGGGGCTGGAAGGGCCTTCAAGCATGGCTATGCGAACAAACTAGGGTGGGATAAGCTGATACAAGTTTATAGCATATTAGCCGCTGTGTGGTAACTGCCAGTACTGTTGTTTTAACCCTGTATTAGTACCACGCAGCCTGTCTTCACCTCCTAGTCACTTAAAGGCTAAGCATGTATACCCAGACAGTTAACAAGTAGCAGCTAACGATTTTCACAGCTATACCTTAAGTTCAACATGTTTCAGTTTCACAGCAGTAGTGCACACATAGCAGACGTTCCCTACATTCAGATGCACTGAGATGCTCAGAGGCTACAGTAACGAGTTTCTCAAAACTACTGTTAAAAAAAGTAACCACCCTTAAATTATCTTCCATTTTGGGCATGACAACATGTAGTGCATGCTTCACTTCCTTAATCTCACAGTCAATTACTTCTCTCAACCCATATAAACATCTGCAGGGAAAAAGAAAAGTCTGCATATGTGTTAGTATTAAATTTAAAAATCAGGGCGCACCACTTAAGGCTTGACTTGTCAGAAAATGGTAATTAAAAGTGTTCCAGCTGACAGTGCCCCTTTAATGAATTATTAGTAATGTTCTCTGAGAACATTTGATGAAAGGCACCACAAGAGTTCTTACTTAAACAAACCAATTTTCTGCATGATGCAACTTCACTGCACAAGAGGGGGAAAATCTCCATTATAGAATCAAATCATGAAAATAACAAAGTAATGGTTTGAATGATCAGGAAGTAACAGGTGCCCCTTCTGTACTTATTGCCCCTATTTCCTATACCACAGCCTTTTTCCACAGGTGCTTATCTAATAACCACCACTATTTTCTTAAATCCTGTTAAAAAAGCCCAATAAGGTGTAGCATAAAAGAGTTGTGGTCATCAGCTAACTCTTAACAAGCGTTACATGTACATACTACAGAGACTGACCAGCTCAGCTTTAATGCAGATACAGCAATGCCCAGGGACTGATCCTTTCGGCTAATACCTAATCACACTAGAGGCTTCTGAGCAGTGGTACGTGCATGACACAAACTTCAAAACAGTCAGCTTGCGCTGGGCAGTGTCAGCAGCAGCAAGCACACTCTCCTTCTAGGCACAGTCTTACAGGTGGCTTTGCATAAGAGCCTCGGCACATGGCGATACATCTGATTAGACATAATTTGCTGTTGTGCATGCCAGCACAGATCAGGCTGCTGGATCCTGACCCTGCTTTGCTGTGCTCTTGATTGAGGACAGGGGAACCGAACAAGGCGGCACAAAGCACAGGAGTGAGGAGGTGTATGCTTGAGATGGATGAGCAGAGGGCACGGGACTCTTAGGCTGGGCTCTCAGGCTGAAAAGCAGACAGCAAGCAGCTGAGGGGGAAGTGTGTGAGGACTTGGAAACACAGCCCTATTTAGCGGGAGCAATGTGTGGAGTGGGGAAGGATGAGGGCAAAGGGCACTACGTATTAATCATGGATTTGTATTTGGGTGTGAAGGAGACAGGGGGTTGGGAGGTGGTGAGACAGGTAGTGGAAGGAGGTCCTCATGCCTCATTTCCTTTCACTTTCTTGCTGGTTTCCAGCTCTGTCTAGATCTGTTGTTCATCCTTGACTGTTTCAGGAGAAATGTAACAGAGAGCAGCTCTGGGAATTCACTTTTCTTGGCAGAAGTTCTGTGGACCCCCCCTCCCCTCCCAGCTGGTAAGCAGTGATATTCTGGGGTAACTGAGGGGTCCTTGAAGGGGGGTGGTCACGGTGAAAGCACTTTCCAGCCATGGAGTTCCGAGTACCCTGCACCTGAAAGCTACTCTTGTGTTTCAACTGTTATCAGCAGCTCACCTTAACACCCAACAACTAAGGTGCATCCTTTAGTCTCTGGACTACAGTGGGAATGAGGGGAGTCTGGTACAGGAATGTAGACTTACCTTCCAAGCCAAATTGCTACTGAAGTGTCAGTTGCCTACTCCCACGGCGGCACAATCCACTAAAAGATGTACTAGCACTCTACACCCTGAGGCTCTATTTCTTGTCCGCGAAACAGGACTGTAGTTCAGCATGCATACTGGAGAAAAGGAGCTTTACAGTTAAGACTCAGTCTTTTCTTAGCCCACCCTGAATAGCTTCACAAGTCTTTTCCACAGAACAGGTAACTTGGACCACATTCAGGCTGCGGACAGCTGATGAGTTTGCACGCTCCATACTGAGTCTTCACAGAGGTAAGACGGTTTTATTCATTTCTTGATTTCACAACACAGGGTTTTGACATGTGAGCATGCTTTCTCTGCAGTATTGCATGATAAATGCAAAGTAATTTAAGTTGGCTCATACTTTAATAAACTCTCTCAACTACCTTCTGTGCTGTAGGGAGGAATGTACACAGAGTAACCGTGAAACAGGTAACAAACAGCAAGATATTGTTTGAAGCCCTAGGAATTTCTGTCCCAAAGATAAAACTAAGCAGTTAAACAAGCGACACGTGCATCATAGGATACAGCTACTGAGATCTGAATGGCCACTCTGTATGTGAATGTTAATATCAAGAGATAAACCAAGGAAATTAATCTCACTTTCTTTATTCATCTAAAATTTGGAGGTTATGTCTAATCTTGTCATCCAGGTTGCTCACACAACCTGGCGGCGGGCAGGTGAGATGAGATGCCATGAAGAACAGCTCCTCCAGTCCTCATATACGCCCTAACTCTAGCATCTCTCAAATTAGCTGCCTGGGCTTTTCTAACATTTTGAGGGGTAAAGTGAGGTGAGAGTAAATCCTTCATGGGGTTTGCACCACTTTACTAGGACTCTGGAAATCTCGAATGAATGAATTAGGTCTGCTACCTAATTGAATTCTGCATGAACTAGAGCAACCGATACAAGAACTTTAAAAGCTTGTTAATATCTGAGGCAAGAGCCTCACTTTTAGAAGTAATTTAGTCCCAGGTTCAAATTAGGTACTTAGCAGAAGCAGAAACTTAACTCAAAATAGGAGCCTTGGTACCTAGAGCTGCTTGTGTAGCTGAAGATACAGGTAAGTTTGAGAGGAGTAACTGGATGGAAGCAATTCGCCTTGAGATACCAGCTTCTGACAACTGAGGGGAACTCTGAGGCACTTGAGCTACTAAAATGGGCACTTCAGTAAGTTCCCTCAGGTTGGCAGAATGAATCGACACCATAGAAAATTCCAACAAGACCTAAGCTCCTAAACGGATGGGAAAGATGTACGATGCCTGTGCAGGTTAAACTGTATTTTCCACTGGAAATGAGACAGTAGGCTATTTGTAAAGGGTATCTAAGAATTCAACGTTCTTCTCACTTTTCTGACTGGTTTTGTCTGGAACATAAGGACCTCCTGCAGGAAATGCATTAGATGCTGAACAGTAAGAGGCAGAAAGAGCCATCGGGCACTTGGCGAGAGCATAATTTAAATACAAAGACTTGCACAGTGTGGGAACTCATAATAAATCTAAACTTAAGGCTTTAATTTGCAAAAGTATCTGCAAATCGGCTTAATATTTGTCCATCTCAAAAAGCCATAGTATATTCCCCTCTGTTTCACTCCTTGCTGCAAATATTAAGATATTATGCACGCAGCAGCTTTTCTCCTTCTTAGATAATAAACAAATTTCTGACAAGATAGCAATTGGGCATCTCTTATTTATATTCCCCTAAAATCTGAGCTCCATTAAAATTCTGACTACAGTAAGCTGATGCTGTGTTGCCAGTCCACAGCAACACATTCAAGAGGTCTCAAGGCTTTTTGCAATCATTGAATTTATCCACAGAACACCCTAGTATTGCTTCCATCTTATGAGCAGATGCGGAAACAGACACAAAGGGGAGAACATTTGTCCCATAGTACACAAAAAATGTGAAAAAGCCAGGAACTGAGCTCAGATATTTGGACTCTCTAGGGAATGCTTTATCACTTGACTATGCTTCCTAGGTCCTGCAGCCAGAAGCCTTCTTATTAGGGCAAATTAGTTTGTTTATGGGTTGAGACACAATACACTCACTAAGTTTACTCTTTGCTGTGGAATAGCAAGGAGTAGAATGTGCTGAATACTGGTCTCTGACCTTGGTAATAAGTTGATTTAATTGGATTTGATTTTTCAAATGTAACATCTCAAGTCAGCCATAAGCTCTGGAATTAGCATATCGCATCTCAACACAGGAGAGATTTTAAAGTAGCATAAGGAGATGAAGTCCATGCCCAATGAATTTCAAATTACGCTGAGGATGAACTGAGCCATATGCATGTCAAACTAAAATTGTGCAGGCTCTGAGTGCATCAAGCAGCAAAGTTATTAATGACTTACATTTGCTATTAAAGAATGCAAAGTAGCTATTTTGCACCCAGTTTGTTCATACGTCTCTTCACATCAATGACCCATGTGGTGGGTCAATAATTCACTCACTACACACTGAAGGCCAAGAATGTCTTGCAAGTCAATTACACTTATATAAATAATTAGGAACACAAAAGTAACTGAAGGATTGGAAGAAAAAAAGCTCTGCTGGTAAAATACTGCATACCCTCGGGATAGCAGACTCGGTTCCTGTCTTTAAATTTGCAGCTGGTGTTCCCCAGCACCTTCAGAGGGCACCGTGCATGCACCTGAAAGCAGGAAACAGCCTTAAAAGGGGCAATTTTGAGTTTTAGTATTGCAGGGAATAAGCAGGTACTTGTGTAACTAAAAGCTATTTGCTTCCTGTAGGAGATGTGAAAAAAAGCAGGACATTAGGCTAAGAGCTGCCTACGAAGATTTGATCCTCAAGATTTGCTCCTGAAATTTGTTTAGCTTTCATGGTATTCAATTGTAACAAACCACAGGAACATTTCAACCTATCTACTAGGCACAAGCAGACTCTAACTCAGACGGACAGAATTTGCTTCATCAGACCTTGTATGCAAGAGCACCAAATGCCTTTAATACCTCTGACTTCAGCTGGAAATCTCTGAAGTCAGGCTTTTTCACAACCCGTGTCTTGGGACCACAAACTGACTTTAAAAGCCATGGCAGGGGCTGCAGGCCATGCTATACATCCCTACAAAAGGCACTGGAATGATGGCTGTTACCCATGTCACGATGCAGCAGCCAAGAAGAGCTGAGGGGAGGAAACTATTGAAATGAGACTGTAATGGTACAAGACGTATCTAGACAGCTTGCTTGAACATCATTGAAATCAGGCTTCAGGAGCCAGAGGTAGGACTAAATCTGTCAATCAAAGTTGGCAGTGCTGCCAGCACTTGTGATTGGAGCAATACATGATGAAATCTTCCAAACTACTGGTGTCTGACAATCTTATTGTTGAACCTCAATTGATTAAACACGCAGCATGAGCCAGCAAGTGCCAATCTACCTTGCAGCTGCTATATGACAGACTTGCAGGCCCAGTGAGCTGAAAAAGGAGCACAGAAGATCAACAGGTAGCAGATGATGTTCTTCAATATAAGCTCAGCATGTCAAATAGACAGTTACCTAAAGGACCTCCTATAGGAGAAAGCCGATATTATCCAAAAGGGTACAAGGAAACATGCATCTCTTCAAGAATGCAATGAATCCTTTCCCTTTTTAACAATTCTATGGTTTGATCACTGGTTTCTCTGCTTTTTAGGTACACAGTAAGACTTAAGATTAGACTCTCCCTCCCAGATGCTCCCATTCCCTGTGTTACCAGCTGTAGTCCACCTGACTTTGATTACAGCCATCAGGGTGGTTTCTTTATACTTCTGAGGTAAAAAGCAAGTTCAAGAAAATTAAGTGCAAAATGCCTATTAATGGGGAGCAAGTCTGGAACGATACCTCTTTCAACACATCTGCTGGAAAACTTCTGAACGACAGACAGGACACAGTCATTCCGAGGAACCTAACACATGCCACATGCTCATGAAAAACGGTCTGTTAATATTCCTGTCTAAGAGAAACTGTGATCCTCAGTACAAAAATTCAAGAAACAAGGACAACTTGATTGCAAAACAATGCCAAATCAAAGCAACTAGCAGAACCAGTGAACACACAGAAAAGTAGCAAAAGAACTAATAATAGAAAAGACCTCTATAAACTACGTATGTGGGATTCACTTATGAAAGTACTAGTTATTAAAGGAAGGGGGATGAGAAATGCTAAGTACTAAGCAGTACAGAACTTATGCTGCAATGTAGCGTGCCTTTAATCTCTGGCAACTGAGACATGCAAAGACAGAAAACTACACACAGCTCAGCGATGTAAACTACCCAAGGAAAGAGCTACACATGTACACACACTTTCATCTTGAGAAAGCCTTCCTCACTTTGTTCTTTGTTTACATTAAGAAAGCAATAAAGTATGAAAGAACTGCCTTCTATACAGAAAAAAATAGCAATAATTTGTATTTAACGCACACCATTGCTCCTGAAAGATCTCAAAATACTTTAAGTGACAGCTGTGTTCAGGGATCCTTTCAGTTACTATTGAAGCAACCTGCTGTAACAGGGCAGGGAAGCCCAAAAGTTGCTTTGTAATAAAATAAGACTCTACATCATGAAAAACCATTCTCAACAGTAAAAGAGCCTCACAGTCACATGTAAAGTAGTAGAATTATTCTTATTTCCTTTGCAGACAGGGAACATGAGTTAGAAAGCAATGGAAACAGTCTGAGACCACAGAGTCAGGACTACAGCTCAACAGCTGCCTGTTTCCAGATCAATGAATCTTACTTTCTCCTCTTCACATCCTTAACCATTCCAGGTGAAGCTGCAGGCTACTGCTGCAGACCGCAGCTACCATCTATCCTGTCATCTGGTACATCTCCAATTCTTTTCTCTCACAGTCCTACTCTCTGAGAAACACTGGGGCTGGGGTTCCCACTCCAGGTTAGGTGCTCATTTGCCTTTCTCTCATGTTCCCCAGGTTCACACAGAGGGAGTATTACAGACCTGACAAATAGTACATCAAATCCTCTCTCTAAGGCTGACTGAGCGTGCAGTGTATGACCACACAGCAGGGCCAGCAAGGCTGTGGTAGTCTGTTTTGAGTATTCTTCTACTGCGTCTCTCCTCTGGAGCTGGCACTGGCAGTTCCCTGTGATGTGAACTACTGCGAGAAGACTTTATACCACAGCAATGTTTGCTTTCTTGCTTTTGTTCCTGCTCAGAGTGCAGAGAGAGAACAAATTCATGCTTTTCTTGTGCATTGAGTAAGCAAGGACCTTTTTCCAACCACACTGAAGGCTACTGCGACAGTGCTAAGTGTTTTCTGTCAGCAGTATTCCCCGCACCCAGAGATGGGTCCTTTTTGGGGTGGTATGAAGCCACTATCAGTTTAAATTTACCAACACTTTGGAAAGAAAGAGTGAACGTGACAGCTTTTATACGACAAGGTAACGCTGAGTACTGAGATACCTTGAGATTAGATGCCAAAGCAGGGTCAGAACTGTCAGAGTGTTCACAGGTGGCTTTGCCTTGGGTAATGGCCGTCTTCTAGCTGTGTCGCTGATGCCCCAGTCAACTGCCTCTCAGCCTCTGGGACTTCTGCAGAAAGCCCTTTTCACTGCACCATGCTGGTGACTGAGACTTGACATTGCCAAGCTGTAGAAACAAATTGTAAGTTAATGATTCAACTCCTTAAATACTTCAGCAAAGAACAACAAAATGAGAGAACACGGAGAATTGGCTCACATGACTCTGTCCATTTTCCCTGTGACTTTTATGTGTGGTGTTTATGCAGTATTGCCTCCCCAGCCCACATCTTACTGCAATGTAGTTCCTTGGTTACAGATAGCTTCTGCTCTGTCATACAGGTGAGAACTTACTACAGTCTGCCTTTCTCACACATCTAGAGTGCAATGCCTCTTTCTGGCAACAGAGAGGAAAAGTAACCAGACAGAACCTGCCTTTCTCCTTTAGAAAGCTTCAACAAACAGCAAAGTGTTTTCTTTTCAAGACTTCTCAGTAAATCAAAATTAATTCTCTTAAAGTAGAATACAAAACTAGCATAACACTGTTGGTGAGTTAAATCCCTGATTTTTTTCTCTTGCAACCACAACAATGCATCACACACAAGTCCACTGCAATGAGAATTATTTGGGGTTTTTTTTGACCAAAGAAAAAAAATCCCAAAAGATAGAATTTGCTCAAGAAATAGTTTCTCCCAGCAAGCCACTTCCTATTGAAAATTTGATATTTTCAATGGAAACCTAATTGTCTGAAAATCCAAATAGCTCTGTCGGGAAATTCTGCTGTATAGTAAAGACAGCTTAGCTCCCAATTCTCTGTTCTCCAGAGGCAAGATACCCAGCATGACTGCGTATCTCATGATGCAGCCCGAGAATGAAGTTGATCAGCCGCTGTGTGGGAATTCTCTGTCACAGTAGAAGGTGCTATGGGAGATACAGTCTAGTCATGGAATTAGTCTGGCACTGCAAAAATATCAAACAATGAAGTTTTCTTTGGTGCCTATGAAGTGATCATTGCTGGGGAGTGCTGGCAAATGTTTTTGTCTAGACAGAGCTATTTTACAAGTGCCGTGTTTCTAGTCAGCGGCACAAAGGCAGTGACTGTGGGCCACGGCTGACCTCTCGCCTCCGTGGCACAGAGGGCAGGAAGAAATGCTACTTCTGTAAATTTACCAAAACCTTGACGGTGTTTGCGTATGAGACATCATTTGCTCGCCACTCAGCTGAAGTCTTTAGACTCTCTCCCCCAGTAAATGCAGTCATGGATTAATGTTGTATGCAGCACTAATTACAATATTATTAATTGCTAACAATGACAGTAATGTCTTTATTGCTGTCAATCTTTTATTCATACACCTGAAGTAAGTATCTTAACCTTTGAGGACCCCAAACACTCCTAAGCTTTCAGAAAACACGATTTGCTTGAGTCTCCCCTGCTGCAGTACCTGTTCTTTCATTTATTCATTTGCCTGTATTCTCATGAATGAATTATTTCTTCAAGTCAGCTTTGGGCGGGAAAACTGCAGCCTGTCTTTTCAAACCATGTATACATGGCACAGTGTAAGCAACATTCCTTGGTGCAAATTAGCTACTGCTTGTTATTGCTGAAACCTTATTGGAAGTGTGACTCCAAGGTGCACTCAAATAACACAAGGGCTGCTCAGCAGCAGAACATATCAGGTGGCAACAACATATAAACAGATACAAAGCACAATGAGAAGATCAAATTTTAAGGGTCAGAAACCCCCGGCTATAGGCTGGCAAGGTATTACAGCAGTCTTCCTGAAGTGGCTTAGTCCCTTCAGTAACCAGCAGTTTCTGTAAAGTCTATACAGCCCATATATGTCAGAGCATACATGTTTCCTTCCCCCAAATATCAGGGCATGGGGGAAGCAAGGGAAGGAATAGTACATGTCTTTGTTATATTACCGTTGGGGTGGCTGGGACAACCCTGGTTCACCCAGTTTAAAAGATAAAAGGATGAAACCACCTTCCCTGCTATCTAAAGAGGAAAGTTAGGCACTTAAGAGGACTTCTTCATTAGGTACTCACATAAACCTGTGTGCTCACAGTAATCTGGGATGAAAGACATCTGTTCTAAAGATATTTCATATTCACAATGGATATTATGAACTAATGCACAAGCTGCAGGCAGGTACCACTTTGCCTCTCCTGCTGAAAAATGGCTATCATTGCAATGGAAAAAGGCAGCTCTTTAATGTCTTACAGTAGTCCTATTTAGCAGGAGAGATGGCAAAGCCGGGGATAAGGTCCTTTGGTGTATCCACCAGAAATTCCAGTTGGACTTTAGGTTGGCTAAATGTAGTCACTTGGACTGGAGCTGTGACAAGACTCCCAGATTAGCACGCTGAGCCAGATTTCCCACATGGAACTGGCATTTCAGGCAACACTTTGGAGGCATAGCCACAGTGTTCAGCGCTCAGATGTGCTGTCAGGAATAAATACTTAATGATGACATCACCAGGTCCAAGAAGAAAGCTTGCCTGTGTCAGCTTGCCAGCACCAGCAGGTCTGGTCCCTTTGCTAATGTGTCCATCAGAAAGATAATATGGGCATGGAGAATGGTGTAAATCAGATTCTTTTTACCCCCAGGGCTAACTGGCTGCTCTAGGTGAGCTTATGTTCTTGCTCTACTTACAATTGATTCAACAGAGGGCTAGCTCTCTTTGGCAGTCCTTGATTCCGATACAATTTTGATATCAACAGCAAGACAAGAGAGATGGGATGCTGCAACTGTCATCCCATCACAAGACACACATTCCTACTCTACCCAGGGCAGCTACTGAAGGGCAAATGAGCTATACTCTCCAAAGGTCTTGGTAGTAAAGCAGCCAGCAGATAATACACCATGAGACTAAGTGTTATAGTTTGCTTTTCCGAGAAAAAAGGATTTTATAAGGTATTAGGAATTGGATATTTCACATACTTTGTTCAGAGAAAGTTCAACAAAAAGAAAAACACAGAAAGGACTGAAAGAAGATCGGAGTTTTGAAAAGACCTGAACAGGGCTGAAAAAAAATAATCCTTTAACTCTGTATCCCCCTTTCTTCTACCTAAGCTTCTTAGGACTTCATCTGAATCCCTAACAAAGATGTATTTCTAACGAAAGCTACGGGTTCCAGTGGGCTGCTTTTCATTTATGTTGCCTCCCCCTAATGATTCAGGTCTGCCAGCTTTGCTCATACATCCATTGCTGTGAGGGAAGAAATACATCTGAAGCCACAGATATCAGAACTTCAGTGAAATAGCAGGTGACGGAACTTTGTTCTTGTCAGGCCCCCATCAAACATTAAACACCTTCCCCTTCCTTCACTCACTCACTGATCTCCCCAAGTGCTGCACGTGGCTGAGATTAAAGCCATTTCCCTGGATTAATGTGCTCCGCACGCAGTGTTGCACAAAGGACTTACCCAAAGAACAATTAAAGCGCCTGGTCATTATCCCCAACATTCAAAATTTTTCAGAACAAAACAATTGAAAGCAAGTAAGAGCAAAGAGAACTGCTCAATTACATTTCTGAGTGAGCAGAGGAACTCCAGCTGGTACGTAGCAATCAGAGGAACTGTAATGATTGTTGTTACCTACTTGCAGGAATGCAGAGAAAGGAAAAGGTAGAAATGCATCTGTTAACTAACTTTCTGGGCATTTAACAAATATTCTGGGTGGAGGGACTGACAGATTAGTTAGTAAAGATCAGGAATCTCAGAAGGGAAATCTGAAAGTTTCTGCCTACTCTAGTGATCACTGTGAAATACGAGACTGGAACAGGGAAGTGGAAACTCCTTGTTTTCATAGCTAACCTTGACATGTCATCTTTATTCATTGAGCAGTTTTATTGGTAAATGCCCCATTGTTTAAGAATACATGCAATGCACCTTCTAGAAACATATTATGCCTGGGGACAGCAGCAACTTTGCTGACTCCTGCAACACGGAATTTCACATGCAAGATGGACAGTAATGCTGGGTTTATTTGGGCCCAACAGGAAACATATCCTGGTAAATATTAGCTAAGACGTAGTTGGGTTACCTTCGCTGACTTAAACTGAAAGGACTTTAAGTGCTGTATTATACAACTCGCTTTATATAATCTCCTCTAGACAGTCCATGATATACTCACAGTGTTCTTATACAGGAGGGAATTTTTCTCCTGCTGAAGGAAATCACCACACTTCAGTTTTGTGTGGGAGCAAGAAAGATTTGTTGAAGGGAGAATTCCTTTGTCATGCTGCCTGAAGAAGGGTGTAATTCTTCTGCCTCTTTGATCTACTTGCGGGTAGCTTAAGCAGGGCTTGTAAAACAGCCTCTGAAGAGGGCATGTAAGATTTAAAGAGGCAGAAAAAGAATGGTAAATTTGGGGATCTGTTTTCAAGGTTCCAGTCTGGTGGCCGTGCTGATTAGCTTGCTCGCATCTCTTCTGTGATTATTACCTGTTGAATTGTATGTCCAGATCCTTGATCAAATTTCCAGAAGTTTCCAGTGAAGGCTGAATCAGACCTGCCAGAATTGTGGTAGCAATTCACCACAACCCCTAGCATGAGAAGACAGGCAGATTAGAAACCAGAATTTTTCTTCAGATTTCTCCCCTTCACATCTATTCAGCAGGATTAGGAGCACATCTGCTGTAGCTCACCTGTGCCAAAGGTATGCACGTGCAGCTTATGATGGACAGGGTGAGGCATCCCAGCATTTCACACACTATTCTGGTAACAACAGTCAGTGTTCATGTTATTGCAGAAAAGGACAAAATGAATGCGAATGACAGCTGAACCTGCGTGTTTCTGCACAACAGGGGTGTCAGAAGTCAAATACTGAAAAACTTTTTTGAATAGTGTGTTGCACAGGAATATTTTATTTTTGCTTAAACTATTCATTACCATGAACATATTAAAAGTGCGTCAGGAAAAAATTTGAGGATTGTTTAGAAAATGACCTCATTCCCCTCTTCCTCGGATACGTGCTTAAAGTTTAACCTTTGTCAGCTACATTCGCAACCAATACATTCAGCAGCAAAAGTTTAAAATGGTGAAAAGCTACATTACAACAAAAGTGACCTTCATTTTTTTATCCTAGTTTCAATGAGCAGAGGAGAAAGGCGATTTCAGTCCTAAGTGCAGAAAGAAGGCGACTGTATGAGACATAGAAACAAATTCCTTCTCAGGGCTGTTGATACAAATAAAGACATCAAATAATAGAATTTACTTCCAGCTTTACAAAACGTAATTCATTTTTACTTAGACTCCATCACTGATAATTTAGTATTTTCCCTTTGCTACTGATTATCATATCTAAAGGTATCCTCTGGCCTCCGTAACTACGTCTAATGGAAGGATTTCTGGTTTAGCCAGATTTGGCAGCTTCTTTAAGTTAATCTAGATGCCTACAGAGTAAAGGAAAGAGACTTTGCTAAACAGCAGCCCTTTCCTTCGTAAAACAATTGCGGTGACAAGACAAGTGGACCCTCAGAGGGTGCATGCTTCCTTTACTGTCAGTTAGGAGTCAGCTGCACAACTGGCATAGGCAAATATCTATCATTTAAATGGCTGAAGTTAAACGAGACAAATTTCACACTAAGTAACTCACATCAGTATGTCTAAGCCACTACAGGCCTATGGATTACTCCCATTTTAGATCTATGAAATTAGGGTTTAAGGGAGCTAAACTACTCTTGCCACAGATATTTAAGCACATTATTACCCCCTGAAATCAAGCGAAATTTGGGCAGTCCATTCGACAACAATTTGAGCCTAAGCATTTTGATCCTAGCCACAAAGGGAAGCCTGGGTGGGACGGCGATATGATGCAAGGTTTCAGGTAAGTGTAGCATGCCTCTCAAAAAAATCATCCCTAAGCGTTGTTTTAGTGTCACCTTCTGTTGGGAAGGGTAATGCAGCAATAAAGTAACAGTAGTAAACAATTATAATGCCCCAGCATCTCCTGATCAGAGACGCACTCTTCAATTCCAGGTCCTTCTAAAGAAAACATCATCCATAGCAGCTGCAGGTCCCCAAAACAGTCAGGTCTCTCCGTGGCTGGGGACACTGTGACCTTAGAGACACAGTTAACTCAGAACATCCTTTGTGTGAGTCAGCCCTGAGAATATTTTCCCCTGAAGTTCTTATTTCAGTTGGTTTTAAGCTGAAGCATTTTGCCCCCAAGAAATATGATTACAGTACACAGTTAAATTCAGCTACATGAGAAGAATTTTGTTTAACAAAGGCTAAATAAATAGGCACACAAGGGTACACTTTCAGGGTGGGTTAGCACTGTGCACTAATCTAACACATCCTCTCTGGCAACAGAACGTATTTTATGCTTGAAGGGCGGTCAACTGAAACCAATTATTTCTAAGAACATTCCTAAGTTTTAGGTCAAAATCAGACCCTAGATCTGTCTATGAACATAACAGGCAAGCTCTAACTCCACAGTGGATCGACCTCCCCCCACACCTGCATGTCTGAATAACTCCAAGACTGGGAATTTTCCAAATGCAGGTTGATCCAAATTCCACACCTGAACATATCTGTAGTATTTTCTCCATCAATGACTCTTATTCCCTGGGTGTCTTGTTAACATGACCAATTATAAAGCACAAAATTAACAGGGACACAGAGCTACACTTTCCTTTAAGAACAAATTTCTGCATCTGATCCTTTAGTATTAGCATTACCTTTGTGGCGAGTAAGCATCCAATTCTCCTGCTGCTGAAATTTAATCTTTTCTTTTCTTCTCACCTAAAAGTCCTATTTGATATGCTTTTGTGATTCCAGAGTTTAAAATTCACACCCTCAAACCCAGTCTATAACTATGCTAAAAATAACTGCATATCTAGCTTAATTATGCCTTTTGCGTCTATCCTCTCATTTCTTCCTAAATTCACTATCCACATCACAGCCAGGGTCTCCTAACACCAATGTACACATACACATATTTGCATAGACAGGCCCCACTTCATCTTCT
Source organism: Sagittarius serpentarius (assembly GCA_034782735.1). Taxonomy (NCBI): domain Eukaryota; kingdom Metazoa; phylum Chordata; class Aves; order Accipitriformes; family Sagittariidae; genus Sagittarius; species Sagittarius serpentarius. The sequence continues at coordinate 3,183,996 of JAVKLA010000081.1, forward strand.
AAAAGGCCGAAAAACCTCCTCAAAAGCCAGCCACTCCCCACCAGTCTCCCCGACATATGTCCACGATGAAGTTGCCTGCTTCTCTATGTCTCCGCTTATTCAGCTAAGCAGAGGACGATATTAACAGTTGACTGATTCAAAGTTTACTGAACAAGCCAAAATGATTATTTTTTGCTGGAATGCTCCTTAGGCAAGTATCTGTTAGTTTCCTCATATACCTACTGGAACTTTTCCCCACCAGCTGAGGGAAAATATGCAAATTATATAACTTTTTCCTAAACAAGTGTCTTGAGACTTCATCAGGATTTACTTCACGCCTGCAGGTATAAAGGAAACCTGCATTACCCATAATGTTTATTATTTCTTACTCTCCAGAACACTATCAGCAGAGGGAATGTTCAACTACCTCCGGAAACGCTTTACCAGCCACATCAGAGAACGGAGCCGGCGAAGAGCAAGGCTTGTCTCTAAAGATGGAAGGTGTAACATAGAGTTTGGCAATGTAGAACAGTCAAGGTTTGTCTTTTTGATTGATATATGGACAACTATCCTGGATCTCAGATGGAGATACAAAATGACTATCTTCATTTCAGCATTCTTAGGCAGCTGGTTTCTGTTTGGTCTCCTCTGGTATGTTGTGGCATACATACACAAAGATCTTCCAGAATTCAATCCTTCCATAAATCACACCCCCTGCGTTGAGAATATCAACGGCCTGACTTCAGCTTTCCTGTTCTCCTTGGAGACGCAGGTAACCATCGGTTACGGCTTCAGATGTGTCACAGAACAATGTGCCACTGCCATTTTCCTGCTCATCTTCCAATCTATCTTGGGGGTAATCATCAATTCTTTTATGTGTGGTGCCATCTTGGCCAAGATATCGAGGTCCAAAAACCGGGCTAAGACCATCACCTTCAGCAAGAATGCTGTCATCAGCAAACGTGGTGGGAAGCTCTGTCTCCTTATTCGGGTGGCAAACCTCAGGAAGAGTCTGCTGATTGGGAGCCATATCTATGGAAAACTTCTGAAGACCACCATCACCCCAGAAGGAGAGACAATCATTTTGGACCAGGTCAACATAGATTTTATAGTTGATGCTGGCAATGAGAATCTCTTCTTCATTTCCCCATTGACTATTTATCATATCATAGATAAGAACAGCCCATTCTTCCACATGGCAGCAGAAACCATTCTGCAGCAAGATTTTGAATTGGTGGTGTTTTTAGATGGCACTGTTGAAGCCACTAGTGCTACCTGTCAAGTGAGGACATCCTACATCCCAGAAGAGGTGCTCTGGGGTTATCGCTTTGCTCCCATTGTGTCCAAGACCAAAGAAGGGAAATACAGAGTAGACTTCCAGAATTTCAGCAAGACAGTGGCTGTGGAGACTCCCCACTGTGCCTTCTGTCTCTGCAATGAGAAAGAAGCTAAAGCCAAAGAGAAGAAAGGTTATGACAATCCTGGTTTTGTCTTGTCAGAAGTTAGTGAAACCAGTGACACAAAAATGTAGTTCTAAATATTCAGGGGACTGTATCTTTTTTCATAATAAATTCAATCTTGAGAGGATTAATAACTTAGTAAAACAAAAAAAGAAACACAGGTTTGTTTTTACTCTAAAACAGCATTTATCTTCTCAAAAGACTCAAATCAAAGAGGAACAGAATACCAGTGATCTCCAGAACACTATTTAACTACACTGTATGTATATTTCATAGAAGTTATATTTTTATACCTATGGGACATTTTATGAAGCTGCTATGTTGGAACGTCCAACTCACTTAAGTTCCCAGAGGCCTGCAAGTCTGTTAAAGAGCCTGAAAAGATGGAGACAGACTTTAGGACACGTTGAAGATACACAGCTGTTGGAATGAGAACTTGAAAAGGGGAGACAGAAGGCAAAGCTAAAGAAACCTAAGGGACTTAGGAGCCAAAACCTCAAAAAAATGTATGTTTCTGGTTGCCAAAGTCCTCTATGAAAGCAGACACTCTGGCTCCAGAACACTTGAGCACTTCTGAACGTTTTGCAACAATTCCTTCTTTCTTTGAGGCTGGTACAGCTACAGAAATGGAGCATTAAGGGATGGTACATGCTTAGGAAGCTAGAAAAGAGAAAGCTTGAGCCATCCTGCTGCATCTAGAACTCTATAAAACACCAATTCTCTGCTGTGAAAGCCTTTGATTCCTTTCAGGGAAAAATAGCCAAATGGGAATGAGAAGTGAAAAACCAGGGAGAAGCAGAGACCCACTATGGGAGAAGAGGAATTTTGCAGCTTGTTCCTAACTGCCTCACCCTTCGGATACTCTTCTCCACTTCCCCAGGAGCTGGCTAACTGTGAAATTAGGAAACATCTGAAGACAACTGTCCAGAAAGGTGAGCCACAGTAGGGAAATGAAGAACACATTGATTGCTTCACACCTGGCAGAAAAGCAATCCACTTGGAGAAGAGAAGAAATTCCCAGCTCTAGATGTATCCTTCAAAAAAATCCACAATGCAAACACAGATTATCTTTTCCTTTGAAGCATGAAGGTCTTGTTAAAACAAAAACACAGCATAGGAGCCTCCCACTAACAGTGGGCTTCAGATTTAGTTCCAAACCATTCATCTCACCACAGCAAAATGTGCATCCCTACAGGAAACAAGTTCTGCTCAGTGGTAGCTAAATAGTGGCAAACATTTGCCGGGTATGATTTTTGACATTTAGGTTTCAAATGCAACAAGAAGCTTCAATAACTTTTTGGTGAATTTCCACTTCCTCACAGCCTTCCCCCCCCGCAACTAGTTCTTTTGCTGAGAGTTCTAGTGACAGACCAAAGAGAGAGGTTTTTGGGGAACTCTTCCCAGTGATGTAATTCAGCTCATCTATTTCCAATACTGTGGTAAAATGGAAGCATCTTTTTAAAAGCTGCTAGACTGAGTGGTTTTAAAAGAAGGGGAGAATTAAGCAGGTCAAATGACAACAAGACAAAGTTATTTTGCAAATGAACATAATATGAGTATGGAAATCAAACTCTGGGAACCAAGACTGTTCACTTCTCAGTCCCAGTGTAGTATTAACTCCTTTGTTGGTTCAGAACAAATCACTTTATGTATCTCAGATTTGCCGTCTGTAACACGGGACATAAAGTACTTACGCTGTATAAAGAACAACATTATGAACAATTATGTCACTAAAGCACTTTAAAAGCCAATTCTCACCTGTCTCAATCTTTCCTCTCTTCAATGCACCACTTTTACACCCTTCACTTCTAGATGGAAAGGTTAGCAAGAAAGGTCTGTTCTCACCGGACATCAGAACTAATAAAGATGGCTGCACTGTGGCTAGAACTGTGGAATGCTAGAACTGCCAGCCAAAACCTTCAAGGTGAAATATTGGGCAATATCTGTGAATTAAGTGCATGGTTTTCACAACCTTGCAAAATAACACTGTCAACTGTAAAAACACATTTACTGTCCCAATCACTACAGCATCTGAGCCCCTCCAGCTATCAGTGCATCTCAGACTGTCTGCTTGGAAGGACAGTTGTTTTATCCTCCACTTGGAACAGCACAGCAAAGCACAAACAGTGAGTGCTTAGTGGCCATCCACAGAAATCCAGGAGGGAGCAAGGAAGTGAAATGAAGTCTCAAGAGTCCCAGGCTCGTCTGAACCAAAACCCTACTCTGCTGCTCAGTCCTTCCATAGTTGCTTCTACATTTCCTTTATAGGCTTCCTGGACAGTTGTCCTGTGTGTAATTTCCCTAGAAAGCGGTACTGTCAGTATTCAAGGCTTACAAGTTATACCTCTTACCCCTGGGAGAAGAGATGCACCAAGATGCCCTTAATAGAAGTAGAAAGATAGTCTTTACTGTACAAAAAAACCCAAGTCAATAGGAAATCCATTTAAAAGGTCAAACCCAGCTATGCAATGAGGAGACAGGAAAGATTCCTGTTTTTTTATGTAAAGCTGGTTTGGGATGTTAGTGCTAGGGGGAAAAAAAAATAATCAAATACTACTCCAGTGCCTGTCCAAGAGGTGGGGTACATCCTCCAAAGTTTAAAGGGTCCCCAGCCAATGCACTTTCAGGCAGGCACTGCCCTTGGAAAGCCATCTCAAAATCTTAAACCTCTACATTCTTCATGACACAGCTTTTTAACCTTTTGCCCTGTGTCTCTACAGCACAAGCACAAGGAGGCATTATTCCATGTCTAAGAAGTACAACGCGCTACCGCAACTCAAAGATACTTGATCTCACTGCAAGGATGATTACATGTTGTTCACTATTCTGACAACACCTGCCTCAAAAGCTAGCTCTGCTGCCTGCAGTAAGGGAAGGGTGACTGTATTCTTTTGCATGTTTCGGTATTAGAGGGGGGACTGGCTACTGCGCGAACAGAGGAGACATGAGGGGGACACAGCCAAAGTTGACAGGGCCATGGCTGAGCTATCAAGTTTACTTAAGAGGGGGATCATACTGGGACCTAAACGGGAATCTCAGGCTGAAACCCTCCTCCCATGAGCCTCACGCTGATTGTCACTTCAGGAAACGCCTGCCAGTCCCTGCCTGCCAGCCGTGCACCAAGCAGGAGATAGAGCACTGTAGTCAGAGCCCAGCAGCAGGAGAACAATGAGTGGAATTTCCTCTTTCTGTCCAGAGAGGGCTGTTTGTCACCAGAGAGATAAAGGCCCAGGGCAGGGGAAAAAAGTTATCAGAAGACATGCCGCGCACAGTGCCACTCAGGACAGACTCCATAGGAAATCTATTTTGGGGGCTGTCACCCCTACTGCCATTAAAAGAAAGTTCAGTTAAGAGGATGAAAATAAATTTAATCTTGCTGAGCAGAAGTGGCTGGAGGGAACCACAGACCCGATACTGGAAAACAAAGACTGGTTTCTTTACCCGTGACACTGTTTCATTTTTACATCTCCATAGCACTCTTCTCAAGCCTTCTGGTTCTCTTCTCCCTCCCTGTCTGTCCATCCAGTCTGCAGGCTGCCCATACTGTTGCAGCAACAATTAGTCCTTTCCACAAAGTGGAACATGCAATAGAGGCCAACAGCCTAGTCAATACAAAGCAAAGGACTGAAAAGAAAGCCTAGTCTCTTCAGAAGAAGAGATCAAACCATGTACTTATTGCTGGATTAAGGCCTAAAGGATTTAGCTGTGAAAGTGTTAGCAAAGCAGCTAGGCTTGGGAATAATATGTCTGCACTAAACTTAATTTATCTTCTCATTTCACAAACAACATGTTTCTTCTACTGTATTTATTTTAAACATTCATTCAAGCTGTGCATAATATTTCAATCATTTTGAAACAGATTTACCCTCCTGCTGGCAAATGAATAAGGCATCCTGCTGACTGCTGGAGAAAGGGCCATGAATTAAAATAACTGCTTTTAGTAAACTGACACGTGCTAGTTAGCTGTCTCCACACACTCTTTGGTAGTAACTGGTGAAAAGAGACTCCTAAATAACAATAATAAAAAAACAAACCCAGGCAAACTGTTTAGATACTCGTACTGACTTGCATTGTTGGAATGTGGCAGACCACTGCTAACTAGCTCACAGCAACTGCCTGGATAACTCCTGCATGTACACGCTTCCTTGTAAACTCAACTACTCACCCATAAACAAGTCAGAAGCGTGCAAAGCCCTGACACAAGTGAGAGCAGCTGAGGTGTCATATCCTCTTTCCTCTCCCCAGGCAGCAAACTGATGTGGTTAGACTCATGCGAATTCAGCTGGGAAGAGCTTTTATTTCCCCTTCCCTTTTATTTTGCCCCCCTTCAATTCACCCCCGCCTTGAACTGTCATGGTGCTGGCCCGATTCCTGCTCCCCACACAAGCAGGGAGAAACCACAGCACAACGCAAGGAATGTGAGCAGAGCCCTTGCCGCGGCAGGGACGGGGGAAGCTGAGCCAGTTCCTAAACCCTCTGGTGAATCTGTGCCTACAGCTTCTTGCTGCAGCCTGGGGAACCTCTAGGACAACACCGTCACTGGCCTTAAATCACATATAACCCTGTGATGATGTCACTGGAACAAGAGTGAGGAAGGGTAGAGCCCTCTCTCCACAGCTGCTAGAATACACAATATGTTTCTTGAGGCCAAGCTGACATTCCTGTGGTGGAGGCATCTGCTTGGGGAAGCTTATGACTTCAACAAACTCACTGTTACACAAGACAGACAAAAATTCTTCCTGCTCCAGGGAGGTGGACAAGCAAGGGGAGACTGGAAATGAGACAATCTCGCTTTGCATCTCTATCTGCATGCTGCTAGCCAAAATTAAGCGTGGAAAGTATCAAAGCCCTTGCTCTCCTGGATGACCGCATCCCAAGCAAGCTCCGCAGAGATAATGTCACCGCATTACTGTGTTATCACAACCCACCACAGAGGCAGGCTAGGATGCTAGAGCCCACGCAGGGGTGCTGTCGCAGGGATCCGAGCGATCCTCTGTCTTCTGTCTCGTTGCCGCTTGATGGCAGCCCTTACCTCCAGATCAACTGCACAGCCAGCTCCCTTCTCCATACATGCAGCAACCCTAAACTTCGCATTGGCAGTGCAGCAAACTTAACAGCGCGAACTATGGCAATCTTGAAAGCGCAAAGCAAGATTTTATTGGGACTGTTCCTTATTTTATTACACAAAGTTTAATGCATTTAGTGACTTATTTTTGGCATGAGCCCTGCTAGCTGGATATATTTAGCCACTTCACAGAAGTGCTGGGAGACTTAATTCACCGCAATGAATTCAGAGGTGATGTGTAAGTGGAGGGCTGGGGGCTGTAAACATCACGTCTGCAGTGGCATCTAAAGCACCCTTAACAGAGTCTGCAGTAGGTGGGGTGGGTTAGTAACAGCGAGGCTGGGTCTAGGGAGACCTATATTCCATACGCAACTGTTCTGTAACTTCAAGCAACTTACAGCTCCCTGCTTTGAGCCTCAGTTTCCCCAGCTGTTAAAAAAAAAAAAAATCAACAACACAGGCCACCTCAGGAAAGCTTTGAGTTCTAGCTCTATGTTAGTTTTGCAACAGTGCCCAAAAGTATCTGTTCAGCTGAAGCCCCCCTCTGATTTGGAAGTGTTCCTGGTACATTACAGAGCCTACAGAAACTCACGCAAAGGATTCACTGCCACTGTAGCAGTGTTTGTAAAACCATTACAGACTTGACATTATCTAGAAGTCCAAATTACGTCGCTTTGTGCTCCTGTGCCAGGAGCTTTGCAAACACCACCAAAGGATCCTCAGCCCATTAATCCCTACATGGCTACTCCTCCAAAACACTGAGGGCAGACCCCCAGCCCAGAGCCTTGCGAGGTTTCCACACACACCCAACCCCCGGCAGACTCAGCCCTGCCGGGACCGCAGCTGCCCTTCCCCACTACCTCCAGCACACACGCACCTCTTCAGCCGCCTCAGGTTCAGTGCAGCCCACGCCGCGCACAAGCCACCGGCCTGAGGAAGGACCGCGGGTGGCAGCCCGGGGCAAGGCTGCCTCACCCCGGGGCGAGTGAGGGGAAGCTCGGGCGGGTCGCTAGAAGGGACCAGTCACACCCCCCCCCCCACATGGTGCCGGGGAGCAAAGCCTGCTGGCCGGGCCGGTTGGGGGCCGCAGTACCTACTCACTGGGGGCGGGGGTCGACGGCGCCTCAGCGGGGCGGTTGGCCGCGCTCCGAGGGGAGGCGACCGTTAACGGTGCGCGTGCCTTCCCCCCCCTCCCCGCGCCGCCGAGCGCCAGCACCGCCACGCGCAGGAGCCCCGCTGCCCCATGGCGCCCCCTGGCGGCCGCAGCGAGCGCCGCTCCCCCCTC
>JAVKLA010000081.1:3191792-3271234 GCA_034782735.1 Sagittarius serpentarius
GAAGGACGCTGCTCCTGCGGGCCCCAGCTCCCCGCTGCTCCCCAAATTCCCCGCAGCAAGGTCGGGGCTGCCGATGCCCCTGACCCCGCAGAGCTTGCGGCCATGCTGGCTGGGAAGCTTAGACTGCTGCCGTTCAGCTCTGGGCTTCAAGAAAAGCTTCAAACCCTTCACAGTAACACCTACCCATCTTACTTGTTTTAACTTAACACTACGGTGTATTAGCCCTGCAGGTCTTGAGGGTGACAGAAAGCCTAAGGGTGGGGTTCAGGTTGTTACAGGTACCATCTGCCAACACTCGCAGCACAACCTCCTCCAGGAGGCACACAGGGAAACTCGGAAAACCGACCTTGCACTCCCCAAGGGCTGGAGATGCCGTTCCTCCCCACGCGTGACCTGCCAGCAGCGGCCAGCACGGGCCTGTAGCAGAGGAGACTCCTTTGGCTTGTGCGCAGGGCTTTGCAGCAGCAGGGGAGGTAAAGTAGATCCAGCATCAGACTTTACAGCTCCAGGAGACAGAAAGTTAAGGAAAAGCCAAAGCAAATAACAAGTTTGCAGCAGTTCCTGGAAAGGAAGAACCAAGCTCTTGTGTTGAAATAGCTGTGCATCAAACTGCCACAGTCCCTGGGTCATTCCTCCTCCTCCAGCAACTACAACTTCAAGTAAGAAATACAGATCTTCATCCCTTTCTGCCTGCTCCTCGAGAAGGAGCAGCAAGATCCCTTCCTCTAAGAAAACCTCCCCTGCCCCAAAAGCCTTCCTGCATGTTTGCTGCAGCCATTTATACTGGTTGAAGTGGCTGCTCAGCTGCAAACACCCTGGCCATCACTGACACACCTGCTTGCACAGTGCCCTGTTAGGGGCGGCTCATTCCCCACTGCGAAGTTGCAGCGTTGATGGGGGACATTGCTGTGGTGGCCTTAAAATTGCTTTTCTTTCTTTTTAGTGGGTTTAGTATTGGGGTCAGTTTGCTGCTCTTGGAGCCTGAGGAGCTGAATTTTTCCAAGGATCTCTAATTGTCTTCTGATATGACAGAAGAATCTGAGCATTATGTGCAGGGATTTCTACCTCTGTAGATGAAAAAATCATAACACACAAACTAAATTATGTGTTATGTGTCATTCTTCGCATGACCTTAGCTGGAGGTCTCTTAATTCTTTTCTAATAGGACAGAAAAGTCTGAGCTTTATTTGCAACGAGTTCTGCTTTTACAGATGAAAATCATAATCTATATGTCATGCTAGGCATTGTGCAAAAGTATACAAATAGGGTCTTTGAAGTGAATTTATAAACCCCAGCCCCCGATGTGCCTCTAGACTACCGCTCTAATTAACACCAAATGCAGCAACACTCAGTCTGACGTGGGAGAACCTACTATGTTCGGAAGCAGGCCGAAGTCTAACAAACTAATTTCACGGAGGTCTTTAAAAATACTGCAACAGCACAGCAAAGCAGCCTGTAAAAAAATCTATTATTGTAATAGTATAATAAAGTGAAGCTGGCTCCTTTAACCCAGAATTTACAGACCGATGGCTCTTTTCTTCTGACAGTAGGGGTGGGAAACAGCAGCTGGGTTCATCAGTGCTTTCAATACAAAGCTTCAGGCATAGTCATTTACTGTCATTGTGAACAGGAAGAATGCATATGAAATACTACCGGGTAAGTCCAGCTTCACATCAAATATTCGTACCAACAGGAGTTACGGCAAATTTCCCACGTAGTTTATGTCTCATTAGGACTGGAGTACGCTTGTTGGGCGGTAGTGTGAGAAATACTTCCTCCGCTTTACTGACGGGAAGGTCTTAGCATGGGGAAATCCCTTGCAATGCTATTAGGTGCATCTTAGGAATCCGCGATTCTTTGGAAATTCATCCTTGGGGTTGAAATACAATTCTTCAGTATATAAAAGCTGTAAGCCAGTCGTGTGTACAGAGGGTGGGTTCTAGCATATGAGGATTATAGATAGGAGTAATCTCAGATGCTCTACGCTAGAAGGATTTGGCATCTCCTAATGTAGAGCATCTAACAAGGCCTTCATCTGGGAGCTCCATTCTCTAGACTCTAAGCAGTGAATTGGCGGGGGTAAAAAGCCTTCTTCAAAATATAGTTAAAAGCAGGTTCTAAACCTGATGTCTGTAATTAAGCAGTAAGAATGCCTTCTTGGTTCTCCCTTTCTCTGATACGCAGACACTGAGGCAGGTACATCTCAAACAGAGAAAAACATCACAAAGATCCCAGCTAAAGGAGTTGGGGCTCTGAGACTGTAAAGCCATCACTGATTCTGCTTAACGTACAAGCTGCGGTATCTATTTATAGAAGGTGAAATGTAAAGCTAATTCTAGTTTGGCATATTTAAGCTAGATCCCATTTGGTGTTCGAACTTGGGGAGTAGAAGATAAATACCGGGTGAATACTAGATCACTAGAAATGAATAGCTAAATTACCACTGATTTCAGTGGGAGCTGGGTTTCCTGGTGAGGTTTGAATTCTGAACTTTGATGCAGAGATTTTCTGCTATCCCTGTTGACTCACAGCTCACAACCATGTGATCCCAACCATCTGTTTGGTAAACTTTCTGATTTAAGCCTGAAATACTTGACTTCCATCTGCCTTGTCCTCCTGGGAAAAGCAAAAAGTAGCATTAGTACTGTCAAATTCCTTGTTTATTTTCTCTCAGTGTGTCCCAGAAACTTGGACTGGGAGGGCACATGCCCCTGTTATCACCCCTAGAGTTTCCAACATGGCACAGTCAGGCTGATACCGGGGGGCACAAATGGGCCACTCTGATCTGTATGTTATTACTTGTTCTTTAACTGAGGAATGTAAACTATTAAGATCTTAGGAAAATGCTAAAAGGTGCCTGGGAAGTGCCTCACCAGTCTGAGGCTGTCTGGCACACTGGTGTGAGATCTCTTTACTCCAAGATCTCTTTATTCCATGGGAATGCAGCCTGCAGTGGGCAGCAAACTCTATCTAAAGCTAAATATTCGCAAATACTAGCAAAGATTAATATCAGCACGTACCCTGAAGAGAAGGATGAAAGGAGACAGAAAGGACCTGAGCTGTGGATGCTGCTGATCACCTTCCATCTCAATCTGGGCTCCTTTAAGGTGTTGCAAGTTGGGCAGCTGGAAACAGATGCTTCTTAAATCGTTGGTTGTTTTCAAAAGCCTTTTTTTCACCAAGGATCCTGCTGGCCACATTTTGCTATCAAAGACACCTTTGCACTCTGATAACCTTCAGATTCTGCCTTTAGATGTTTTTGCGCAATCTCAGTCTTCAGGTTTTCCTATTACTGGCAACTGGTCAGGCACACTGTATTAAAATACTCGATACTTCTATTGATGATGCATAGCCACAATGAATCTGGATAGCACTGAAGTGAGAAACAATAGAGATAAGCAACAAAACACTCACTCTTATGACTAAATTGAGCAACTATGGTTGAATACACAAAGGGAACAGCCCTGTGGTGGTTGAACACGCTAACATCGCTTTTTTCATAGCCCAGGCTTGCTAATCAAGCCGGTGAAAGCTATTGTACTAGAAACTTAGCAACAAAAGATTGTGTGTGGAGGAAGGAAATGGTGTGCTTGTGCAGTTATGTATTTCTAAGGGTTTATCAAATCGGCAGAAAGATCAAGCTATCTCTCAGGACCACCGTGTGTCTGCAAAAATACAGGAAGTGCCTTTGCCTGACCTTTATACACAATCAGAAGATTCCTTGGCAGTGCTTGTTTTTGCAGCCTCTTACTCCATCTCAGGAATGCTTTGGAGCACTGGCTTTCCCTGGGGTTTGGGGATAGGTGAGAAACATGAGCAGGCAGGCAGGCTGGTAATACATACAGCATTGCACATATACATTCTGTCAATGACTCCTTGAGTACCCTAAAGAGCAAACAGACGGAGATGTCTATTCGGTCAGTTATGGCTCTCGCAGGGAGACTGCGTGTCCTGGCACTCAGCGCGGTGCTGTGGCCCCATCGCTGGAGCACGGGGCCAGGGTCTGCTCCCAGCTCGGCCACCGCCCTCATGCGAGACACTTCACCTCCTCGAGCTTTGGCTACTCTACCACTTTCTCTCTCTACCACTTTCTCTCTCTCTCTCTCTACCGCTCCCCCCCCACCCCCGGACAAAAGATGGAGCCTAGGTTTCTGATTTAGACACTTTCCATAACTAAATTAGGTCTGATAAACACCGGCTCCAGAGACACAAATTTTCTGGAATAAGAGGTCAATATTTTTTTGTAGCGATAAGGATCGATTGCCACTACTATGGAGCTGCTTTGTTTTCCTTTTCAGCTAAATGTGATTTAGAGGCAAAGTTCATGCTTTATATGCAGGTATGAGAGGGGAGGGAGAGAGTGGGACAATATGATGCCTTAGAGAAGAAAACCACCATTTATTTTGTCACATTTTTTTACATCATCCTCTTCATACAACAGTTTCATTGTAACACTTAATACATTTTAAAAAAACCACCAAGATAGCTTGCAAAATTATATATATTTTAATATCCAAAAAGTACATTGCATATATATAGTAGCAAAAGCCCCATTTCCATGGGTAATTTCTTCATACTTAAATTTTGCGATTATTGCAGTAATGTTACTTATAAACATCCCAAAAGCACTAAGACCTAAACTGATTAGCTTGATCTTATTTTTCCATTTTGTTAAATAATGTCATCAGTGCTTCTGTTTAAAGTTATAAGCAGACTATAATGTTCTGGTTTCAGGCTCTCATCCTGCAATCGAATGCACATGGACCAAATCTTGCACCCACACAGAGTCCCAGAGGTTATGTCTAGACTAGATATTTGTGATCCTGTTAATTGGTTGCCAGTTAATACAAGTTAGCTAATAGGTTGTACATGTAAGTCTCACCCCCCCCCCCACAGACATCTGTTCTAAAATACAAATGCTTGTGGTTTACCCTTCTGTTTATGGCACCAAACCGCCATTTGTGGATCATCAAATTAACACGTGCAAAATTAGATGGTTGAGAATTTTTGAATGTTTAAAATTTAAATGAAACCCCCTAGCGAAAGTTTTCAAAAAGATGTTATGAGAAACATTTGATAATTTTATCTATGAAGTGGTTAAAATCTTTCCAAAGTTCAAGATTTTGGTGAAAAATAATCACAAAATATTTAAATAGTTGCTTTAAAATGGTGGTGCATGTTTTCAATCAGCTTCAATGCAAACATGTTAGCTAAGTGGAGTTAATTTGCAGACAACTATGACAGTCTAATACAAGAAAAAACTCTACTCTAGCCAAACCCAGGGAAATCTGGAAGGTTTCTGGCTACTTTGGGGGTCAATTACGGATCCAATTGCAGGACCAAGGCTACCTCCAACAGATACATTACTCATGTCTTATTTTTTTATTTTTTTTCTAGCAAAAAGTACAAAGCTACAGCCCAAATGTACAGATTGAAAAGATGTACAAATTACATTAAAAAAACAAAAACAACCCACAAACAACTGAGCTGATAGTAAAAAACAAACCTGCATTTGTGACCGAGGTCAACTCGTTTTATTTAATCTTTCTTTTAAAACTGTGAGATATAGGGAAAAATAACTCTGCATAATTTATACAGTAATTTGCCTTCTGATTTGTTGACCCTTTGGATGACGGTCTGACAAACGCACAGCGTTCGCGAATCGGTAGCATTTAGCGATCCCTAAGACTCTGGCAGAGCTCAGGGGCCTGCTGTCATTTATTTTACTTCACTTTTGCTTTCAAGGAATGTCTGTGCTTCACATTACGTTACTTTTTGTTCTGGTTTCTGATGTTTCTGGAGTTAATACACAGTCTAATGAAGCTGTACACTAGAAAAGTTCCTTCAATGCCCTTTACTTCTTAAAAAATACAGGTACATATATATATATAAGAATATATATATATATATTTAATTTCCAGTTGGGTGAAAATCCTCATCTGCCTTAAAGCTAAGATTCCAGTTGCGGTCCCTTGCAGCCCAACGTCCTCCACTTAATGGTCAAATTGCCTACCCTCTCCACAGTGAGAAAAAACCCCATGTAGTCATCTTTCCTACGACCCACAGTTGGATCTATGTCTTGTTAAAAGCCTTTGAATCCTTAAAAATTTATCTCATCAAAAAGCTAATAATCACTCCCGGTAATGGTGAACAGTCTTCATAGTCAATTCCTACAGAGGACGTAAGCGTTAAAACCCAAAGAAAATGCAGAGTACTGGCCCAAAGAAGCATCCATCTCTCAGTTCAAGACACAAGAGGCAAAGTTAGAAAAGTAAAAGGTTTGATCCAGGAATAACCAATATCCAGTTTTAATTCTTCCCCAGAAAGGCCACAATTATCCATCAAGGGTCCCCCAAAAACCCATAAAAATCCCAGAAGTAAAGAAAAAGTCCAACCAGACTGATAAAGGCCACTTGAAGACAAAAGCATCTAGTAATAGCTGCCCAAGTGTGGTGATACATGGGCGTTGGGATGGCGAGGGACATTGGGGTTTGGATAAATGCTTCCTGCAGGGGAGGTCCAATAAGGTGAGGCTGCTCCAAAGAAACTGGATGATGTGACAGGCATAGAAGAAGGGTGTGGGGGTACAAAGTTCACCTTCTGCTGATGGGCATGATAAGACGGCATGTAGGAGAGATCTGATGGATACTTGTACATTGACGATTCAGTGGGATGAGGCTGAAGAGCCTGGGCAATGCCATGAAAGTCAAATTTGTAGGCATACCTTTTGCCATGCACTTTGGTCATAATGTTCTTATCGTAGTAGTATCGGAGGGCTCGGCTCAGCTTGTCATAATTCATGTTGGGCTTGCTTTTGCGTTCTCCCCAGCGCCGTGCCACTTCATCAGGGTCCGTCATCTTGAATTCCCCATTGGTCCCTTCCCACGTGATACAGTTGGCGTTGGAACTGTCCGACAGCAACTCGAGAAGGAACTGCCACAGTTGGATCTGCCCGCTCCCTGCGAGAAGCAAGCCAAAGAGGAAAGGAAATGACATTGTGTTTCCTGCTTAAAAGCAAAGACAAAGGCAGGAAACAGAAGGACTATCTCGATCTTTACTGGGAACTGCTCCTTCAAGCCTTAGAAAGTCTTATGTAGGAATGGATAAACTGTTCCCAGCAAACAAGTTAGTCAACCCTTTGTTCTGTTCATGAGTTTGAGGTCAGATTAGATTTCATAATGATCGCCTTTGGCCTTAAAATCTTCAGGCTATTCATAAACAGGCTTTTCCCCGAGCATACTGTTCTGCAAAAGTTTTCATTGAATAGTTAACACAGTATATTTCAACTCTCAATTGCTTACTGTTTACCATGGATATTGTTTTGGATACCTAGAGCTTTCTTTCCAGTTGGTGATCTGAGTTACATAAGATTTTTTCTTCGCCAGACTAGATGACTTAAGTTTTCTCGGTGTGGTTATACTAACAGTAAAGAGCCTTAGGAGGATGTTTCCTTACAAGCATGCAATGTATACAAGTTTGTTTAGTTCAAGCAAGATTTACTCCAGGTCTTATTCCCCAAAGTCAGGGATTGTTTTCTGCAGGTGACATGCTAGGGACAGTTATTATGTGGTGACTTTCAGAGATGTTTTGTGCCTGCTAGTCAGCTAATCCATAGCAGACAGTGAAAAACTAACCTGTACTGCCAATCTGAGAGACCAGCATTTAAGTACCCTCTAAAACTCTTCTTAAGGAACTCTGGTTTTGGGTAAGAACGCTCAGGATGGTGATTTTGTCCCAACAAAGATAATGTTGCACCACTGCCCTCTCTTTTCTGTCAGGATTTTTGCAAAAGCACTTGTGAGAGCACAGCTACTAAGGTCAATGGCTCTCACAGCCTACCCCAATGATAGAGGACAGGAGCTACTCATCCAGTACAGACTGGAGCCGTAGATCAGAAGGAAAGCTAACCCCTTTGATAATAGTGGTCTGAAATTTAAAGATGAACTCACCTGGATTGGCAAGACGGCTACTAGTGGGCCCCAGGATTTGATAGGGATCTAAAAAAAAAAAACCACCCAACAAAAGCTATTTTACAAAATTTTCACCAAAAAGAAACAACAGTTCATTATTGTTTATTCTAGAAACCGGTTCAGATCTTTATTTTTTTCCTTTACTCTCACTGCCTTTTCTCCTAGGGCCTGGAACAGATGTGATGTGTTCCTTATTTCTTTTTTAGCAAACCACCAATTATTTATGGAATCCAAAATGGCACAGTGTTTCTGGCACTGGTTTCAGACTTGCCTGCTTTCACAGTCTGTAATCTCTTTGGACATACCCTACACTTATGTGTCAACTAGAAAACATGAAACATGAAAAAAAGAAGTGTGGGATAGTAGAACAGTAACAAATCAGGAGCAAATATATTTCTCCTAATAAAAAGAGCTGGGCAGCAAATGAGATTTTCAAATTCACTTGTTAGCAGTTGAGCTTGCTTCCCTCTGAGGTCAATGAAATGTTCACCCAACTCTCCCTTACTGAAGCAAACAGAGCATTAGACAAATGAGAGTAACAGGAGTTTTGTCACTGGCTCCAATGAGGCTGAATGTTTCTAGAAAACTCCACAATGTATTTATTAGGAATGAATTCCTTCCCTTTTTGTGGGGCCTCCTCAGCCCTAATCTCTACACTTCTCCTTTACTTCTCTCTGGTTTTGGTGATTTGGATCTATAGCATTTGCTCGTGGATTGAATCGATGCCAAAAGAACCAACCCCCTAAAAAAAAAAAAAGGATAGAAAGCAGCTGTGCAAAGGAGAGAAGGTGGTATTTAGCTTTTCAAAGGCCCCTTGGGAAACTAGCAGGAAACACTACTGCTTGCTGCCCAACAGGGTTTGCTTTTCTTATTTGGTTTTCTTTGACGCAGGGGAAGCCCTGTTGATTCTGTTTGGAGATACATCCATTGAACATCACTGCAGCAGAGGTGAAGAGGTAACGAGCAGACACTCCACCGCTGCAGCATAAACAGCTCTGTGCCCCTAACTGCTTCAAGACTTACTATACGGCATGTCATGATACTTCAAAGGAGATGCAACTGATGCTAGGCACTGCACATGACTCAGCTGAAACAAGGATGTGTCTTTTGAATGGGGAAGGACAATGCAGTAAAATAGAAACAGTTTTGGAACAACTGCTGTCACTGCTCGGTCACAGTTGACTCATTATTCTGAGACTTCCCTGTAAGGCTCTGCCTGTTTGTCCTGCGCTCACGGTTGGTGCTGCTTGACACATTTATTCACCCAATCTAGTACAAATCTAATTACTTAGCAAAATGCAGCAGGGATCAACAGTTACCTGGCTGGGGCCGTTGCTGTTCTGTTGTCTTATTCACATTTTGCGTGCTTGCAACAGGAGGGCCTGTAAAGACAGAGAAAGATCTTATATGTACTAGAACAGAAGAGGAGGAATGAACAGAGAACGAGGCAAGTACAAGATACATTGAACAGGCATAATAGCGACTGGGGTGGGAAAAGTTTTCTAATCCTAAGAGCTGATATTTTTGAAATTGCACTATAAAATTAAAAGTTTTCACTAGAAATTAAAACTTTCACTGTAAAATGAAAATATGCAGATGAGGCAAGGAAAAATATTACATAGAATCTTTATTAATTTCCTGTCTTTTATTGCAACTTAACTTCCATTCTAGTTTACATCCATGTTTTGAACAGAAAATTGGGATTTTTTAAATGTATAAATTCTGACCTTCTTCTGTGTTGGAACTTTTAAAAATATTTTTTTGAAATGCAAATTCTTTTTTAAAGCAACCTTTTTATGCAAAAACTTTTGGGTTTATCAAATCAAACATTTTGTTGAAAATACCATGGCCATTTCTATAAATCACTTCAACATTAACATCTGTTCCTCCTCTTCATATCACTTCTCATAACAGAAAACTATAAGTCAAAGAATAGTCTTCACATTTAGAGTGCGCATAGCTCAGAAAGCTGCAAAGCAAAGGAAGTATAATCTGACAGCCAGGTTCTGCCACATTTATTTGCACCCAGTAGTACCTTGTTGAGAGTCAAACGTGCCCATCTTGCACTGCTGCAGAGAGATATGCCCCAGCAGTGGAAGCAGGAGAAAGCGGGGCTCGATATCAGTTGGTCATGTTAGCTAGAATACAGTCTTTAGAGACAGGGAACTGACATTTCTAACAAGATGTCACCCAGAGTGTACCGTGAATTCAAGGACACTATAAAACCAGTAAGAAACAAGAACAGTTGCATGAGTAGGGCTCATGCAGTAGGGGCCCTATCTGCCTGCTAGACTTTGTGTAGCTTCTTACTTTCTGAAAAGTAGTAAGAAACTCTCAGAATCTGCCCAAGCTGTCTATATCTGTCCCTAAAAAAATTACACCGGACTACAGGCAGGTGGTTAACATGGAGTCTATGTTTGTATGGAGGACCTGCTCCTGGCCCCTTAATCAAATTCTGAAACTATTAGAGGTTCATGCTGTCATCTTTAATACATGATTCAATAATAAAAATATTTGTGTCAATTTCTATTTCTTTTCATAACATAATTCTAGCTCTTATCTTACTGACTACCCCCAAATCTTCCGCCCTTCTGATGCTCATAACACAAGCCAGCCATGCCCGTCTTCTCCCACAGTCTCATTTTGACCTTCCATTGCAGAATTTGTGATTCCCATTGGGACAACTTACTTTTGGTGAGGCCAGAATTCATATTACTGCCCCATCCTGTTCTCCTGACTGCATCATAGGAGGGATCTAATGACAAAAGACAACAGGCACAGAGGGGTTGAAATCAACTCTTTCCAGAAAAAACTTGCAAGAATCTGGCTTTGTATCTTGGTCCCAGCCGGCTCAGTATTACAGAGATCTATTATTTTTCCTCTCCCATATCTCCTGTGCCTCTGGGCCTCTCACAAAGGCAACAGGGTGTAAATACAGCGGTTGGGACTAGCTGTTCGGGCAATGCTCGAGCGTGACGCATTCTGATCATGAAGTATAGTCATTGCACTCAGTGGAGTTTCGAGTGCGACTCATCCCATCCGAAAGGAGACCCCCTTTCTCTTATCCCAAGATGACAGAAGACCACGGGCAGAAAAGGAGGACAAGATGAACCCTTTTGTTATTTCACAGGAAAAAAATGGCGACTTTAAAACCCAGGGAGGCCAAGGACTTGACACGCACAATAAGGAAGCTATTTTAAGGAGAGGGAAAAGAGGAGAAAGCATCGTCTCAGGTGAAATTCAAAATGCCCCTCTGACCAGGCCACTGGAAAGGAGTGTGCACTGCCTCGTGCCCCGTTGGGCTGCACAGCGCAGCAGGGCTGCGCAGCTCCCTGCGGAAACATCCCAGGCACTTGCACATTCCTCCCGGTGCTGGGAAAGCCGCTGCAGCTTTGAAATTACAGCCTTCTAGTTATTGGCATGAAAAGGAAAACAGAGAAGGGATGGGAGAGGGAAGGGGAGGGGAAGAGAGAGAGAGAAAGAGGAGGAGGGAAGAGAAGGGAATGGGGGAAAACAGAGCTCATGTAATCTGCCTGGTTTTATTTTTATTTTACTTATTTGTTTTTTCCCTTTTTACTAGAAACCACAAACCCCACTGCAAACAGATCAGACTGGAAAACAAACCGCTACGGTTTCAGCCTGGTACAAAGAGTGCGATGGGACATCTCTGAAAGAGGGAGGCGGCAGCCCCAGCCATGCTGTCCCCAGAAGGGAGCCCTCTCCCCGCTCCCATGGCCAGGCAAGGAGCAGCAGGGCTGGAAACTGGCTTGCAACCTGGTGCTGCCGGGGAACTTTATCCTCAAGCTCGGTCCTCGGCAGTTGTCATTGTTGTAAATAAGATGCTATTTGCACGGGTGGCATTTTCCTTGCTGGAAACCCGTCGTGGAAATCCTAACTTCATCTGAGTGCACCCAGAGCTTGGGCTGCTGCTCTGTCAGTGACTGAAGTCAGGAGAGCAGAGATGAGGTCTGAAGTAACCACCGGCTTTTCCCATGTCCTCTTTGCAGCCAGTCTCTGACTTTCATTTCTCCCCTGGGATATCCTTCTGAACTATTACAACTAGAGCTATTAGAGCAATGTTTTGGGAAATATTTGGAAAAAAACGTAAGAGTTCTGCATTGAGAGAGAAAGGCAAAACTTCAGAAATTTCCTCCGATCAAGATGCTAACGCACATTTTGGTTAGCTCAATCAGAAACCGTTTTGCCGCTATGTAATTTCAATGGAAATGTCACTTACATGGTGAGCGAGTTAAAAAGAAAGGCAGCAATTAATTTTCCAACAGAAAAATTATTTTCAAATTGGGGGAAAAATTCCTTTCCAAAAAGTAGCAGAACTCATTGAAAATTTTCAATTTTCTCTGATTCTTTTGGGTCAGATAATTGACTAAAGTGAATCAACTGTTTCAAATGGGTTGGTTGATTCAGATGCATCAGCATGTTTTGAGCAAACAAATAGGCCATCATCTGGATAGATGATCATCCTCCTTCTCCAGACGGAGAAACTTTGTCACAGAGGAGGAGCCTGCTTTGCTCACAGTGTCACAGAAGGAGTGTAAAATGCATCTCCTGAGGGTTTTTTTAACCAATAAGTGATACTATGACAATCAGATGTGCTGACCAGGCGTGTATTGCTATGGCTGCTTGGGCTTTATGGGACCAAGGCTTGGTTCTCTGGATAAGCTTGGCTAAGCCTGGTCAAAATTACTGTCCAAAACCTCTCTGAGTGGATTTCTTTGTAGAGTACATTTTTAGGATGTAAAACGTCAGCTTGGAAGGGGGGTGTGCATGTGACTCAGCCCAGGTTTAATCCAGGTTTAGTGTACCTCAGGTGAGTCCCTTTGCCTCAGTTTCCCCTGTACAGTATGGATTATGGAGTGAAGTGTGGGCATATATAGGGGCAGCCACACTTGTGTTGTTAGGATGAGACGTGGCTTGGCAATGGTAAGAAGGGTTAAATATGATAGTTAGCAATACAGGCGTTGCTATTGAAACAACGTGTTCACTCAGCTAGTGCAAATTTCCAACTCTTTCTCTCCCTCTCAAAAAAATAAAAAAGTCCAAATCCACTAAGCTATTTTTGTTTTGTTTTCACAAAGATCCGTGCAACGTGAAAGAACCACACCAGCCCTCCCAGCTTACAGGCCCAGACTCTAAAGCTGAACGTGTTTAAAACAAAATGGAAAAGGCAGAGCCAGGGAACCTATCCAGAGACTCGAGTTTCTGCAAAAACAATATCGTTCCCAGGACCTGACGCCCAGTGGCTTGAAGAGATCCTATAGAACACCAGCCAGACGGTTAGTTACAGGGAGAGTCTTATCTGTCATTAAAACCACTTGGATTTTACACCAAAACTTGCCACACTGTGGAAACTCAATTAAAAGACTAGGACTGAGGTCCTCTTCTGGTGTAAATCGGCAAATAGCTACAGTGAAGTTTGGGGCAAATTTATACCAGGTAAGGATCAGGTCCTCAAGTCTGTTTTAGACTTAAAAGGCCCAGTGGAACAACAGTCCTATGACAAATGTGTGTTCAATACAAAATGGAATTAAAGAGCAGAAAATAAATCATAGATGCTTTCAAGAAATGTCATTCTGCAGCTGTCTGGTTTATGTCCAGAAATTCCCCAGAATGAATGCATACTCTATTATGAGTAAGGTAAAGGATATTAATAATGCTTTGCACTTTCACAGCACCTTTCAACTAAGGATCTCACAGCTTTGCAAACATTCACATTCACAGCACGCCTGGGAAGAGGGTTAAACATAATTTTATTTATTTACATGTGTAAACGCACTTTCCTCAGGCTTCAGCTGCCTTTTCCAGATGAAGTAGCTCTCCCAGAAATCAGGCTGTGTGGAACAGACTGCATAGCATTGGTCTCTGCACCCTTTCTAACCTTGGTCTATACGTTCTCACCTCAAATCTGCCTCGGCTCCTACCTCTCCACCCTCTGTGTCATTTGGAAGTTCTCATTCTCTGGTGTGCAACTCCCCTTTCAAAGTCTATTGATTCCTCTGGAATTGGATGTAAATCAGAATTAACACAGTAGTGAAACAGCCTGCTAGGCTATGCAGAAGGCTGAGAAAAGGCTTAGAACATGGCAAAATTAGCAAGATCAAGACTAGGCATTAGGCAGGCTGTCCTATAAAGTTCAAGAGATGAGCTAAGTTACCCAAACGTCTGCAGTTGCTTCTTGTCAGACCGTCTGGTGCAACAAAGGAAGGACTTGATGTGAGGAAGAAAGAGAGGAATGTGTCCCAGGGATCCCCTGGATGAGACCACGGGACACGGAGGAGGAGAACAGCTGCACGTTGTGCTGTATAAGTGTAGGAGGTATGGCATTACAGTCGGGAAGATAAGGCAGGCTCCACTGAACCACCAGCCCACCTTTACAGACACCCCCCCGCCATCTCACAGCTTGAGTGCTACTTCACTCCTATTCCCCATACCTCTGGATCATATTTAGTCTAAACAGACTAATAGGCTCAAGTATTGCTGTGGGCTAGGGGCAGATGGACAGACATGCACAGACTCCTTTCCCTAGGAAACCGGGCTTAAAATCCCCAAGCAGATTTCCACACCACGGTGAAGACCATCCCAGATGCCTAGCCGTCCTTTCAGCTTGAATGCAGTCCAATGAACAAGCCATTAGGGAATCTGTGTTTAAGATATGATGTATTAGAGAGCAAACCCTCTCTGATAAGCTTTAAAAAGTTCTTTAAAATTTTTTTTTAAAATGGTGTTTTATAAATCTGAGAGCCTGGGACGGAGGGGAGAAGCAAGGGGGGGAATTTCAACCGAACAATAGGCTCACAGTCCCTGTGCTTCCTGAGCTGCTCAGTGAGTGCTGACAGCCCCTTCATCCTGCTCTCTCTGTAGGAGCTTTTTCAGTCAAACCAGATTCAGGCACAATTTTGTGCTACCAGCCTTGATAAGGCTTTCCAGGAGAACAATGGGCACTGGGCCTCTAATATCCTCATTTTTCAGGCCTTTTTGTTCTAGGATGGATACAGCGGGGCTGGGTCATTTATGGACTAAATGCTTTATAGGCACTACAGGGCAATCTTACCTGAAATGCCATCTATGCTGGCACAGTGCCCTTAATTGCAAGCAAGGCTGGGAAGGAATCGCATGGCATATTTATCATATTCATGGCATCACTGGCAGCAGTAGCAGCTCTTTTCCAGCCAGGCACTGTCTGCTTTATGAACTGCTGAGGCTCACTGTCAAGGTGCGGAGTGACTGGTCTAAACGTTAGCTCCCTCCGTCAGACCCGTGGGCAGTGTCAGGCCTGGGTTAACAGAATAGCCATGGGACTGCAGGTCCGAATTGAACAGCGTTCTGAAAGGCAACACTGTATGTAACACAGAAGCATCCAAACGCTGAGCTCTGCCTGAGCAAGTGCTATCCCCATCACTTTTCCCTTGTGGGGAGCCCTGTCGCAGAGCTGAGTATGGCTTGAAACCTCCCAAGAAGCTTTGATCCTCCGAGACAGAATTTCTTCCTGGAGTCAGCTTTTGTAGATGTCTGGAGAAACACACATGCAGCAAACTTGTGGAGGCATCTAGATTCCCCAGCATGGTAGGTGCTAAGCAATAGAAAGAGCCTGCCAATCTCTGTCTACTGGAGCTGATACCTCCAAGGCGATTAGGCAGCCAGAGGATGGAAAGTGGCTTGTCCTAAGGCATGGGCTGTGAGATCCACGGGATTCTCCACGCAGAACACAGTCTGGTTTTTGCAACGAGTCCTTCTGCTTCAGTGGGAAGAAAGGATCCTGGCTTGGTGGCTGGAATTTAAATTAGCTTCTTTAAATGGGGAAAGCAGAACTAGGTGTCCTAAGGGATCCAGACTTGTGATTAATCTAAGTGGTCACTTGGGGTCTATTTTGTGGCAACTACTTTACAGGGAGAGAGAGAAAGGAGGGCATAGGACCTCAGCACTTTTTCCTCCCAAAGTGAGGTTGTGTGTGGTGGCACTATTCTGGTATCTTGGAAAAGTCCCAACGTAGGTGCATGGGAACAAAAAACAGTACTGCTGCAAACCAAACATGTAAGCAAGGCCTGCCAAGCAGCTGAGTGTCCGGCCCTCATACTCCCGTCATTTAACCTCCTGGAGATCGCATTGAAGAGGTGGGGTTGTGTTTAAAGCCAGTTGGAGAGAAGAAACCTAGACTGTGGGTTTCTGGAGGGGTAAGGAAGCCAAAAACACCTCCAACTCCTCCTAGAAACATTAGACGCATTGTTTTAAATGATGGCAGCAAACATAAAGGTTGTAGAGTCTGTAAGGTTCTTCCCAGGCCCACTCTGGCTCCAAGTACACATACTAAATGCTCAGTACATACGGTGCAAAACCTTACAATGTCAGCAGCAAGAGATTTGCTCAGATACAGTTCTTCTTAGCACAAAGCTGTGAAGGCTCTGGATGCTATCATTTGTCTGCAGGAGGATGTACAGGGTGTGGCAGAGGTGGCGGAACAAGACTCGGAAGGAGAGCAGAGTATGAGGAGTCTTCTGGTCTTTCCAAACCGCTGCAAGAGGTGGTTCATGCAAGTCGGCAATTAGCTTCCCTTAACATTTAGCCCTATGGCACACCCCCAGGTACGAGTTACATGGGTGTCATAACTGTGTACACCGAGGCCTTGAAATCTCACCCACAGTATCATTTGTTTTGCAATGAATTATTTTTCAATTTACTATTTCTGCTAATTAAAACAATTACTTAGCATGTGTGCCATATGTCATGCTGTACGTCATTCACAGCCATTATTACTATGACTGTTCTCATGATTACGTAAGACTTCTCAGTGCCTTCAAGCATCAAACTCCTTCGTTTCTGCTTCAAGACCACAATGTCCTGCTCCTTGCACTAAAAAATCACCAGGATAGGGATCATACGTGGAATTAAGTAATTCTAAGTCTCTCCACTAAAAGGAAGCAACTAGCTGAGTGCAGAATAATTTCAAAGTAACTTCTACTCTACTATTTGATTATTTCACAATTAAAAAAAAAAATTGTCAGAAATCTGTACATGGCTATTAACCTGTTTTACAGATGAGGAACGGACACAACGAGCAAAGTCCAGGCTTGGAACAACATTGGGTTTTGACTTGAAGTCAACTCAAACCAAGTGAGAAGGGACTGACTGCTGGATTTATGTAAGAAATCTGTTGCAGAGCATGGACATGAAGAACGGGTTTAACTTGCACCAGACATGATCTGGAGCATGGAGTGCATGCCCAGAACTAGGATCATGATTTTAAAAGGGGACTTATTCAGCTTGCACAGACAGGGGCATGCTTAGGGTAGTCCTGGTCCCTTCTGAAGCAGGTCACTCCAGCTTGAGATCTGCGATCCCTCTCCCTCACTAGGCTTAGCCCAGCAGTGTGAGGTGAAGGAGCTCCTATGCTCCGCAGCTCTAGAGCCTGGAGCTCTGCTCCCCCACTCGGAGGAGGGCTCTGGCCTCCAAAATTTGGAGTCACTCCCTGTTTGCTTTGAGCCATAGGCGACAGCCCCCAGTTGTGCGAGTGTGGCTGGAAAAACATCCCAGAGCCGTGCAGCGGTGGAACTTCCTGATTCATGTCTAAGTTACCCTGTGCAACGCTTACAAAGACACATTATGAAGAAAAGGAGGAAGTAATGAGAATTTTTTTTTGTTGTTGCTTTTTTTAATATCAGCAGCAGAAGTCCCAATGCACGGTGCATGAAGACTAAAGTATGTGTCCTAAGAATCCCTCCCAGAGCCAGCTTTGAAAAGCACTTTTCAGTTGACATACATGTTACTGAGCTACGCAGGGCTGCAGACAGGAACAGCCACATGCAGACAGGCATGCTACTGAGCAAAAACACAGACACGCAATTGCATACTCCGAACGGCGCATTTCTCAGCACCCTTCGCACACATATATACACATTCATCCAAAACACATATAGGAGTGTGCACAAACATGCAAACAGCAGCGTGCGTATTTTACCCCCTCAGCACACAAGGCGGTAAAACCAAACCGTTAACGTGCTTGCAGTTTGCACTTATTGAAAAATACACAAATGCAGAAGTAAAGAAAAAGAAACGCATATTCATGGAGAAAAAAAGCTAGACGCAGCAATATACACATAAGAGAAAAAGGAAGGGAAGACACACAAGCGCAGACATTGCAGCTAGCATTTTTAGCGCATTTACCCATTTAATGCATTACCAGGAAACAAATTTACTCTTGTCTTAGGAAACAGCCAAAGTGCTTCCAAGAGCTTTTCACGGGAGGGACGGCACCCCGGCAAATGTGTAAACCCCCCCTACATGTGCAATAACATTGCTTGCAGTGCACCCTAGGCAAAAAAATAATAGCTCTTTTGCTGGGAGAAAAGGAAGGATAATGGTTACTTAGAAAGTGCTCCAGACAAGCTGTCAGGTTGAATTCAGAGAACTGGAGTCTACTCTGGGACAGCGCTGGCTCAGGGTGATCCCTTGTGAGTTGGGTTTCCTGCCTGCTACAGCTTAAAGACAACGATTCTTTGTTTCCAGTTTTTCTGGTGAAAAAACACGCGCCTGCCTCCGAAGAGGGTCAGGGAGAAAGCAGACAAAACACTAACTCTGGAATTTCAAAGGAAAACAATTAAAAAAAAAGGAAAGAAAAAAGAAAAATCCAAGAGCGCTAGCTACTGTCTCTCCTGAAATCATAAATCCCTGGTTTGGCCACACAGTTGAAATAAAAGAAGCACGAAAAAAGCCTCCTCTTTTTCTGCCATGGAGCTAAAATGGGATATTTCATCACCAGGCGCACAAGTATCATCGACAAATGTTTTAGCATGTACAGACAACTAAGAGGGCATGAAGCTGCAACTGCTTTTTCTCTGGCATGACTAAGACTGGAGGGTTTATAACCTTTGCTGTGAACGAGGGGCTTTACTGACACACTCGAAAGAAGAGTTTACTGAAACTGGTCAATATTTTTCACATGACAACGTTTTAGACCTGAAAAATAGCCTTTTCAAGAGAAGAATGTTATGCAGGAATTGGAAACTATTTTCCTGTGGGAATCATGCTTATGCAGCCATGCTGCCTGTGTTCTCTTTGCCCCCCACCCTCAAGTCCCCCAAAACTTTTGAACTTGTCACTCAAAATCGTCACCAAATTTGACAAGTGGGAGAGATGAGTTTTAAAGAGTTCCTACCAATTTAAAGGGAACTGCTGAAGAAAGAGGAGAGAGACTGAGGCCCTGACGGCGAGAAAATCAGCTGCACTGATTCATATTTTGTTAGGTACCAGGGAATCTGTGTTAGAGAGATCCTACTAATGCTCCAACATCAGGTAACTCTTCCTTAGGGGCTCACAATGAACATGGGTACAAACCCACGGGAAACCACGCTGTGTGAGTTTCAGAGCTCACTGATTTGTTTATCTGCTGAAATTTGCCAGCAACTGAACTAAGCATACAAGCAAACACACCTTATACCCAAACATCCTTATTGTTCACACAAACACTTCAATAATGCAAACATAAACATGGGATAGCCACAGACTAAATCCTTAAAATTCATCTCTTACATCCATATCCATGTATTCACACACAAATTTCTTCCCTCTTTGAAAATGCAGGTAGCACATCAGTTTTTCCTGTGTTCTGCTTGAATTTAGGTTGGCTTTACGAGACTTTGGGCTAGTGCTGGTTTACCACTATTCTAAGCTAACTATATCACTTTAGGCTGAGCCTGACATATGCAGAGGACAGTGCTGGAGGATGAAGACCCATGCTGAATCCAGCCTTTTAATCAAGATCATACAGAACCTGTAACCTGAAGGCAAACAGCCACACAAAATTGCTCCGCTAGATTCTCACGCGTGATGCGTGGGTGTAGCCCTTACCAGCCCAGCCTTCCTTCATCCCACTCTGCCACCTCACTGCGCAAATACCCACTGCACTGCCTATCAGCACATACTACAACGCACCACATATACCACACCAGACACTCCAGCATGCCTGTTTAGGCACCTGTAATTTTACACATCAACGTGTCGTGATTCTGCCTCTTTGGAAACCGCCAGCACTATCCTGCTTGGGTTCAAATCCTGCACAGCGTGTAGGCTTGTATTATTAAACACGTGAGTTATGCAGACCCCAGCATACTTAAAAGTAAGCATGGACTTCAAAAATGTGTTGGATTGAGGCCAGAATGCTCACAGGCCTTTGGCCTCCTAAATGTTGTTGTATGTGAATATACTTTCCATTTCCCTATGGAAACCTACTTAAATGACACCATTCTGAAGGCGAGCAATTTAAAACCTCTATGGACTTGGGCAGATAATGTGGTCTCAGATTCTTCTCCCATGTCTCTGGTACCTACAGTAGGTCAGTCATTGCTCCAAACAGTCACGGAAAATGAAACAGACCATCTCTCCAGTGGAGCGCTGGGAGTGGGACACAAATCTTTCCATTCAGCAATGAGAGCAACCTCGTTTCTTTTTCCAGAAAATTGTTCTCTAGCCAAAAAATACTGGTGATTTTCATTAGAGCAATTTATTTCTCAAAGGCAGCTGAAGACAATTTGTACCAATGACGCTAAATGCCATACTTTTGAGTGTTTATGAGGCTGAGAAGCAAAGAAGCTCAGGCAACAAGAGTCCTTTGAACGCGACAAGGTTTCTACCTATCTGATCTGGGAACAAAACGCGTACGCTTTGTGCAGCAGCTGTAAAAGTTTACAGTATCTGTTTTTCCTATGAAAGCAGTTGAACTCTCCTAAAGCAGTGCTACAGGTTCTTCTGTATGCAGAGCTGGCATTGCAGAAGAGAAGTGAGAGGGCAGAAAATAGAAGGGAAAAAGGGAGTAAAGTCTGCAGCTGCAACCAGCCAAGGCAATTCTGTCTCCAAAGCCATGGCGCGACAGCCAGTCCTGTGACAGCAGTGCTGCCCTTGCCAGCGTGGGCCGCAGGTCAAGTGGTGGCCTGTGCTCCTGGGTGACACCGTCCTTGCTGTGGCTACAGAGCGTGCCCTGCTCTGTCTGTAGCAAGTTTGGGAGGGAGTAGAGCTGTATGCTGCATCGAAACATCTGCATCTGGCTGTGTTGCAGCTGTACCTTTTTTTGCCATGCAGGTTCTTTTTTACACTATGTGGGTGGAATACATTGTATAAAGCATAGTGTAAGCGTATGCAAAGAGTATGCATTTCTCCCTGGAATTTGCACAAGCAGGTTATTTGCATTAGCTATGTGACTGTAGAGAAGGTGCAAGAAAAACTACAGGAGTGAAGAAAATAGTGGGGTTTTCCTGTCTTTGACATGTGTTGTACTATTTCATCACTTCCTCCTGCTTTTGAAACCTCAAGGGAAGGTGGTTCAAAAGACTATCATCATCTTAAAGCAAGCCCATTAAAAAGAAGCAAGGAAATCTTGTTGCCTAACAGACTAGACTGAGGCTGAGGAATTCCAAGTCCAGTTTTATGGCCATCACGAGTTTCTTCTGTGATACCGGACAAGACACTTCACTGTGCTCCCCCAATTCCTTATCTGTCAGCCTGTCATGTTCACGTGTCTCTTATCCTGTCATCTTATCTCACAAATAATATTTGAAGTGTGAATCAGTTACAGTAGTTTGAAGAGGGTCCGTTTATCCTAGAACAGTATTCAGATATCAAATGCATACAGAGGAAATTTATGCATTGTAGGAAGAAATGTAAGAGGAATAGATGGGATTTCAACATTTCTATACTAGTTCTTAATTTTTATTTGACTATCCCATGGGTGTGTTTAGTCCTTTATTGAGACATGATGAAAGTACCATGTAAAATTAAAAACGCCTAGCTGACAGAAATCAAAGCAAACTTGTCAGCTGCACTAAAGAAACACACTCGAGGGCAGTAAAAATAGAGGGGGAGGAACATTTTTTTCCCTCAAATTTCTTTCTGCCTGAGTGACTCCAAGCCCAACTTGCAAAGATAAAGGGTATAAAAAACTCAGAGGAGTTCAATTTTACACAGAGCATTTCTCTTTAATAAAAAAAATCGCAGCTTTCTTCCCTTTATTTTTAGCAACCACCTGGCCTGAGACAGAAAGAGCACAGTCTTGGATGTGCATGTACGTTTATGGGGGAAATTGTGGAGGAACACGTGCATGTGTGTCTGCTTTATTCAAATGGGAGCAAGCCTAGCTTTTATTAATTTTAAATAGATGGCTGTTAGTGTCAAAGTAGTCACAGAAAAGCCTGAATGGCTTTGTCTCTGTAATGTACCATGTTTTATCAACTAATGTCTGTCTCATAAGGAGAGAGCAGCATGCTAGGAAACAGACAGCTCAAATAGATAGTTATACGCTGGACAAAAGAAGCTGCTGTAAAAACCAGCACTGATATTGCGTCCAGGGTCCAAGACAGATGTTGGAGATGAAATGCAGCGTGGTGCAATGAGAAAGAAGTGCTGGCTTTAAGAGCAGTACTAGTCAATGAAGCAGCCAGACACACCATGCAGAAGCTGGTTAAATGTGTGATCTCAGTTTGCTGTAGCCTTTCAGTGAAATGGGGGGGGGTTGTCTCTCTCTCTCCAGCTGCTTAAGTAAAAGACTTTCTGCCTTTCCCCACTATTCTTTGAAATGCAAACTTGTGGCTCATCAGTGAAGCCATGTTCTCCTGAAAAGCATAGAAATGTTTATATATGAGGTGAGGAAACTGTCTCAGCATGAGAGCAGACTGCTTCTAGGTGAGTTATCTCATATGGCAGACATGAGATTTCACACTTTTCCCAGAAGCTTTTCAAATGGAGGAGCCGAACACAGTTCAGTGAACGAAACCAATGTTCCTGCAGTTACGCAAAGGGAAAGGAAGGCCAAACTCAAGGGTACTAGTCCTACACAGTAAGTTATAGAGCACAGGACCAGATTTTTGGTCTTTAACACCCTGTTTGCCTTCAGCGATTCAACTGACTGTGACTTGCTGTCTTTTGTAGGTAAGGGATGTGCACCATACCCATCACACCAACTCTCAAAATATTATCATGACTGAGAATCCAGCTTTTCATTAAAAATAAGAAAAAGGAATAGGACTGTAGCTGCAGAGGAAAACCTGAAAAAACTGAATGAAGGATTTACAAACAACTCAAAAGCCTGAAGGAGCCTCAAGTGCGTTATCAACTTTTAAACTTCAAGGTTTCTGAACTTGAGCTCTATCTACATGATCAGAATTTCTAATGGATTAAAAATTTGGGGTTATTTAAAAAAGAAAATCAAAGTGTTCCAAAATGAAAGTGTCAAAAAGACACACTTGGTCTTCCTTGCTGGTTGAAACTAGCTAAAAGATTCATGAGTGGTTTTGGAAGACCTAAGTGGCCTTCATTCAGTAATGGAATTTATTGTGAGAAAATGTTATCCTTTCACCTGTGAACTCACTCAAGAGAGAAATAGTGTCTCAGCCCTTGCTATAGATCCGAGATTTCAAACTGCTTCACATAAAGAACAGAAAATATGCCATTACTTCATCAACTCAGTAACACACAAGTGTGAAAATGCCAGATATACATTTTATGTCACAATGTTGGCTGGACAAGCAGAGATGTGATTTTCAGCATGGACAGGGCTGCCAATTGTGAATTATTCTCTTTTAACCATGCTGTGCATGCATAGCAGATCAGAACATTTTCATTACAAAGACATTCTACAAAAGGTTGAGGTTTAACCCAATCAAAAATGTCGTGAGAGCACTGGAAGCCAGCACATTTATATGCAAAAGACTGACCTTCTTTGGTGGCAAGACGTGAGGAAGCTTCTGTGTGGGATGGAGTATTGTAGACCAGCAGTGAGCTACCTATAATGAAAAGAAAAGGAGTTATTGCAGTTTGAATGCGCTCTGCCAGTGGGGAACCATGCAGGCAGGTAGTAAATGTAATCACTAGGATCTAAAGACCAAATTTTTCAGACAATTAGGCACACATTTTCTATGATGGGTATGAAATTCTTTTAAAAGCTTGGTAGCTGCATGTCACACATGTGCTACCATTTCTCTACTTGCAGACCAAAAAAAAGACACTGGCCTCCTTCACTGAGTGCCTTCATGTCCTCTGTTGAAAACTGATATAAAACAGCTGAGGTTCTATAGTACATTTACACAGGTACTGTATCTATCACAGCAGAGCCTCTAGAAATTATTATGGCACAGATTGTATTACAGGATAAGGAAGAAGCTTTTCTCTCTCTATCTGTGATAGAGAAATTTCCTGTTTGAGGAACGTACAGTAGAAGTGACATGAATTGCACTGTCAGGATTTGAACATTTTTAGAGTGTCACATGCTTGGTTTTGGGCCAAGAGCTGCAAAAATGTCACTGGTATTCCAGCATCTCCCATGCTTTGTGGAGTTTGAAAGTAGCTTTCTTGGTTCGGAGTGGCCTTTCCATCCAGCCCTACTTGAAACAAAACTATTCAAGAGGACCACAAAAAAGAATCCATTGGAAGTGTCTTTATTTTGCACAGTCTATGGTGGAAATGTTCCTTTCTAAGCATTTTACTTTGGTTCTCCTGTAAACTCTCCTGGAAATGGAGGAAGAGGCCCTGTCAGCTCTTGGAAGCCAGCATGTAATACACATTTCATGGTTGTCTAGTTATATGTGTTTATCCTACATAATCTTCCAGGCTCACCTTTCCTACAGCTCTTTGAAAAAGCTTCTACTGCATCAGGCGGTGCCATTCCTAACAAGGCAGAGGGCCCTTCTTTGTAGGGACTGATGATGTGAACTGGAGCGGGGCACCAATCTTGCCATGGATGAGTACAAATGAGAAGTGCTTTTACACACGCTTTCTGCTATTCGTATCTATACCACCCTCTATTCAGTGAGATTCTGTCCCATTTAAGGTACTTGGTCCTAAGCAACACACAGCAAACAGTATAGATTTCTGCATATGCTATGCTACCCCTGAGCATCCCCAGATTCTTTGTCAGGGCTAAGAATACCTCTTTTGCAGGTACTGTAATACTAACTGATTAGGATCTTGTGAGTAAGCCATGCAGTCTCCACATTCCTCTAATCCACATGATCCCAAATAACACTGACCTCACTTGCCCCTCAGTAGTATTCACAGTATGTCTCGCTTTCCTGTGAGAGCTGAGGATTAGGCAGTTCACTGCCAGAAGTAATAGCCATTGCAGGTGCTGGATCTTACTGGCCCTGTGTTCCTATGGATTTCTTTTCTTCCCCAAATGCAAACAAGGCCAAAGACGTGCACAAGCCAGCATGTACACAGAGGTGGAAGGTGTTGGAAAACAAAGCCAGCATGTACACAGAGGTGGAAGGTGTTGGAAAACAAAGCTTGCTCATAGGGAGTGGAGGATGGATGCTACCAGATGCTGCAGGACAGGCGATGTTTCCAGAGACCAGGATGGATAGTGTGGCAAACTAGGAGGCAAAGAGTTCAAACAGATCCCAAGGGTACCTTGACTGTGAAAGCTGCAGATAGCCAAAGTGATTGGCTTAAATATTTAGAGAAATTGACTGGTCTTTTGCTGTTGCTGGAGGAGGAATTGCAACAGCTTTGTCCACCTAACTCATGTTATCATCAGATGGTTTCTGGCTTTGGCATTTCTTTCTCGAATATCTGTGGGGAACCTCCTGTCCACCACTCTCTCCTTTTCAGGTTACTTGAAGTAGATCCTGAATGCAACGCCCAGCCTAGCTTGCCCCCGCCAGACAGGGAAGTGTTGGGGAATTCAGAAACATAGTTTTCTATGACTAAATAGGCTGCAAATGCCTGGTTGCACAGACTGGCTGAGGAGGTGGGGGTGGGGTGATGAATAGCACTGAACAAGCCTGTATGATCAACCTATAGCTACTTTACGCTAAAAAATGCAGCCCAAGCCACTGGAAAGGGACGGTGCCTCCCCCAGTTTAATTGCTAAAAGTTCTCACCTTTGCCCGACAGTCTGAGGTTTCTGGTGGGAACACCACAGAAAAGGAAATGTGTTTCCTATTAAGGGTTTTCAATGAAGGAGGAAAAGAGAGAAAGCCAGAGACACAGATCAGGACAGAAAGAAGCAGACAGACAGAGGCCAGGCTGCTCCCTCCCTTACTTGTTCTTGGGCAAAACTTTGGCTGCGATGAATTTTCGTTTTGTTTTTATTCCCCCTACCCCTCACGGGGTCAGTGACACCTTAGATTAAATCAGCTCTTTCTGGAAACACTGGTATTATTAATAAAGTGCAGAGATATTCTCCTGTAATTAATATTAAACATGTTATTTTATGGTTCCCCCCACCTTTTCCTTTCTTCTTTTATTTCCCTTGCATTAATTAAAGAGGAAGATGGAAAAGGACTGAAAAACAGAGCAGGAGAGTTTTTTCACCATAAAGCCTTCCTTTCCACAAGGCAGCTCATCCTTCTGATCTGCAGGAACATCTTGGTTTCACAATCTTGAAGTCTATTTGATCTGTAAGTCTTTTTTTTCCCCTCACCTTCTGAAGGCCGTGTGGCCTTCCCTCCACATCTCATGGTAGAATCAGGGTGCTGCTGCATTTAGCATTACAGTTTTGTTTGGCATTAATATATGGCTGGAAACCACAAAGCAGTTTTCTGCTTCTGCTTCTCACCACAGTCTCATTCTTTCCCCTTCAGGCTCTTTTCATTTGTACGTACCGCACACGACCGACCCCCCATAACTAGAGAGGAAAAGGATGGGAGGTGACAGTTCAGGCTTCTTTTGATGTTCATCCCAAACATAGCATGAAAACATTCAAATCTTCCTTCACACTGTCCGCTGGTTGACTAGAGAAGATTCACCAGGCAGACTGTGTTTGAAAAAGGTACTGGCACAGCAGGCAGTCAGCCTGGAGTCCGAAGGTGCAGGGGGATGAACGAGAAGAAGAAAAAGCCAAGGGATGGCTTCACAATTTTGGAGAGGAAACTGGAAGAAACACTTAAAGAAAGAGGATTGTTTGGGCAGGATGGACAGTAAGTTCCCTGAAAAAACTACGGGGGGTTGTTTTGAGAGACTCCAAAGGATAAAGTGTGCTGCAGAACTGGGTTCTACAAGTCTGAAATCTCCTAAAGATCAGAGACATCTGAATTCCTGACTGCTTCAGTAGGTTACGGAAACAGGAAACAACTGCACGCTTCTGATCCAGATCTAAGTTTTGCCTGAAGACTAAAGGTGCTGTGATACGAGTTTGGTTTAGTCTCGATTACATTAAATAGCCCACCTGAACCTTCCACCTCCAAAACTAAGATTGAGCTTTTGTTGAGGTCTTGCAGGTGTTACTGGTTTATTTTTTCAATCTGGACTCAGATGTGCCAAAATAACGTACTTCATAGGCAGTTTTAAGAATGCTTTCACCCTGATCAGCAGTGTAAAATGTTGAAAAGCTTCTGAGGCAGCTAATTTTCAAGGGGTCTCCTTGCCTGGCTAGTAAACAGGCTCAGAAAGTTCATATCAGCTTTATTTCTTGGAAAACAAACAGCAAAGTTGAGGATTCACTAGTCATCACATATCCAGCTTAACATCCTGAAAGGACGAACACCTTTCAAGGAAGAGACTGGGCAGACGTAATCTAGCCTATAGATCTGCAATTCCCCAAAGTTTTCCTGTGTTCTGTTGCCATCACGTATTCTCCGCACTAAGCAGGAGCAGAGCTGAAACAAACAACCTTACAAAAGGGGAAAAATCACGAAAAAAGCCCATCTCCCCATGGCACTGAGCTCAGAGGCTCGGCACTAAACATCCGCTGGAAATCAGTCTGGAAAAACAATAAGCTCCTTTCGAAGGCGTTACTCCGTGAGGGAGTTAACCAGCAATCCAGAAACCAGACTGTCATTAGGCAGCACTAGGAACAGCTGCACGGAAAGGAATGCTCTTCAGAGGCTGCCTGACCTCCACTCAGACAGGAGCTTGCTTTAATAAGGACAGCACTCGCATGACGTCTTACAACAGCCCAAGGGGCTGAACAGAGAGAAATTTATAATCATAAAAGCTGGGGAGGGACTGGGATTGAATTCTCCTTTTGTGTGCATCCACGTAAAACAGGAATAACTAATTTGTCTGAATCCAGCAAAGTTGCTCAGGTTTTGCACAGGCTTAATAGCATAGAAATCATTGTAGGCATTCCCCTGGCAGAACATTATATGTTTATGATTATTATTCAGCATGCATTGCAGCAGCACTCAAATGTTGCAACTGCATTAGGACTCCATTGCGCTGGGTCTTGACAGACAAGAGGCACGATTCCTCTTCCACAGATTTGCCAGCTCAACAGACAAGACCAACAAGAAGGCAGGATTACTTAGCTCCACTTTACAGAAAGCAAAACTGAAGCACTGAGGAACTGAGGCGAAGGTTTATCCCTCCTAATTTCAGGCATTTAAAGGCCATGTGTGAACTAGGGGACTACCATCCTGAATTTCAACATGCCCTGTTGCTTCTTTTCTATGAACAGAGACCAGTGTGACCAGACTTCTAATTTAGGGACTTCAGGTATCTAAACGTAGGTAGGATCAATCAGGAATTTGCTCCTGAACAAATGGACAGCAGCAAATGGTAAAGGTGGCAATTGAATCCAGGTCTTCAGGCTTACGCCATGAGAGCAAGAATGCAAGTCCTCCGATACTCTCTTTGAACACCCCAAGTAATGGGATACCTAACACTTGAGACTATCACTGGGGATGCTGTCTGGAGCTAAAGCAACAGAAGAATTAAACTCTTCTGCCGACCTTTTCAAATTCAGCCTGGTTCTTTGATTCAAAAAACATACAACTCCTTCTTCGTCTTTCTGTCAATTCTCAAGTCTTATCAATAAGACAATTTAAGCGTCTCACTTGAGTATTTATCTTGTGGGAATTTAAAAACATTTCCGGTTACAAAGCGTCTGATTTGCCCAGCCAAAGTCAGCAGGTTTGGCCAAAGCAGCACTGGCTTCACAAAACTGCCTTACGATTTCCTGTAAAAATGTGTAATTCCGTATGCAAACCTTAGTTAGAAAGTTATTTTGCATCTGCAACAATCTAGAAGTGTTCTGTGAACCAGCAGCTCTTTGCTGATGAAACAGGATGAAATTTGCAAATTATTTTGGGTGGGAAATTATTTTATTGTGAAGTCACAAGGGACAAAAACTGTTCAAATCCAACAATTCGGTTATTTGTTGTGAATCATTTCCTTGGCTCAGCTTCTCAAATAAACATAAAGGTGGGGCTTACAGAGGCACCCATCTGTGATCTAACTCTTGTCCCACTGTAATCTCTAAAACTCCCACTGATTTTAGCAGAGGCAGGGAGAAACCAGCGCTGAACAGCTTTGAAGAAACACCCTAAATAAATGCTGTCTCGCTGCTTTATTGCACTGGCCAGATGGAGACATCTTAAGCTGCCTTTACATCACAATTTGATTTCCCAGTGGAGAAAATATACTTTTTTCTTTCTCTCTCTGCCCTCCCACCTTGCTTTATGGCACCTTCTCCTGATTTTTCAGTCCTCAAATAATTATACTCCTATAAAAGCTGTTTCACTTGAAAAAATATTGGAGCATGTGAGATTTAGCTCTAGTTCTCTGGCCTCATCAGAATGCAATTATCCTTAGCACGCCTTTGTGAAGAAAGGAACCGCTTCAGCCTCCATTTTATAGATGAAGAGGAGACATTCAGAAGCTACGAACATGCCCATGGTTGCACAGGAAGTCTTAGAAAGGTCTGAGTCTTAAGACTTCCAGCCTCAAGAGTGTGTGCTAACCGTAAGGTGATCATTCCTGTTTGGGCTGCTGCAGTATGCTTTTCCAGAAGTAGCTCAGAAGACTGCTCACAGCTTCTGTCTTAGGGGCTTAATACAGCAAAAAGAGTATTGGATCCATCACATACTCTAGTGTGGGACAGAGAGTAGCAATGAAGAGGTTCAGCAAAACTTGTTCTTTGAGTACTAGGTTATTTGCACGGCATCTGCTTCAGCACACTTACATTTGGGGAATCACTCTTCTATTTTTATCTCTTTCCAACAAATCTGGGCCTGCAGGAACATAGAAAATCTCCAACTCCGGGCAGTTGTGGGTCCTATTTTGAAGCAGTCTTTACCAGAAGTCTTAGGGGAAAGAGCACAGCCTTCTAATTGCAAAGTTATGGAATAATTTGCCTGTGACCCATCAGTTAATGTTTTGTTTAATCTCCATGGCAAATTTATGTATTTTTATCATATAGCCACAGATGTTTTTATTATCTGTAAGATTATCTAATCTTCTTTAGAGTCCTGCTCAGTTCTTCACCTCCCTGATAGCACCACTAACTCCATCTAAGTTAAAATTAACTTTCCAACCCACTTTTTATTCCTCCCTTCCTTGTTTGCTCTCTCTGCTCGCCTTTCTCTGTTCTTTTTCTTTCATCTTTGCTGCTATTTATCCTGCAAGAAAAGCCCTACAAGTTCAGTGCTCACAGCAGCTTATCCTATCAGCATGTCACGCTAGGGCAATACTTACTTTCCCTGAGGTAACTGAGGTGAGACAATAGAACTTCTGTGTTGTAGAGGGAGGTGGTTCGAAGGAAGTCATCCTTGTTCATTTTGCAGAGCTCCTTGCCATCCATATTCTGGAAGATGGTGGTGTCAATCTCCATTAATCCATACTCCTTTATAGCCCATTCCAGCCACTGGCGCACATGTTCCTGGGTCCATAGGGTGGGATCTGGCAGGAAAGCACAAAGGATAGTAATACTATACGCAAGCCGCAAGCCTCTAGCACTCACTGTAGCCCAGTCAAAGCATTAACCATTGTTTCCACAACCAAATGTATTTAATTTACTGATTCCAATGCATTTTGCCAAGATGAACAAGTACTGTGCTGTAACAAGACTCGAGGCGCATAAACTGATCACACTGACCCTCTGGCAGGGTAAGTTCTCTTGACTCTCCCACCTGCCTGAATCTTTTACCTGTGCCTGGGAACAGTATTAGTGACATTTGACTGTGACTTTTCTCCCTCTGGAAAAAAGCTTCCAAAAGCAAACTCATCCCTTTGAAAGGGTATGTTTGTCACAGCTTCAGTTCTGCAATGCTATGTAATTACATCAGTGCTGTATAAGTCACACCATCCTTCGCAAGTGCATTACAAAGTCCCAACAGATGGCATTTTAAAGTCTGAGGATGGCGGTATTTATGGTCAGCAAAGGGACTCCGAAAAAAAATATTATTGCTTAAACAGAACAGCTTGCCATGTATCTCTGAGTCACATTTGTTCACCCTGCTGACAAGAACACAATTCTACCTCTGCTAGCTAGCCCTGTAAAACCAACACAGCTATTGGAGGGCAATGTGGATTTTATACTGTCTCATGCATCATTATCAACTGTCAGCAAAGCTCCAGCTGTGGAATCTTTATTACTGGTGATGACGTAAGAGAGAGATTGAACCCGGCTGGAGTTTCAGACCCCATGGTGATGGTTTGCTGCATCAGTAGTTAAAAAAAGAAATAATCCTTTGAGTTTTGAAAAGAGCATTAGATCAGAAAGTCCCAGCAAGAGTTTGTGCCATGATACCATTTTTACGGAGTCATTTTCAGAGCATATCTGCATTTTCAGATGTTTCCTGTGCTGCTTCTCCCCGTGTATCACATTTGAAAATTTAAGCTGCAAATTCATGTTCCATTGCAGCTGGAGAGGATTGCGAAGGCAAGCCTTAGCTTTGGAGACATTTGATCTGTCCATCACAGGTGGTACATTCTTCTAAGATAAACCTCAAACACTTCAGGTCCAGAGACATTTGAGAAAATGGATGAGAAACATGTAGCCGTCACACAGCTGGTAGCTTGTGCTTTGGGTGGGGACAAGAAATGCCTCTGCCACACATTTTCTAGTGTATAAAATAATGCCTTGGCCCAGGGCTGTAAACTGTGTGTGCTTGGGCTGCAGGGATCCCTTGACACCAAAGGTCAGGTAGTGGCTGTACCTGGTACATTCCTGGGCAGCTCAGTTCCAGAATAACAGCGTGAAATGGAGAAGTGAGAGCAAGGAATACTGAAATTGTAACTGTGACATTTCCTCACTGAATTTCTGGTAAAACCAGGTCCTTAAAGTTGAGTTTTAAATGTGGAACTTACAACCCCATATCTTTGCAAGTCTGCTTTGGAGAAAAAAGATGGATTTCCTTTAAATTTTGGCAATAGCCAATTTAAATTCTGCTTTCTAAGCACTGGCAAAAGACTGCAAATTTTACAATGCAAGTATTCAAGGGAGGTTTCTTTTTTTTTTAATTGAAAGAGTTATTTGTCTTGAGTTTTGAAAAAAAACCTCAACATTGAGAGAGCACAGTGAATTTGTGGTCTCCCTTTAAACAAACACTTTTGAATTTCAGATATTCATTCAGCCTATTTATCACTGCCAAAGACACTGAATGATCTCTGAAAAACTGCCTTCTTGAAACATGGCTTAGAGTTTGTTATTATTACTATTGCAAGCCTAATGTGACATTATTCTTGCCTATCTTCACCCTAATGCACTATAAATCTTTACTCTGGATTATATTAAAATTTCCAAATGCCTTTCTTGGATGAACTGGGCCTCATATCCTGCAGCCAGAGATCTGGGATGATGTTCATTATTGTCTTCCAAAGTCTGGTAAATCA
This sequence comes from Sagittarius serpentarius, assembly GCA_034782735.1. Classification (NCBI taxonomy): domain Eukaryota; kingdom Metazoa; phylum Chordata; class Aves; order Accipitriformes; family Sagittariidae; genus Sagittarius; species Sagittarius serpentarius. The sequence goes on from JAVKLA010000081.1 coordinate 3,224,312, forward strand.
CTGCTGTTTCACAAGTATCTCAAGGTTTTGATTTGTGGATGCTCATGAGGGGAAAAAAGTCCTTTTTTTCACTTTCCTTCAAAGAGGAGATTTTAAATCTTCCACTGAGGACACTAAAAGTCATTTCCCCTATGTCTACAACAACGCTAAACTTTAGCCCACCCTTGGTCTTTTTAAATATGCATAAATAGCATGGTGAAGAGCAGGATAAATGTTCCCTCTTCAATATCTTTAATAATATAATGGCTAGTTGGTATCAGCTAACACCTTTCTAGGCAATGTTGATGCTGAAAACTTATCTGATGCTGTCACCAATTAGGTTAGCCAGTCTCTCTAAGCAGATCCTAAAGACGACTTTATTGATACTTTGAGATTTGCTGTCAATCTCTTATTGGCTTCCCTTCACCACATTCAGTTCAAGCTTTTCCTTTACATCCTAAATGGCAAACAAATGCTTGGGAATTGTCATCTGTTCGTGGTCAAGCCATGATCCGAAAACAGAGCTAAATTCCACGAGTACATTTCTTTCTGCCAACAGTTCATCTGCTTGAATCAGCTACAATCCTCACAACACTGGGTGAAAAGCTGCACCCCTTGAAATCAGTGGAAGTTTCGGTACCTTAATTGGGCCAGGACTTGGCTCATAATATCCTCCTTGCTGGAAAGTTCCTGGGCTAGCCTGTTTATATCTATGGTGTTTATAAACTTTGCAGGGAAAAGACTCCCTCTCGTTCCAGATTCAGACTTCACCGGTTCGGTTGCCTGCCACAGCAGCTCTCATCCCTGACTATCCAAATGCATCTAATGCATCCTGCCAATTTCAGACAGCAGATGTGGATATCAAATACAAACAGAGAACTGGACAGGAATGTTTCTGTGTAACAGTTTTTGGAAGGATTATGTAGTTCCTGCAAAATATATCTTTTCTGGTTTTCTACTTCTAACAAAAAAATGAAAACAAAATAGCTCATTTTGAATCAATATGACATGAAAGGGCATCTGGATCCTGCAGAACATCATGGGATTTACAATTTGGGTCCACTTCATGCGCTCTTTGATCATACTATGCATGTCCCAGGAAGCACTGCAGATTCTCCTCTGACACATGACGGGAGATGTATTTGATTCAACACACCAAAACAACACTTCATTCCACAAAAAAAAAAAAAAAAAAAGCAGCACTAATTATCCACTTCTTACTCTGATTCAAGGTACAATATATACTGGGACACGGGAAATTCCCACTAGTCAGAAACTGGTATTTTCCTTACTTTTTACATGGTTTGTAAGAAGGAGAATTCCTTAGAGAGTGGATAAACAAGCCTTATCTGTTCAGCTGGATATTTAAGACAGTGCAAGAAAACACGACACACAGTTTGATGGTGCTCGTACCTGCTGGGACAATGACTCTCCTCTCATTGGTGGTCATGTTGGGAGGAGGCCCGTTCTTCTCATCCATGTAGGTGCTGTAACTCATTGGGTTGGACTCTGTCCCTGTTCCGACGAGTTTGCTGCATTTGTTCACACTACAGTCTACGGGGGACTCCCTGAAATGCGAAAGGAAACAGATGACTTTTCATTATTATGCACCTTTCATCCCTGCTGTAGCAGAAGGAGGCTTGGGTTACAGAAATGGGAAGCATCCCAAAGGTGAAAAGTAATGGGGGGGTTCTTTTCACGTGGGAGAGGCCATTCCTGGCCTGTCACATGAATGTCATAAGGTGATCTATGAATCACTAGTCTCATGGAGGGGATCTCTGATAATGAAACCAGTTGGAGGAAAGAGAGTTGGAGGTGCAAAGAAGGTTGACTTTCAGACAAAGGCAACGGTAGCTGTAAGGTTGTACTCAGTACCTCTGAAATATCAAAATTCATGAACTGCGTAAAAAAGCAAGTGCCTATCACGTAGGTCTATTGGTTATGCCCTCCGCCCCTTCATCCTTTATTGCTCAGTTGCATTTTAGCAATCCTTCAGATACAGCCTGATGCTCTAGGAGCCCTTGTTGGACTGTTTCACTCTTGCATTGTGCTAAAAACAACCCCGCACACCATCTTTCTCTTGCAGTGGAGTCTATTAATTGACAGAAAGGCTGTACTTCTCACCTCATGACCTAAGGCATTTCTGCAGAGCTAATCAGAACTACAGATACACGTCCTTTCATTTCATTAACAAAGAACACAAAACTTCCATGCCAAAATGACAGGATAGTCACAAGAGAATACTACGGTATTAGCATGGTATCTAAAGAGTCTTATTTATACAGGGCTGAATGTAACTGATCTTGTCTGTTCTTAACAGTTAAAACAGTCCCAGGCTTGTCTACTACTTGGATAGGAAATCTAGAAATCTTAGGTGCCTTAGGCGTGAGTCAAGAACTTCAGACCACAGAAACTGTGTGTGAAAAAGTCTCTGGCTCTAGTTTTACTTCTGAGGTGATGGAGTGATGAGGAGGGAACATTTAGCAACTCAGGTGGCACTGTGCTAAGGCCTGGACTACATGCAGACCCTTGGCAAGCAATAGGCTTTCTCTGTCCTGCTCTGGGAGAATTATGAGCCTCCAAACCACAGACAGGGAGCACAGATTTTGTTTTTTTCCAGCTGCAGTAGTAACTCACGCTTTTAGCTCTAGAGGTCACTTAAAATACCAGTCCACAGCCTGCCACAGGCACACAGCACATCCCAGCTCTGAAGAACATACCAGGGAAGGGCAGCGTTATTGCCCGCACCTTTAGAAGGGTGCGTTATTGTGCAACCTCTGTGCAAAGTGAGCATACAGCCCATATCCAGTGCCGTTCAGTCCACTGCTTTAGTTGCACAGCCGTCCTTCTTCCCTGCGAGAAGCAAAGTGGCCTTGGGAGGAAACCGTTTACTGAAGGGTAAGAGCTATGACAGTGCACCAAATCCCACCCTCTGAGTTCAGCTGGCAAGACTTCCAAGTTTGGACACTAAACAAATTTGTTTCTTAATCTGAAGGGGGGGGAGGGAGAAATTACTGAAATTCAGTTATCATGGCTGGGAGATAAATGCTCCACCGAGATATTCTAAGGCAGATGGTAATTTTTTCCTCATGTCTTACTGAGGGAATGTTGCTTGAAAATGGAAATAAGATGTATAACTTACACATGTTCGAATTTAAGGTTTTACTATTTCGCCTACTGTTTTTCCAGGCAGGGAACCAAAATCCGCCTTCAGAGAGGCAAACTGCTGAAGGTTTAATGTCCCCGTGGCAGTCAGAGGAGAGTCTGAGCAACTGCAGGGACACCAGGGTTTTCACAGGGAATGTGATCATTTCTAACTTTCTGTTGAAATACTCTGTGTCAGGTGTTAAATGCTGCCTGTACTGGCAGAGAAAAAGCCCTGAAGCAGCACAAAGGATCTTATTCTTTCCTGAGGTACAGGCTGTCCTGAGAAGACTCGGTGAAACAGCGAGAGCATCCATGCTTCAAGGTGCCAGACTTTGTTGGGCTTAGTGCTCACCGTCCCTGGGAGGTGATTGACCTCCTTGCCCGCCCTGTCTGGAGACCAGGTGCTGACTTTAAAATGGTGTGAGCAGCCCAGCTGGTGAGGCAGACCGAAACACACACATCCTCAAGGTATGGATTCCCACCTGCCTTTGGGATGAAGTTCCCCCTCCTTCAGACACAACAGTAAAATTTTCTTTGCGTTCCCTGCAGTCAGCAGGTCCCAGGTGCTAGCAGTGCTGGCACAACCACCCGCTGCCTAAGGTCCTTCTAAGAGGTTCACTCTCACCCCCCTGCTCTGTCATTAAATTTCCCTGGAAAATAACCCCCGCAGCTGAGATATGCACTATCTATGATAAAATAGTTACATATATAATACTCACACAGAACTACAGGATACATCCAGACTCTCAGATAATAACACCTTCTGGAAAGCTTATTTGCCTAGGAGTATGCATGCTTTCTACTGGCGTGAAATGACACACACAAAAAGACCACAGGGTCCTTGGCTGTCTCTATTCTTTCTGCCAAGTATTGTGCACATTCACATGACTGATACAGCAAAGTAACAAAAATAACACCAACCCTGTAAGATATCTCCTCGGCGGTTTTGTCATGATTTTTCACTTCGCAGACACTTGGCTTGCCAGTTAGGACCCTGCCTATCCTCTGCTTTGCTCTGTATGTCTCAGCAGCCAAAACCAGGCAACCAAGTATCAGAGACAGATCTGAAAAGGAGTTTAAGTGACCGAGGTGCCCTTCCCAGCCACTGGTTTACCACTGTGGGAAGAGAAGCCACTCTGTTAATCCTGCAGGACATTAAATGTGCTCCATGTACCTGACAGGGTTGTGTCCGTGTGGCTGTACAGATGCCGCCCTTCCCTCTGAGGAAGTTTTCAGGGTGGTTGGATCCAGAGCTAGCCGCAGTGGCCATCTGACAGCAGAAGGACAGACATAACTGGGAATAGCATTACTAAAACTTTACTGGGCAGGAGACCGAACTGCCCTTAAGAAAAATACCGTGAAATCTTTAGTGACAGCAAGCGGGAAGATCCTGACTTTTGTGTCCTCTGTAAGGCAGCATTTCCTACCAGATCCAAACGGAGCCTTTTACTGGGAAATGAGACAGCACTACCAGACTGAATCGTCTCTGCAGCTCCTGGATGCCTGTGACTGTACTGCCCCAGCCTAAGATGAGGGATTTAACAGTATCCCAGAAGAAGGTAGGTGTAGCTGTGGACAACACAGAGAAGAATTCAGTGTGGGAAACAACTACAGTATCAAACGAGAACAGGGAGCTGCGAGCCATGAATAGTCTATTCATTGAATATAGCTCCTTAGTTCATGCATTACCCACAAGCAGACTTAGATTTATATAAAGATTTCCTCATTATTTGAAATGGTTTGTGCGAGGGGATTTCAGATGCCAGGTTAATCCTTGACTTTTCACAGAAACTTCAGGCTTTCAAGTGGCCATACGTGCTGGACTTGCTCAGGTTCTGGGCAGAAAATGTTGTAGACCTACTAAGGTAAAAGGATATAGGCTGCTTTCACAAGATCTCTTAAGTATATTCACTGTGGCAGTGACAGAGTCCAAGGAATATGAAGCAGTACTCATTCCCACTGTCCGTCCAAAGACTCTTCGTTCCAGCAGCTCCAGTAGCAGTCTCTGGGGATGCCAAGAGCTTGGTGTTTTGGGAAGGTTTATACTAGACCAGCCAAAATGGACAAGCAGCTAGCCTGGCATTGACTAATAAATCCTCTGTACAGCTTCAGCCTGCGTTCCAGATACCTGAAAATAAAGCAATTACTGTCCCAGGGCCTCTGTCTAGGAATCACCTTTGGCTTTCATTCGAAAGAGCAAAATAAGGGATTTCAGTGATTTCTGAACCTGACTCAGCTGTGGTCAGTGGGATATTTCCTCCTTCTTTCTATTCCTTTCTTCCTATCTTTTCATTCCTCCTCTCTTCCCATCTTTTTTTCTTTTTAAATTTGCCACTTTTTGGTGTAAGTCCCCATTTGGTCATCTCAACTTTAATCTTTACACTTGAAATTAGATTTTAATGTCTTGTTTGTTTGTTTGTTTTTTGTTTTGTTCAATGAAGGAAGTAAGAACAGACATACTGTGATTCTGCTTGTGGTTCCCTCCTACAGGCAGAGAGCAGAGCTATCAGGGCAGAATCACAGCTCCTTGAAACTTGCATCTAACTGCACTTTAACCCTGCCTCTCATCCTGCTCTCAGGAATGCCCCAGGAGCAGGTTCGCACTGAAAAAGACCGTAAGTCTGCAGAGAGAAGGGACAGCTGTAAAAAGGATGGAAAAGACATACAGGTCACCCAACTCAGCCTGCATGAGGAAAGCACAGAGGCTCAGCAGGGTCTAAAAGAATCGTGTTTATCACAGACAGGTAAATGCAAACAGTAGGTAATGGCACAGTCTGCTGCTCTGGCAGGGGACTAGAACAACACAGCGAATCCCACTAGAGGGCTCACATGCTACTTAAAGGGGATTTTTATTCTTCTGCACATCATAGATGGTCCTTTTGTTTTGTTTTGAGAAAATTATTGTGGCATAAAAATGTTCTGAGATCCCTGAACCTTAGCATTCTTCTAATCTTCTAAAGCAAGAGAATGTCTCCAAAGCATTGTCAAAGCACTGACTTCGTTACTTTAGCTAGACTAAATGTGTAACATCAGTTGGAATTAGACAGCAAAGTTTGCCCGCACGGATCCAGCACATTAGAATATTCTTTCACATTTGAAGATCATACAAATTTTTTAACTTCTTTTTAAAAATCACTCTCTGAGTTTAGCTACCAATGCAGACTTGTGGCAGCTCAGTAAACACAGTCAAAATTTGGAACCTCTGTTGTTTGGTTCATTCTTTCCATTTGGAATTTATGTAAACTATAAGGAAAAATCTATTATTTAAACGGACTGTAAATTGGGTTAAACTTTACCCAGCATTTTTCTAAATAAACCTCCTCCTTTATTCATTGGAATTTAAAATGTGAAAGACTTTTTTTTTTTAAATGTAAATGATTGTATTTATATCACAAAAGCATCTAAAGGTCCCAACAGAAATCCAGGTCTAGTATGCTGGGAACTGTAGAAGCACATTGTAGGGGACAGATCTTTCCCTGAATGGGCTATAAATGAAATAAAGAAAAGACACAAACCCAGCAAAGAACAAAGATTGTAGGCCACGCTTCTAGTCCCCAAATGGATGCAAAGAGAGATGAATGGTACGCAGAACATCTTGCAGGAAACCCATGGAAAAGCTGGATTTCTATTTTTGGTGTGCAACAGGTCAGGGCTACAAATACAAGATCATTTCCCTTTCCCAATGCCTAAGGGGGTGTAAGAAGCACGAGGATTTTAATTTTTCTATGTTGGATTTTAACTGCCTTGTATTTGGACACTAATCACTGTGAAACACAAGTGTAGGCCATATACTGCATCCAGGTCTGATAATACTAGACACTTTCACAAAATTTCTACTTCTGAATCTTGCAATAATACAGAAGTCCCATCTTCTCCCCTAAAACATAGATCCCAGCCATTGCCTGAATATCCCGTATACACAGTTAGCAGGCAGTTGTCTGGGAAATTCTTTCCAATTTGGGAGCAAACCAGGAAAACCTGACATGGGTAGAAAGCTGGTCAGGGTTTCCATGTTGTTTAGCATTTGGAGGGACAGCTCTGCAAAACAGGCTGGGAGAGTTCTTCAAAGACCCCTTCTCCCACCCTGCTGAGGACCAAACCAACTCATCACGCTATACCTCGTGGCAGTCAGACCTGCTTCTGGTTGCTAAGAAAAAGAAGAAAAGCTGGACACTGTCCCTTACCGTCATCCAGCTCCCTCCACTGTCAGGTTTCCTATAGCTTTATCACTCCCTAGGGTACATAAACCATTCTCTCGACAAGCAGAAAACGCTAGTGCTTCAAGTACAGGTGAAGCACAGAATAAAGGCTGCTCCCTCTAATGAGGCAGCTGGAACCCAGTAAGAGGGTGTGCTTGAAAAACAAGGGAGAGCAGGAGAGGCAGAGAGAGAGGGAGGGGGTATAGGTTTTGTTATTCTGTCCGCAGTTCAAGTTAATTTGTACTGAGATTGACGTTTGCCACTCAGATGGTGTGTCAGTTTTGCCAGGCAGCTGATGGGCAGAGGAACAAGCAAGTGGAGTAGCCCAGCCCATAACAATGAACTGTGATGGACATGTGGGGAAAGGGCAAATTTTGAGCCATGAATAGGGGGAGAAGATGGATAAGTCAGATGAATGTTCCCATTTCTTGGGTGGATTGGAGCTCTTATGCTAACAAGTTATCAAAAGGCAAGGCTGGAAGCTATTTCGGTGCTTAGTTCTGACATTCAAAACAGTCTTTTCTTTTTTCCTAACAGGCTGGGAAGTTGTTACCCCTTTTCTAGAGAGACTGAGGACACTTAGTTTCTGCCTAAGAATCTTGTACTCTTGAGCAAGCCCATAAAGAAGGACTTCATTTTTGCCCAGAATAAACACACTTCTGGAAGGTCTTTCTCCATGGGTATCAGAGCACTTACAGTTATTAATGGATCAGTTTGTCAAAGCAGTATTGTCTCCCTTTTTTTCTGAGCAGATGAGCAAGTTGTAACACAAAGATCGCAATGGAAGGACAGCCCAACACATTTCATTCCAAGTACATGCAATACACATACAATGAGAATGTTACATAGACTTTTGGACATACAAGTACACACACATGCAGAATCTGTAAAGAACATGGGTTTACAGGATCTGAAAAGCACAAATATCTGCTGCCTGTGGTAGCTCAGTGGATGTGACAGGACTACTTGTTCCCTTGGTCCTCCAAAATTTGCTAGAGTGAGACAGACAAGCAGCATAATGGGAGGAAACACTCTCTGTGTGTTGGTCTGACACTATGGGTGTGAGCAACTGATGCAATACCACAAAGGGAGTCCTCACATGATCGTGGGAGTGTGTTGCCTGTGCCATACGTGAGGCTGATTCTGCCACCTCAGTTCTCATGACTGGTTCACCTCTCTGCAGGATGGAGAGGTCAGACCTGCACACCACCACACACAAGCCTTGCTCATTCAGTCAGGATCCCACTCTGCATTGCCCTCTTGAAGATTTTAGGCACAGCTTAAGAAGACTAGCCTTGGTAGCCAAAGGTAGTCCTCGTAACTATCAAAAAAACCAAACCTGCTGGTACTTTCAAGATCCATCCTTTTGCCTGTGTTATCCAGGGATGGTGTTTTTCAGGAAATAACTAATTTTCCCATGTTTTAGCCTCAATTCTGAGATTAGAAGCACTAGTGCAAAAATCCGTGTAGTTCTTATGAAGTCCAGAAATGATACTAAGGTACAACTGGGGCAAGATCAAATTCAGTCTACAAATGATCACCATCAAAGACCAACTGATGCAAAGACCTTTATCTTATAGTAAAATCAGCATCCACTGTATACTTACGAGGGAAAAAAAACATGCTGCTGTTTGAAGTCTTTAACACCATCATCTCACTATAGAAGTCTGAAAGTGCGAGGGTGCTTTCTGTTTCAAACTCTACACTTTGCTAGGTTCTCAGAAACCAGGAAAATAGGCTGTTACAGAAGCCCTAAACTAACCCTAAAGAAGAAAAACCCCTGATTGTTTAACTGTTCAGTATTAACATTGTACAAATGTTAGAGATGTTTGTGACTTTGAAATTAAAATCAAATTTAAAATTAATATGAACTCTAAAACTTAATGCTAAAAAATAAAAGTTTTTTCTTTATTGTATGTATTTAAAACTGAAAAAACTTGAAATGTCTACACCTAAAGATTTGCTTCATGAAGGTGAAAGTTTTTCCTAGGCTTTGGACTTGTAGAAATGTTTTTAAAAGAGACAACCTGAGCTGCAATACTAAAATGTTTTCAAGTCTTTGAATTTCTCATTATACAGGTAAATGATCCATCTCCCCCATAGCCTCCTATGTCCTTGGCTAAAAGCTGTAGAGGATACATCACAACCTGTGTCCCTTTGATGGTTAACATCACTGCTCAAATCTACTCTTGAACTCTTGTTTTCACCAGTGGTCGCATATATTCACACAGAAGATGTGGGTATATGCCTTTTGTTTTGTTACATCTCATAGACTGCCAAAACCGACCTCAGTCTCCTCTTTTTCCCTTCTCTATCAAATGGCTCTCCAGTTTCATATGGTTGCTTCTGCCCTGGTGGAGCACGAATCTAGTTACAGACGCAGTAAGACGTGCCCTCCAGTGAAGCCCATACAGTCCAGTAGTGCACCTTTCACTAGCTTCACTCTGGAGCACTGGTATAAACACCATTACTGCATGACTGACTCTACCTTCAGGAGCCCCTTGAACCTCGGCACATTTGTGGGACGTGAACTAAGTGATGAAATGTGTAATTTACAACAGTGTTTGCAGCATGAACTCTGTCCTGGCAGTCTCATGTCCCAGGCTGCACAGCGTTCATGGAGACTGCTAGAGATGCATGCTGCAGAACTGCAAAAGCAAGATCCTCAGGCCATTAAAAACGGAGTTACAAAGGAACTCCAGGGGGAGTGGGACATGGTCCTACACAAAGAGTGGAGTTTGTTGATATGCAGGACAAGAGCACGAATGGACGATACACGCTTTGCTTTTATTTAAGGTTCAGTAGACGTGGAAACGGTCTTTCCTTACCTTGATCCATTCATGTGGTCATATTCCCTTTTTACATTGACCCGGACGGGCTGATTAATCCACTCCTGCTGAGGAGGCAAAGGGTTGATTTTGTGCGGCTGGCCATAGTCAGGGTTCCCTGAGGCTGTCATATCTGCCTTGGGGAGGTGAGTGGCACCGCCGTACGTGGAGTCAAAGAGGGACTGGTCGTCGCTCACCACCGACAGAGCCTCCTGAGGAGAAAAAGAAAAAAACAAGTGCTCAGAGTCATGACTAAACTAGTAACTCCACTCTTATTCTCTCTTTGAGCTGGTGAGCACCTGCAAGGGCCCCACAGCTGCCCAGCGCTGTCTGAAATTGCCATCTGCCAGGATTGCAGATTGAATCAGATTCTTTGGGGTCCATTAACCCGTATGCAAAACTGGCGGGTTGCTTTGCTAGCTGCCCTGTTGCTCTGGGTGGGGCAAGAATTAAGGTTCACTTGACCTCTGCAAACAGTAAAGGTGGCTGCTGGGTGCTACATCCTTCTCACTGCTTGCTGTAAGCAGCTTCATCTGCAATTTCAGTTACCTGCCCACCTGCCTGCACTTGCTGGTCCAAAAACAACCAAAGAGATATGTAGTATGTAACATTTCTGGAGTGTCATTTGAAGGCCTATACATCTTCTTTCAAAGGGTTTTGTGTGGTGTTTATATTTTGAGGTTACTAGTGAAGGAGAAGCAGTCAGTACAGGTCAGAGTTATGGGTGTTAGCGGTGGGATAAAAAATGCATTACTTTACACTTTTTGTTTATTTTGTGGGAAGTGTAGGACTGGTGAGTTACCAAACTCTGCAATTCTAGAAATGCTTAAAAACAGGAAATTGTTATCCTTTTTTTTTTCCTGCTGAAACTCCAAATGTTGACAAAAAGTTTTGACTATCAATTTCCTTGCGTTGATGCGCTTGGGTTTTCTAAATGAAGCATGCCAGGCTCATAAAGGCTTTGGCACAGTCCTGCCTTATTCAAAGTGCATCTGACAAGGTCTGCATGTTCTTTATGGAGCTAAGTTAACCGCACATAACACAGCTGCCATTATGGCTGGCAAGCCAGAAACTGAACGAGGAACCTCCCAAAGTAAAAGCACACACTACTTTAATGTGAGTTAATGGAGCAGACCCCTGAAACAAAGGCAGCAACAGACTCGCCCGCTCTGTGGACCGAGCATTCAAAAGACCCGTAACGTTGGTGTGTATGCAGCAGTGGGTTACCCGTGAACATACAGACACTGTCTTCGCTTTGAAAGCTGGTGTGTTGCTAAACCCTCAGCGCTCAAAATTCACAGGACACAGTCCAAATCATGAGCTTTTAAAAGTAATAAATTGTTGCTCTCTCCCCGCCTCCCCCCACTAGTTGTTTCTGAGGTTAGTTTTGCAAATTCTTCCATAACCAGGGAGAGAAACAGAAATTCTGAAAACTTAGAAAAGTGCAGCTGCTGGAATCCTCCAATTACTCAAGAATCTAAGTGCAAATCAGATATAACCAGGCTCATGATATCATCACAAAAAATGTCAATAGTTAGAGTCTACTGGGTAAACATGAGAATCCCTCTCAGCTTGAAATTAACCCACTTAGAAAGAGTCAGGTCAGTGCTTTGCATTTACAAATATCAGCACTTCTCTATCTCTGATCTCAGATCACGTAACAAAACCAAGTAAGCCTGAGTAGCCTAGAATTTAAGTGGGCCTGACTAAGCTTGAATCCGGAGGAACCCTCAAACATCTGCGTAAGTCCTGCTGAAGTTACAGTATTTGCTCTGAAAATTTTGTGAGCAACCTCTCGCACTGATCAGCAGAGATGACTACAGCCTTTAAACAACAAAAATGAGAGCTTTTACCTCACACTGCCTAATGCTGCGTGTTGCAAGGAGCTCAGACTTTCATCCTTTCTAGCAGCTTTCTCGTGGTGGATGCACAGCCTTTCAAAAATACCCCCTACCTTTTTCTGCTTTAATTAGAGTAAGGAAGGTGCCCCTCGGAAGAATTTCCTTGTGGTGCAACCCTGTGTGATCACAGCCTTGTGTCAGAAACTCCTTAAAGGGTTTGAGACTATCTCCAGGCTATAAAATTTGCCTGTGTAGAAAGGTACAAGAACACGAGATCTTCTGGTGACAGCTCTTAGAAGAGAGCAAGCCTTTCCCTCAGAGTTAAGGATATAATGACTTGCTGCTTCTCTGCTTTACTGAAGTCAGGATGACAGGCAGGGGTTCCTAAATGACACATCTTCTGTAAGTCTCTGCTTCCTCGCAGTCCAAAAAATCTGGGGTTACCTACATTATGGCATGAGGTGGTAGGTGAACCCCAAATACCTGGGGTGCTGGACAGACTTACGACTCTCTAGACCCAGTCTCAGCTATGCATCTTACTGGTCAGAGGCAAGGAAAGCGTAAGTACCACTACAAAGTCATGAAATAAAATTTTGAAATGTTTGGGTTTGGAGATTTCCAGTCTAAAAACATACACAAAGTTAGCTTTTCTTAGGGAAACAGTATCTGGGAAAATGCTTTTTCCACCTAAAGCCATTTTAATTCTGAAGAAAGATTCTGATGGAAAAAAACTGGGAAGCAGGGATCTTTCTGGCTAAACCCCCCTCCCAAAAATAACCCAAAAACCCATCCCAAGGAACAGCCCTGGACTAGGATCAATGATTAGGGCTGCATCCAAGTAAAACTATCCTTACACACACAGGCAAGTACACATTTTTCTCTGATACACAGAATATCCCATGGAGAAGCCTGCCTCCTCAGATAAGGATCTTCCTTGAACGACAAAGCAGCTGCTAGGCACTGCTGAGAGCAGCAACTGGCCTTAACAGGGATAATGATCATCTCACAGGCAGGCAGCAGTTGCACCAAGCAGCTCTGCATTTTGCTGCTTGAATGTATGCAGACTGCAAACTCTACCATCTTTAAAACTTTGTTGCACACAGGAAAAGAAATTCAAATGCGATGGCCATCATGGCAGGCCCAAGAAGTTGCTGAACCAGGAATCGTTTGAGCTAAAACCCTGAGTTAGTTACAGCCACAAAAGCTACAGACTGAAGGCTCTGGGGGAACTGAAGACACACAGGGCAGATCAGGCAGAGATAGCGGCTCGTAACACCTGCTTATGATCCAGGTCGTGCATGCAAATAGCGAACAAGTATTGCTGATTGCATGCAAGGGAAGTTGGGTGGCATGTTGCCAACCCCTGCTGCAATCAGCTTCTCCGTGGTGTGTACATCTACAGCTTAAGGGAAAAACAAAGGGGTGGCAAGCAACAAGTAGCCTTTAGCTGGCAGAATCAGGGTACGGGGACCACTCAAGATAATGTCCTAGCAGTCAGGACTACCTGGGACTCAGTTTAACTCTCTTGGCAGGGGACAGGGCTCAGCTGGCCCTGCCAGAGTTTCAGGCTACAGACCCAGAATGGGGAACGGGTACAACCTTCCTTGTACTCACTATCAGAAGCTCTGCTTGGCTAGATTCAGTTTTGAAGGACTAGTCTGTTCAGGAAGTGTTTGGCTTCAGTTCTGGCTGAGGAAGAGATCAACAGTTAAATTGAATACCAGAGGGCAAATTTCTATCCCCTGGAATCAAGAGCTACTTAGCGTTTGGTGACGGGCAACTGGGAAAACACACTGAGGCATTAAAGGTGCTAACATAACCTAACCAGACAGGCCACAGCTCGTCAGAGTTCCCCCCAACACTGTTGCCTCCCGGGCTGCGTCCTTGAGCTGGCCAGACCGAGTCTGAGACAGGGGTCTTGTGTGTATTATTCTGGCATATATGTTACATTATATTGCCTCTGGGAATAGGTTAGCTTCAGTTTTTCCAGTTTTTAATCACATTCCTGGCATAAATGTGGCAAATCCCGTCTACGGCAGCTTGCAGCGCAGCGATAGGCAAGTTCAACTGCCTGTGAAGCGCAGCCCCAGTCTTTGCAGGGCAGCCCACCGCTGAACTGCCAGAAATGAAAGGCCCCCATTGCTATGACTGCTGAAATAGCTTTGCGTAGAGCTGGCACACACTTCTGGATCCCTTAGACATGAATATGTGATATGGCTATTATTAATAACCCTTTATAGTTATAAGAGGCCGAATTTGAAGTTTCTCCTTTTTCTAGACGAGCCACCTAGACCCAGGTCCTAGGTCTAAGCGCTACAGTAAGGTGAGGTACCCTTTGATTTTGTCCCGCGTGCTTGCAGGAAAGCCAGTCTGTTCTTTTGGTCACGCAGTGGGGAGGGCTGACAGTCCACCAGTGCTTCCAGCAAGTTATCCTGATTCCTTACTGTGAAATGGAGATGGCATGCAAGCTTTAGAAAAAGTTTTCACTTCGTTAATGAATTGAGCAGGACATTTGAGCCAACATATGAGAGGAATGGGTCTGAGAAACAACCCCTAGGTAAAAATCAGGGGCAACTGTGCAATGCAGACATATGATGCGAAACATCATCATTTACCTCGATGTTCTTCCCTTCACAGTCCCTGACACAGTCTTTGTTGCACTGATGACTGCTCTAATAATAGAGCTAGCCCCAGGATATCCTAACGTCCTCACTAACCTCTAGAGGTTTGCCTTGGATAAGGCCCCTAAAAGTTCAGGTTTTTAACCTTATCCAAAGTTCACTGGCAAGGAAAGCTCGCTGGAAGTTCCCAGTTCCCTGGGTTCAGCTCTGGGAGAAAAGTCATGAAAACAAGAGCTGGTGAGGTGACAGTAGTCAGTGTCTACAGTGTCTACTGGGTCTATAACCCAGTGTCTACAACAGTGGCTCTTTCCAGGTGCGTGCAATGCGTTTTCACTGAATACTGACTTTGAGCTCTTTACATTCACTTTTCTGGCCATAACCACATTTAAAAGGCATTGCTAAAGATCAAAGGTTCATCCTCCTCCACAAAGTCTGACTTAGAAGAAAATGCTGAGTACTTGAACCATTATGCCATGCATGGAAAGATTACTTCCTCTAGAGGGGTGACTTTTTTCTTTTTTTTTTGTAAATAATATACTTTTACCACTCTTAGTCCTGTGAGAAAATCACTCCTGAAATATTTTTGTAAAGAGAATGTTACCAACACAGACCCACCATCCAAAGAGCCCAGACGTACAATGCAAAGCACCAAAATGCAAGGTACCAGCAGCAGCTAGCCTTACACATGGCTTGAGGTTAGCACAGAGGATCTATTCCTTGAATAGAAATGACTTTGGCATTGCAGTTTTACAAGTCAGCACTTCTGCTGCCAACATCTCATACAAGCAGAAAAGAGATAACATCAGACTTACAAGAAAATGAGTCAAAGACAAAATTTAAAAAGGAGCAGAGCCTGTGTTGATCGTGGGGCAGCAAATTCAGATGGACTGAGCACTGAATTAGGAGGCAGAAAGGCAGGGTATTATTCTCTTCCCTGCCCTTGATCTTTGGCGTAACCTTTAGCGAAGCGTTCCTCGGTCCGTGCCTTTTTTCTCCCTTCAGTCCCCTGTTGCCCTGATCCGTGCCCACTATAGGGTCTGTGGGTCATAAGGCCTTGTCCAGTGCTGTTACTGGAACACAAACAGGAATCTTTTGACTAGTTCAATGCAAGGCCTGGACTGCAATCCCACACTCTAATATAGCCAGTCTTCACAATACACCTAAGCAAAACAAAAAGAAAGACCTCTGCAGCTTTTTCAGCACACTTTTCTGGAGGTTTGCTCACGCTGCTCCACCTTCCTTACAGGATATTATGTGATTGGTGCAGGGACTCCACATAACTCCCTCTGGAAAATTATAGTCACAGGCATTTTATTGCTAACAACCACAATCCAATCTTGTGCCCTTCACAATCAATTTAAGGCCTGCTTCTACAGCAAAGGATTTGTGGGCTGTAGCTAGCACCAGCGATCCGTCGTAATGCTGTGGTGAAAACAGCAGGCTGAGAGTTGTCACTGCCAAAGTGCATCGCTCTTTACCTCTTCTATCTACTTGCAGCATTGCACAGCGACCAACAGACTGCTCTGTTCACCGCATTTTCCAGCGGACCTGATGGCATTCAGGTTGTGGCAACCCAAATGCTGGTAATCTGTGCCACAGAGCTGTCCCTGCCCTGAGGAGTGGGCATGGGAGGAGACGCAGTCTTGCTTTTCCTGCTGCAGAAGGACTGAGGATTAAGAAGGCGGCAGCATACCTTTAAGACTGTGTCGAAATTTCTGCAGATTTGAGGCTTTCTCTGTGTATAAAGGAGGGCTTTCATTCAGTTATTTTCATGGTATCTCACAGCGCAGTAAGTTTGCTCTTACTCTGCACTGGAGACTTGCTCAAAACTACAAAGCAGGTCAACTACCCGGACAAATTGCGATGCAAGCTTTCCTCTGCAGCTCTGACTGCCTTTCTTTCACTTTCTACCCTGCGTACTACACCGGAGCCTAACTTGGCAGTCTTAGAATACAGCATCATTTCTTCACAACTCAAATAAATGGGAAACCACAATTTAGTAACTCATGCTAGGAGGAAACAAAGCAGGAATAAGATAGGCATAAATAGCAAAAACACACTGGAATTAGCCAGCTAAAAAATGGGGCAAAATGATTTTGCAGGATATCTCATATCATCTTTTTTTTTATTTTTATGTTCACTATTTCCATGAAATTTCATGTCAAGTGGAGTGGATAAAAGAAGGCTGCTAAAATGAATGTTTTATTGTTTTGATATCAAGATCCCCAAAACCTGACTCAAAAAGGAAACAAAAATTAAATCATGCTTCTGTACTTCACTTTTCAGAAGAGCACTTGACTTCATGCACACATTTATAGGATCTGGACCAACGACTTTTTTTCTCAGTCTAGACTTCACATAAATCAGTTCTGAGCCTATTTTGGTTTGTTTCCAACAGGCTAAATACCAAGTGGGAATAACCGGGACACAGTACTCCTCCCCAGCAAGATGCTGCATTAGGGCTGATGATAAGGAGGCTTAGGGGCACTAGCCCCAGACCCATGGGAAATCTCCGGGAGATGCCTCTGTGCGGTCTCAGCACAGGACCAGGAGAGGAAGTGAAAAAAACAAAAAGAACCTGCCCAACTTACTTCTGTGGCCTCTTGACCTCTTAAAAGTAATATGGTGAAATCTGAGGCTAGAGAGACTGGACACGTCTGATAGACTCATACAAGTTTCTAAATCCTGGAGGTGTGCTGCAGCTCTTCCTTTAAAGAGAACGGCAGCTGTGCTTTGGAGCATGCAATACCCCCGCCAGTCTCCAGCTGGCTTACCCACATCCCTGGGCCTATAGATAGGGATTCCCCTAAGCACTCTGACCCGTCTCGGATGCTTCACACCCTGCCGTACTGATAGATGCTGGGAGTAGTAGATGAGGTGTCTGCCCATTAGCAGATGAGGGACAAATCACAGCCTCTGGCTTCTGTTCCCGGAAGGTTTGGGAGAATTCCTGCCCAGTTCTGCCAACCAAGACACGTGAGATGATTTAGGATGAGTACTGAACCTTGGAGGTAAAATGTTAAGCCTGTTAAAATTGCTGGAAGCTTTGCCATTGGCATGGCTTGAGCCAGGTTTCATTTTCTGGCAGCTAATTTCAGTACAAAAGGATTCGCCTCCATGAATTAATCAGCATAACTCTGCTGAGGCGGGAGGACTATATGATCTGTCAAGATCTTTTCCAAGCCATGTCATGTTGCTAGAAAATCAATCAGCCTTTGCCATGCCTTAACACTCTCCTCGGCCGGTTTACTGTGCTTGTATCACCACTGATCTCTGCTCACAGCTTTTCTGCTCCAAAGTTGCCCATGCTCACTAAGAATAACTTGACGCCGCGTGGGTGATTGCTTTCCAGAGCTGGGCAGTCAAATCCACCTAGCTCTCGTTCACCTTGCTTTTAATTTTTTTTCTTCACCCTTGTGAAATAATGGACTTGCACTGAGCAGATGTGTTTGTAAACAGAGACACATGGATATAACTGTGAACATACACACTTCAGTAAATATTATTGTAGCATTTTTATGGTCTTTTCTGCTGAAGACACATGGAGGGAAACTGCAAGATGGTTTCAGAGTCTGGCTTCCTGACAAACCCAAACTATCATGCAGAATAAATGCCGTCTACTGCTACGCAGCAATTCTGTGCTGACCTCAGCTTTCTCCTGAAGCACCCACTGCCCGACTCCTCTCCTTGATGTAGTGCCAGAGGCTGCTTTTCAGTGGCAAATATTTCATCAGGAGTGTGCAGACTGACCAAGCACTTTGTTTCAGAAAACTTGAGCCCACTTTAAACTGCATTTGCCTATTGCAGTAGTGCCACCATTTCTCTGAAAGGAAAGCTTTTTGGTAGTATTTTTACTCATACCAGAAACTGAGACTATACAATGATCCTGCTGTTTTTGTTTTCCACATGCAAAGAGCAATCGAATCTTTTCAATATAAATGATTCACCCTAGAAAGGAAAACAATAAAATGAGAAACCCAAAAGTACTGGGGGGGTTGTCGTGAGAGAGGTATGTCACATCTATGTGCCTCCTCTTTAACAGGCTGCCTTGGAAAAGGACATAAAGCGGAGTCTTAAAAGCATGAAGGAATAGGTGCAAACCACAAAATCTTATCTTTTCAGTTTGGGTTCCTACTGCCAAAGCCCTGGAAACTGTGAAAAGAGTGTTCTCCCAGGAATTCAAGATCTGGGAGGTGGCAGTTTAGAGACACAAATATTTCAGGTTCCTCTGAGCTCTGACTCACCACTACACCAATCCCCATTCATTATTTTTTATTTCACTTTGATACCATTGTCCCAGTTACATTCACAAACACCACAATCGTATCCTGTTTTGTTCTCTGACACCATTCCCTTCACAATCGCAGGAAGCCCATCAGGAAACATTCATCGGGTGCTGTTATGTTTCCATCCGCAGAGAACAAAACATGCACTTTCAGCCCAAGATGACTTATTCCAGACTAAGGAAAAACAACAGCATGAAAGAATCAAAGCAGAGCCTCCAGGAGAGAGCGCAGTATGTGCTTCTCCCCTGAAACAGGGGTAGGAGTCCTGAGCAATGCTCAACGCCTCTTACCTAGGGAATGCTTAGCGATGGAAAGGTTCAGCCAAAAGGAAATAAAAGGCATAATCCATCACTGACATGTACAGTGCGTATTGCAAGGTCTGAACACTATATCAGAAGGGGCAAATAGAAGTCCAACGCAGTTCTGCAGCTGAATCCTAAACCAGATGTGGCTTGAGATTTTGAGCGTTAGGGCTCGAGTCTATTTGTGTTCTGGGTTTGGCCCCGGTCCCTGAGCTACGTTTGGATTAAATCTGCGTTCAGGATCTCAGCGCTCATGATATTCAGAGCAAAAATTCAGTGTTTCAGCCCAGAGCTTGTTACTTAGGCTTGTTGTCAACTGTGCATCACACAAAGTATGGCGATAAGAGGAAAGGGGGGAGGTGGTTCAGGACTCAGAGGAACCTACTTCTTCCCCAAGAAACATATGCGTATGCTCGACAGAGCACTGTGAGACTGGTATCTGCCTCTTAACCAGAAAAAAATGGCATTTACTGGGATGGACAAGTCCCGAGGTTGAGATTTTCAAAAGAGCCTGAAGTTACACAAATCGCACTCACATTTACCAGAAGTTGGAAGCCACAGGCCCTTGAATCCCTCTAAAATACTAGGTTTAAACCTCATGAGAGAGACCAGCCAAAAGAGGAACAGTTAGCAACAATACTTGGACCAGGTTTTCCAATTCCTTTGCCCACTGATCCTGGCTGTAAACACAGGTGCCATCACTGCCCAGCTGAGTGCTTAATAAAGCCGCGCATTGATGCCTTCTGCAGAATACCCAGCCTCCGCTGGCTCCTCATCCAGTTCCCAACTGGTCTCCTCCACTTGGCAGTGGAACTGACGGCTGCCACCCTGCTGGGATGGCATGGATCTGTGTTTTTCTTGTGCACCGAGCCCAGCCCCTGTGGCTCCAGTGACGAGATTGTTTCTGCATACGCCTATAGGAAAAGCAGAGATTTTGTGAACAAGCCTGCTCGTGGCATTCCAAGGAAAACAGCTCAGCAGGATTACACTGAGATATTTTCTTTGTCAATCTCAATCGAGATATTTGAACAGGAAAACCCAGTTTACACCACTGGAAGTTCCCAGGGGCTTTTAATTTCTTTACAAAGAAACACTGATGTTTTAATTTCAGTGCAAGATAAAGGTCCTGGAAGGACTCAGGGATAGCCATCACTCTTACCTCTTGGACAAGAAGTTATGGGTCCAAATCCCATAGTGGCACCTGGGCTGGAACTCAAAGTTAACATTACAATCCAAAAAGGAGTTGGCAAGGGGCTATTCTTCCTAGTGATATCAAACATCACAGAGAAAAGACTACCCTACCAACACTCATGTTTCAGGAAACTGCAATAGAAGCGTAGCTTCTGATGCCTAATGCTATAGCAAAGCTATTGCTGAAGACAAACGTACAGACGAAACATTTACATCTAACTCCCTCTCTGGTGTCCCCTCTACTAGAATCAGCCAGTGAATGCTGCCTCCTGGCTAGTGCAACAGCAGCAGATGTGAGAGTAAAAATAAAAAAAATGGCTCTTTTACTGTTGTGTTAATGTCCCCATGTCTCGGTTTCCCAATCCATATGATGCCTGTCCCCGAAAGGGCTCAGATTTTTTAGAGTGCTCCAATGTCCTTGGAAGAAGGAGGTCACAAGTGTTATCCTAGGGCTGGAACTGCTAGACAAAAGCAAAACTTACTCTCCTCTGAGGCTGAGCAAAAAACTTAACCAAAACCTCTTATCAGTAACCATTAACAGAAAGTCTGTTGGTTTTATCAGCATGGTACTGAGAAGGGCTCTGAGCCTTGCTTAGATAAATGAGGTCTCTTGCTACTGCCACCTCAAGAAGTCTGTGCTCAGGAATAGTTTTCCACGCCTGTGAGAACTAATGGCTTCTTCTTCCCAGCTCCCCTCAGCTCTGGTGAAGCAGACCAGGGAGGCAGAGCCCGGGAATAAGTTCATGGCACGGAGTTTCAAATGTTTTGCTGCAGGGAAAGCAGGCAAGATGGAGAGCACAGGCTCACAGGGTGTTTGGGAGAGAGGGAGCTGGGAGCCAAGGCTGCCAGCAGTCAGATCCCAGCACTGAGACCGATTCAGTGCTATGGCTTTAGGCAGGTCGCTTAGCTCTGCATCCCAGTGTTCTCCTCTGCTGGAGGTGATGCTAAAACCATCGATACCCAAGGGCCAGTTTGGGGCTGATTCTGTCAGGTTTCTGTCATCTCTAGGACCTTTGCTCAGACCTCCACATGATCCACGCCGTCCCTTAGCAAATCCCCACCTGTAGCAATTAATGCCATGGGGGTTTTTTGTTTTGTTTTGCTTTGTGCTTTTTTTTTTTTAAATGAGAATTGTTAGCTCTGGCTTGATAACTGTGAAGTACGGAGCTGTCAGGCTCCTGCTTTCATAGCAAGGTGCCTAATAGACGAAGCCAGTATCTCAGGGATGCCACGCAGACAGACATGAGGTTGTTACATTAATTTTACAGCATGGGAACCAATGGAAAGCAAGCAAACACTCTACTCAAAGTCATTTGGTAGAGTGTAGCTAAACTAAGATTAAAACCTAGGCCCCCTAAAAAAGATCACTTTCTTATAGAAAAGAGGACTGCCTTTACATGCAACACTGTGATGTTTTCTGAGATGACTGCAGTATGTTTTCCTTTTGCTGAAGGGTTTCTTACACTCAAATCATGCTAACATAAATAAAAAGCAGGCCTCTCGGCACATCTCCATGTTCTTAGCAGAGCTGATAGGGCTGGTCTTATCTCTAACAGGGCAAGTCCCCTGAGCTGTGTTGAAAAGCCTTTTATCAGATGCAATTTAAAGAGGGTTCTTTCTGAGATGTAGTTCTGCAGCTCTGGCAGGAAAGTGGGGCTTCTGACTAAATCTCCTCTGGTTTTGTTTAGCATTGGGGTGAGGGAGTAGGACAAGGTCCTATTTGTGGGGCCGGCAAGACAGGGCTGCTCCTTGCGCCTTCCCTGAAACAACGCTCTACTCCCTCAGTCAGAGGAAAACCCTGTCAAAAATGGCTTAACGATCTTCTAATATTTCCATGCAATTAAAGGCCACATCTGTCTCACAGACCCCGTCCTCCTTTGCTAATGTACAGACATGAACTAAACAGTCTGTCTTGTCGATTCGCAGAGTAACAAAGGGGCCTATTCATAACACAGGCACTTTGGCTATTTTGTGTGTGTGAAATGAAATAGAGTTTGCATTTGGAGAATAACCTGTGTTGGAGCTAGCAAGAGATTTCTGCTCTAATAAATCAATCAGCTTTACTGGCTAATAAAATAGCCCCCCTCCTAATTCTGACTGTGCTAACCAGACAGCCACCCTACAGAGAGGCAACTACGGTTTCTGCGCAAAAGTGAGAACCTACGCTAGCTTGCTATTAAAACTCTTAGGAGGATTAAAAAAAAAAAAAAAGGTATCAGCTTGGCTGGAATTTTTCAAGCCACTTAAGAGAAGGAGTTATCCCCGGCCCAAAGAATTTGGGTGTCATCTCTGTGGCCTCAGCTGTGCTAGTCAGTGGGTACACGTTTTACTACTGTCTCTAGCTGGCTCAGAGCCAGGTATGGTTCTGCTCTTGTCTTTGCTCAGTTCTTTCTGAAGAAAATGGGAGCACTGCAGAAAAAAACCTCCAACAACCAAGCACCCTTCAAAGACCCATTTCTGATTTGTTAGTGAAATTGAGGGCTTAAAAAAAGAAAACCAATTGAGGCACACATTGGCATAGTCCCAAACCAACACCAACGTTATGTTTTGTCCTAAGAGTTTCAGGCAATACCTGCATGTATATCCAGACGGTCAAGGCAGTGCAAGGAATATATTACTGTTTGTTTAGCATTTTGCTTGTAAATGCCTTGGGGGAATGGGCTCTTAGGTTTTTTTTTCTCTTTTCTGAGCCCAGCACTTTGGCATGCTGGTCCCTATTTGGTCATGGTCTGTATCTCTGCCATCTTAGTGCTTTCACAGCACAAACATATACACTAATAATGTTCACACCTCAACATACCTCATTTCCTCAGCTTTCAAGTGAGCAGGAAGTGTACAGGAAGCACAGAAAGGATGGTCCTGCGGTTTCACTACTAGAGTGATAGTTGGGAGATGTGGGCTCATTTACCATCTAGGCAGCAAAATTGTTTTTTCAACTCAAGTGAAAGTTCTCTGTGTAAAATGAGGGGCAAAAGTGGGTGCCAAGGCCACAGGGTAAGAGATGGACAAACCTAGAATGTGGTGAGATACCATTTTCATATCCTGAGAAAATGATGGAGGCTGTGAGAAATTTTCCAATCCTGGTGTTGGACAGAAAGTCAAAATTATTATCCAGACAAGCCCACCTTAAGTTAACTGAAATACTTTTTTTCAGATATTCTGAATGTTAACCTTTTCAGTTTTCTTAAAATATTGCAATTGGCTTATGTTTCTAAATAAAGAGTAATTTCAAAACAAAACTTTGAAAACTTGAGAAAGCACCAAGTAGGGCTT
Source organism: Sagittarius serpentarius (assembly GCA_034782735.1). Taxonomy (NCBI): domain Eukaryota; kingdom Metazoa; phylum Chordata; class Aves; order Accipitriformes; family Sagittariidae; genus Sagittarius; species Sagittarius serpentarius. The sequence continues at coordinate 3,247,979 of JAVKLA010000081.1, forward strand.
TCAGCAAACTGTCAGAAATCAACCTTTCCAGTGAATAGGTAGGGCTTTGATAAATTTGCATCTTTCTGACGAAAAGACACTACATTGAAGAAGGTCAGCCCGTACCTAACATGAATCTTCTTGTATACGTCCCTGATACAAACAGAGTGAATTCTGTTACAGCTTTTGGAGACAGGGCCAAATCAAGCCTTTTTAGGCTTGCTACCATGCCAGCAAAGCCAGTGGAAGTTTTGCCTTTGTCTTTGGGGTGATGTATGATCGAATCTTCCATGTAGCTGTTTGCATATTCATGCACTTAAATGTGGATGCATGAATGACTCCGACTCAAACGCACATAGTATGCACTATCTGTCCTGGCAAAATTTCAGTATCTAAGCAGTTATAGCCTGTAGACTCTTAATGATATTTTTAAGACTTTATACAGACACCTAAAGAAGCAGCTAGGTGCTTAGAAATATTTTAAGAGAATCTATGTAGTTCTTAACTCTGGCTGATTTCATTTGCCTGCGCAGGTACCTCAATATCTTTAACATTTGGCATTTTGGTATCGTGGCGACTAAAACTATGCCAGATTCCTATCCTGGAGGGAAGTGGAGGTCTCCAAGAGACACACATCAGGACCAAATAATAACTGCAGCCCCCTTCTCGGGTACCTGACACAGACTGGGCTGAGCAGCTCTCGCAAGCCTGAGCTGCAGCCTCTGGGGGTCTGATTTTCCTCCCAGTCCTCAGCACTCAGGGAGTGCAGGCACAGCGGTGCTCCCTATTAAGGCACAGGTTCTTACTGGTTTGGAAAGGCACCACATGAACATCCAAGGGAAGAAGCACATCTTCCTCATGGCAGCTCTAACAGTCACTTTCCTCATCAGCATCCTCTTAAGAGCAAGATTTTTGCCAGCCAGTACTCAGTAATTCATCAGTGCCTCTTTGTTAGCTGCCCTGTGTGTTCTTGTTAGTTTGTGATGATGATTAAGGCAATTTCTCTTTGATGGAGACAACAAAGAGATTTGAAACATTGCTTCAGATGATGTTTATAGGATGAACAGTAAGAAAGAAAATCAGCTCCTCATACACAATATAGCTTTGAGAGGACCTGGGTTCTCTTGGGTGTCTTGGTGACAAAACACCTTACAGAGCGGCTGCAACGTAGGGGTAATTGTGAAAGTGACCTTTTGGGTAAAGCACTTCAAAATTAATGGATGCAAAACACCGCATGAGAGCTAGGTATGAACAATCCAGAGTACACAGGAAGAAAGAGCTCATATTAGCATGCCACACACAGAGCAATTGCAGTTGTCAGAAGAAAGCTATAAAGTGGAGATGGTGGTATTACAGCAGCACTTCAAAAGATTTTGAGAGATATTAGGGCCTCTCTTGTGCCTTGGAGCTGCACACATTCAACTCTTTCCCCAAACTCTCTCCTTTTGGTTGGGAATGAGAAAGTAACACAGGTGGAAAACCCACAGGCTGGCTTGCAGTATTCACTGACTGAAGACATGGGCACCCACTATTTGGCTACAGCATAAAGGCTGACAGAAAAATTTTTGCTTCAGAGGTACCTGTTAATAAACCACAAAAGGCTACATGATTGGAAGTCTGGCATGCACCAGTTAATACAGCTAATGAGGGATCAAAAATAAATACTAATGTTGCCAAACCCCTACCTGCAGGTGTGAGAACAGATTGGCCTACCTGGAAATATGAGTCATCTCCCAATAAGAGCTGGTGGGGCAAAAGCTTATATGTGGTAACCTGCTAATGATGCAGATAAATGTAGGTGTGGGGAAGCAGAGGCCGTGGAGCACCCTCTTCTGTTTTCACAGGAGAGCTGGGTGGTCTCAATTAGCTTCCAAGGGCTACAGATCAGATCAGACCATCAGACCACGTCTCTGACTTTAGAAAAACAATGAACTGTAGCGGAAGCAGCTGAAAAAATGAAATGGCCATGGTTTAGTCTCCCTCTTTGGTTGTCCTTTCAGAGCACTTGCTGCCCAAGTGGTCTGTCTCACCCTCCTAGAGTGGCATACCTGGAGCGTGGCCCACAGCTCCGCTGCCGCAGGTGTCTAGGTTGGAAAGGACCTCTGGAGATCACAGCAAGACACGTTTTACGTGTCTCACGCTGATGTAATTAGAGATGCTCTACTCTCCCCTGCTAGTTCTTCATCTCACAGTAGACGTAACATGTTTAGGAATGCCAGAGGACCTCTGGGTTAATCACCAGGGAAGCAATTTTTTCAGTATCATTAAAAAAATAAGTTAGGTGGGTGTTGTTAAACATGTCAAAATATTGCCTTGCTTTATCTTACATACTAAAGGCCACGTTTAGGGGTAGATTTCACACCACTTTTCTCATCTGTGAAAAACTTTCCTTTAACATGCAATCAAACAAGGCACAAAGACATCACTCACTGAAAGTCAAAGAGCTCAACTGCGGTAAAATCAGGCTGGGAGCCCAATTATTTGGATTCTCACGACACTACCTTAGGTGCTGAGCCATAGTGTGACATGTAAGTAAGGTATTTTCTTTAGGAACGTTTTCAAAGGCATAAATATGAATCAGACAAGGAAAATACATTTTATCCTTCATTTAAAGCTTTTGAAAATCCCACTCTCTGCCTTAACTCAGTTAATATAAAAATTGCATGGAGGTAAAATCCCAATAAGCAGGAGCAGGAACAGAGCATTCTGGCTCTGTTTCATTCATCAGGCCTTTTTTCCCCCATACTTGCCTGCTATTCCCATTTCCTTCCTTTCCTTTCACATGAAACATATCCATTGCACACACCCACTCTGCCTCATTTGTTCACATTCACAGGCAAATTGTTTTACAATGATCTTTTTAAAAAATACGCTGCTTCTGAGCATTTTTTTCTTTTCTCATGGACAGCAGCAAATGGATTAGCTGTTGGGTCCTCGTTCCTTTCACAAATGGGGCAGTTTCTCTTCAGTTTGTCTATCTCATGCTATCCTGGCAAAATTCTCTTCTTTAACCATTTTCTCATATGAACTGAAGGAACAATTTATAATTGCTTTTGTTGAATGAAGATGAGATTGACTAAAACTGACCACATACTTAAAAGACAGATGCAAGCTTAGTAAGTGTGGGTAATGTAAATCTGGGTTTGTTTTTCACTTTAGGAGCAAAATTTTTAAGATGTAAGCAGTACAGTATCTCCTTTGGAAGTGCCCACGCTCTTTTTTATATATGGCTCTTAAGTTTTGGCTTAATTTAGATGGAAAGTCTAAGACATTTGGCAAGTATTCATAATCCAGGCTTTTAGTTTTTTCTGTGTAGTAAAAGGCACATTGCCAACACTATTTAAAAAAATTATCAGTTTGAATGAAATTGCTGAGTTAAAAATTATATAGTTACAGGAACTTTCAGTCTTAATTCATGCGTTTGAAGTCAGGGGCCTCCCTCTGCAATTTGTTTGCTCTCTTCTCATTGTATTTATGTAATTAACAAGCAGATGTAAGTGTAACTTTTGCTTCTGTTTTCACTAAAATAACAAATCCACTTAAACAAAATATACAATTCAGTAAATATCAAGCATAAAACACTCAGGGAAGAGTCTGCCTTTTTGCTCATCTCAATTCATATTTTAAGGTGTGTTTGATTTTCTTTAAGTATGACAGTCAAAATTAAGAATGTGCATAAACTGAAATAACCTGGGATTAGAAACGTATATGGCCGTGACTTATATTCAGGTCAACTCATCTGTTCACTAGCACTAGAGTTTACCATTTTGCTGCCCTAAATTCTTTACATAAAAGAAAGAACATTGCTCGATTCATTAATGATGAATGTTACACTCAGTGGAACAAACCACAGGTTAACTGACAAATAATGCATTTGTTTAGAAACAAAAACACGTTTTTACTCAAGCCCCTAAGACAATCAGCAAGAGAAGCGGAGAAGAAGGTTAATGTATGTGTTGCTATGTGGATTATAGTCACACCCTCACCCAGACACAAACCCTGTGCAAGCTGCAGTAAGAACAACAGGAAATGGCCTGGGGTATTTATAGCATTATTGTGTTTATCCTGAAGTGATGTTCTGCACAGATTATTATGAAGTTTTTCGTGGGAGAGGATACAGCCTGTGTCAGCTGGAGATTTGCATGCACTTCACCCAGTATGGCCTCTGCTAAACTTGCATAGTCCCCCCCTCTACCTTTCTTTGCTTTTTAAAGGTTTGCTGTATACTAGGACTTCTCTGCAGCTGACACGATAGGCCACCCCTACCCAACCCCCCTGCTCTGCCAGTGCAAACAGCAGCCCTGGTAACCAGTATGTTTGGCCTAAACCTATTTGCTTCACCAGATTTGCAAATCCACAGTGAGATGTCATGAGAAAAAAAACAAACCCACACATGTCAGTGGTCCTGAATTTCTGAAAAATGCAGTCCATGCTACACCGAGACAAAAGTTCTTCTGTGCATTTTGGGTCCTATTAACAAAGAAATTGATGACCCCAAAAACTTTTTATCAGAACCCAGGGCTCGCTCTTCAGGACAGATTAGTCTACTCCTGGGATTCTCTTTGTTTGGAGAACCATTTCCATGTCCTTTATTTTCAGGTAGGGTAATGAAATACCTTCCCATTTATCCCTTTCTCCTGGGGAGGCATCCAGCAAAAAGTACTAATATTCATGGGAAGATCATCTACATATTTCCAGCCTCAGCCTTGCCATCTTTCTGCTGATCTGAACATTGTAAAGAGACTTTTTCTAATTCATTCGCATCATCTAAATATGGCCTGAAGTTTGATAAAGAAAAAAAACAAACCCACATATGGGAGATCAAATAGATAGTATAACAACTTAACATCTCCGTAGGGTAAAAAACCCTCCACCCACTCACAAAACCTATGCAAGCATATATCCATCTATGCAGACCAGTTTATCTCAGTGAGAGATACGGAATAAGGAACATTAAAATAACATGAAAAAAGTGTAACTCAGGAAGCAAAGAACCTGTTATTACTTCATTGTCAGAACAGTTTTTTCTTATCTTAGTCACATCTCCTGAGGTTTGTTCAACTCATGAACGGCTTATGAACGTTCAGCTCATTTCTTTGTTTACACCCCATGATCTCTAAAAACCTCAATTAAAAGCAATCAGAAAAATCCATCATATGACACTTAGGCCATTTACAGCCTGTGACAGTTATTAGCAAATGTTAACTTTTCCTTTGAGAAAACAGAAGGAAATCTTGCTTTAATTTAAGCTTTCAACATCATCCCTCTCTATCTCTGCAGTAAATCAGAGCATCTCCATGATGCCATTGTTTGCAAATATAATAAGTACCGGTCTTGTCTGTTTAAAACAAACACCAACAGAAAAGCATCAGGAAGTCCCTATGAATGGAAGCAATGCTGCATTTCTGTATGTACAGCATTAATTAATGCAATTGAGCCAATATCGGAGCAAAGCTTGTTACTATGAATACCGTTCAAACCATTATCAGTTCTGTTAGCGCTTCATTATGGTTGCACTGATCAAGACCAGATTTCCTGGGCTAATTTGCATCATATTCTGACAGGTGCTAGTCCAGGTGTCCTATTGTCATTCTGAATTAATAAACATGATTCAACCCCCTTCTCCTTTTATCACGTGTGTGATAGAGGGAATAATAGAAATGCAATGGGCCTGGGGGTCAGCAAAACAACTTATCTGACTTCTTCTCCCAAAAAGGCCTTTCCTGGGGTTTAATTTTAAAATTAGGAGCTCACACACCACTTCCTCTGCATCACCTACTTGTCGAATTACTTCCATGCCCTCCCCTCACTGGCTTGTGTCTTAACCTTTAGGCAGGGCTGCCCACAGGACAAATTTGCACAGTGCACCATATTAAGATTTCTTTTTCCATCAAGTAAACTGATAGAGCGCAAGCCAGCCCCAAGCCGTTTCTGATTTGAACAGCCTTGCTCTAAGGTATAAACCTACTTGGGTCTTCTTGTAGCCCTTAAAGTCATCGTTGCGAATCCTTGGCATTTAGACCCACTCAGCATCTACAGATTGTACCTGTCTCCTTCCTTGCCAATTCATCACTCACAGCCTAAAATCAGACACACACACCCCCTTTTTTTTTAGCTTACTTTTTCTTCCTTTAAAGATGATGATGACCATGAGGAAGAGGATACAGCAAGCAATCAAAGGCTTTGGTTTACAGCCACATGCTTCGCAGTCGTGCCATCCCAGATTCCCACCTTAGGTCTGTAAGCTGCACAATCCCTGTTCGTGCAGTTTTCGTGCTTTGTAATAGACCCAGCACAAGTGTCTCTGCATCATGCTTTGCACTTTTCTGGTTCAGAGCCAGCTGGGAGTGCCCGTGAAAGACATGCACCAAGAGCCTTTTAATTGAACATAATCTTCATTAAAAGCCTAACTGTATTTATAACTGGGGCTTTATTCTTTTTAGGACATAATTTCCAGCTCTTCCCTGCAATCCTAAGAAACTCACTTTTATTAAATAAATTCTGAGTTTCTTATGTAATTAGAATGCAATTCAGGCTTTCCAGATGAAAACCAAATACCAGAAGAGCTGGCAACAGCATTGCCATGTCATCCAGTATTTCTCTTTCAGTCCTTCTACAGAAGTCAATTAGCCCCCACACTGCCCTGTTTCTTGCTTCTCTTTCATACGCTCTTATTTCTCAAAGCCTCTCTGGCCATGTGGTATCCAGAACTAAATACCTTCTGACACGTGCACTCGTATCATACAGAGTGTTTATTATGAGCCCAGCTTGGTGACATGAGAGTATTAATGCAGAGGCAGCTCACAACTGCACTGGCCTTGTTTGCTGTTTTCACCTGCCTGATAACTCTCGTCAGCTCAATAGCTCCTCAGATTTCTGAGGTCTTTTCTGGCAAAGAGGAAATGCATTTAAGCCTAATACCAGGGCTGCCCTCGTTGCCTTTGTGTGGGCACAGAAATGTCTCTTTCGCTTTCTGCAGGGGCAGCTCGCTTGTTTCTTCACGTTACTCAAGCCACATGCCTCTTTCCCCACATTTAATTTACCTCAGATCTCCATTGCTCATCTAATCTGCAATATAATTGTTCATGAAAATACAGGAGGCAAAATCCAACAATTGAAGCTCCAGCTGGTTTTGTGCAAGGAATACATCTGAATTGCCTAGTATTTCTAGAAATCCATTCCACCCTGCCTCACTCCGCTAAGGTATGGCTAGAGAGAGAAAACGCACGCTTCATGGTACATTTCTCAGCTCCTGCACTAAGGTCCTGTGTGCCTTATCTTACAACAAGGAGCATTCATCTAAAACAGGCTAATGCTTACGCCCAGAAGAGCAGGCGAATGACCACATCAGGAGACCAGGCCTTCTATGCCTCAGGTTGCCTGTCTGGCTTACCTTGTGCATCTCTTTTGTTAGGATGAGTAAAGAACCAGCCTCTCTAGTTGACATGTTCGCATCTGCGATCAGGGTTTCCACTCCTGCAATGCCCCCGCACCCAGCTGCACTCTAGAGTTCCATGAAGTGGGGGAAGGCTCTGAGCTTGCTCAAAAGGCAAAACTCATTTTAACTGCATTTTCTCTCCCCTTTGTTTTTTAAGAATCAGCTTGCAGCAAATGGCACTTGCTAAATGACTGTCTAACAAGAAAAAATGGTGCAAATACCCCCGCGTGCCCCCTACCCCAGCTGGAAAGCACTTGTCCTTAGCAAGCCAGGCACTGCGTCCCTGCTCGCAGCCACTGTCAGGTGCATGCAGAAGAGGTTCCCAGTTCTATAGAGCATTGAGAGACAAGAGCCGTTTCTTGTTATTGCAGCCTCTAATGAAAATTTGCCTGCCACGTATCCAAGTGTGATCTGGAAGCAGATTTGCACCTGTCTCAGCAGGCCGAAATCAAACAATAACAGCGCTGAAAGAGCAAGTTGGTCAGCAAACAGCAAGGGCAAAGTGAGCGGACGAGAGCCCGTTTGGTACGACTCTGCTCTATGGCTGCTCATCAGATTCTTTTAATCAGATCATCAGAGCAAGGATTTTTTGTGCTTTACATGCACTTTATATACCTTTCTGCTCAGGAAAAGCAACCCACAGCTAATGTGACCTTTGCATCTTTGATTATCAGGGCTGGAAAGAAAAAAGTGTCCATGAGAGCGTGTAGTACTGAGCAGACAATAGCCACTGCTCTCCCATAAGCTTCCAGAAATGCAGTGGCGGGGTGCAGCTAGCACCCTTCCTGCTCATGCTGAGGGGCTGCGACTATACAAGCTCAATACAACCTGTGTCGCATGAGATCTCTGTTAATGGAGTTGTTTTAGGTTATAGGGGCTTCAGAGCAGAGACTGTTTTTTTCTATGTTTCAACAGTGACTAGAACATTTTATGTCCTATAAATAGTGTCTTTCCTTTCCTAGTTGCAAAACCCCCATCTCTTACATCCAGCTGCTTTGAACTTTATTTCAGAGAGGATTTTCTATTGACATTTTAGGCACCTACAGCGTTCTTTAGCCAGGGTTTACCAAGCTCTTTGTGAAGATTTGTCAGTTTTCAGCCTTACCTCAGAAGAGCATTACCCGTTATTATTTCACAGTTAGGAAAATCAAGGCACAGAAACCTCTTATGATTTACTCAGGGTTTCTGGGTAAGAGAGAGGAATAAAGCCAAGGAGATTTCACATGCAGGCTTTTACTCTAATGACTGCACAGCATTCTTCAAAAAGTCTAGCTTTTTTGAAAGAAGGGACATGAAAGGACATGTGAGCGTGATTGTTATCTGCTGAGCAGAGTAGATACCCGATGAGAGATCTTTCCTCTTTATCTTTTTACGAAATAATAGATGACTGATTATGATCTTAGATGCTAAGAAAACTTTGTTACAGATAATTTCAGGTTTCTGAGCATGTTTCTCTTCTAGAAGTATCCTTATCTATATAAGCCATTAAGTTAGTCATAACAAAGAGTGAATAACCAAGTGCACGTCTTGGACATAATTCCTGGTGAAATAGTCTAACGCCTGACTCAGAATGAGTAAACCTCAAGTTGCCCCTGTGCTAGCACTGGGTGAACACACTCTGGAGGATGGCTCCTGTTCCAAAGAGCTCAAGGTCTGGGTAGGCAATATAGATAAACAGGGAATGACCAGTCCTGCCTGAGTGTTCAGTGTCTTCCTGTGGTTGTACAGAAAGTCACTGGCAGAGCCAAGAATGGAAGTCAAGTGTCCTGGGTCATCATCTCATGTTTTAAGCACAAAACGTTGTGGGTTTTTTTTCTAACTTATTTGTTACTCTTACAGAAAACGACCTTTCAGAGCTTCTTTGTAGGATTACCCCAGGGTGTGGGAGCTGGCCATCCTGCCCCACTTCAGCGCCTTATCAGCTCCGGACGAAATATTATGCCTGTAAACAGGTGTGAAGCTGCATGAATCCATCTCACTGCAGTACTGTGTTCAGTAACAGATTTAAATGAAAGACTAAAGCCAAGGACTTGTCCTGCAAAATTACTTTTGAAGCGTTTTATGTGTACAATGCTACAGAAATCAACAGCGATAATCATTTAGACCTGCTCACCCCCCTCACTCTAGTTTGAATCCGGGTTGGTTTTGATGGAGTGAATGGAACAGCAAAGGTGTAAAAGATGCATATTTACATATATATATAAAATGAGCATTGCTCGAGACAGATCCATTTTTCAACTGTTTGCTTAACTCCACCAGTTTAACCTGAAATTTATACTAAGTAAGAGAAGAACCATGCTCCTTTTATCCAGTGTAGATGATGATACTCAAAAGCACTTTGTTTACTTAGTATATTGCACATCCATTGAGCCTTGTATTTGCAGACGCACCTAACACTCAGGTACAGCCCATTCCATACAGTTAAATTCCTTACAGATTTTGACTTGCTGCCTGAATTAAAACTACGGCAGGCCTGCTAATCTCTGTTAAAAAAATCACATACACACACTTGTACTTGCTATTAAAGACTTCAGTTCACAGAGGTAGAGAAGAGTGTCTACAAGCACTCGCGTGTTTGTGAATGCATGCACATGCAATGTAGAGGAGGGCTTGGAAAGATGCGTCTTGAAGCAGTGATGCAAATGTGAGGGAACATGAGGGTGGTTCTTGTGTGGTAGGAGAGGCCGTGAAAAGGGCATGCACCTTCCTACTGTGAAGGTTCATGTCAAGAACGGAGGGCTGTCCCTGCAGAGCTGAGCCCTCGGGACCTGAAAATAGCTGGTGTCACTCGTGTCATGGCCTGGGCAAGACCTGGGTAAAGAAAGGCCTAGGCAGCATTTGGGAGAATGGTCTGTCAGGGATCAGAGGGGTTTCTTTTCACAGCCCGCTCTGTTTCTGCTCCTTTGCTACACAGACCTGTTACATATGGGTTTCACCTCTCTGCTGGTGTACACACACTTTCCACATCACACATTTCCAAACATGTTTGCATGGCTTGTTGGCTAACCTCCTTCAGGCTGGCAGAGAACAGTGAGTGGTGAGAAAACTGCTGCTCACAAGATAGGGTTTCTGTGGTTTAGGCTTATGTTAATTAATTAATTCTTTTTTATTTTTGTAAGTCTGCAGCTGCTAGTTTTGAAACGACCAATCCTGGAGCTGCAAAAGTATGAAAGGGTAAGAAATCAATGGAAGAAATAGACAATCCGAGTGGGGTCCTGACCGTGTACTGGCTGCTATTTTTTAAAACACATAAAAGTTTGGCTTATGTAAGAAACCATCTGGTATTTAGGCGTAGTTGAAATTTTAGCTGTGTGCGTGTGCTCTGTGTGTGAATCAATGGAGCCGCTTCGCAGGCGCATGCACGTACTCTGCTGGACTCCTTCACCAGGCAGTCTAGGGCACTTGCTGCAAAAATCTGGAAAACCTATTGGACTTCACACCCTTCTTACTCCTTCTGGACAGCTCGTAATGGTCTTTGATCTAAGGGAAAACATGCCTGCCCGTCACAGCTGCAATGCTACAAACCCACGTTACAAGTAAGTGCAGCACCCAAGAGATTGCTAGCTATAGCCATGTCTCAGGAACATGGTAGAAGGGTGTTGCATGTTAATAAAGAATATAATGGCAAGAACCACTGGGTTTCTTTCTGTTCATGACATTGCATTGCAGGATGTGCCTGCACTGAGATCACTGAAGCTGCTGCTAGTGAATAGAACTGAAGTCAGTCCCCCCCTTATAAGAGCATCTACTCCAAATTGACCAGACAAGGCAGAGAGGAAAGGAAGCATTTGCTTACTTCTACAGATGAGAAACTGAGATACAGAGAGATGAAGTGAAATGCCTGAACTCATACAGGAAACCTGTGGCAGAACAACTAACTGAACCAGGTCGGGCACTGCTGAGGACAAAGACTGGAGTGAATTAACTGCTCAAGATTTTTCTGACTCACCAGAAGTAAAAAAAAAAGAAAAAGCATCACACTCCCAGAATTGCATCAGGGAGGGTTCTTCCAGTGTGTGTTAATGCCAAGCACTGGGAACAGCGTGTGCCACTCCAGTGACTCATGCTGGGAAAGGACAAATTCAAACAGGAGCAGGTGCAGCTGAGGGCTAAGGAATAACTGGGAGACAGAGGGTTTATGAAAGAGGTTAGAAGATTTTTTTTATCCTGGTAAAACAAAGACAGAGAGAGGTATGGCAGTGGTCCGTAAATACACTGAGGGCATAATGTCAGGGAAGGGAAAGTGCTGTTTAAGCTAGTAGTGCTGGCATGAGAAAGGTCTGAATCAGTCATGAACAAACGTCAGTCCAAAATCAGAAGAAAGTATTCAAACCTCAGAATGAAGAAGTTACAGAAATCCTTCTCAATGGGGAGCAGTGGTGGTGGAAAGAAAATCCATCCATCCTTTACAGAAACCTTGAAGAGTTTGGGAAAGGAATGACAGAGCATGTTCATGTCTGACAGCAGAGAGTGGAGCTCAAGAATTGCTTCCACTCTGGAGTTCAAATTAAGTGCCTTAACTCTTCTTCACTCCTGAGGAATTTAGAAGAAGAATCTCTTGTTACATACAGTGCTTAGCACAACAGAGACCACTCTGGTCTCTAGGCACTACTGTAACACAAATAATTCATAACACTAACGATCAACCATGATTACATCCTTCCTGAAGTAGAGATGACATATGAGAATACCAAAAATGAAGAGCAGAGAACTAACTGCAAGCTTATTCCATCCATTAATGACCACCCCATATTCTGTGAAAATGAGAAAACCTCTGCTGTCAGATACGGGCGTGCAAATCCAGAGGATTCATTGCAAGCAAGCTTGAACTTCAGTGCATTGCTTTCTCTTTCTAAAGGGGATGAACTCTATCCATTTGTTAAAACCTTTGCCCACTGCCCTGGAAGTGCTGTGAAGGCAAAGGATCCCTATAGCTGTCACGCTGGGTTTCGGATGCCCTGCAGAAACCAACAAGTGGACAGAGACCGGTGTCGTCTTTAATACCGACATGCAGAAACTGCGTGTCCCAGGCAAGAGTCTGTTTGGGGCTCAGTGTTAGAAGTGGGTATGCCCTTTTCCTACCAAAAAAGTGTCATGTGGTGATGCATATTGGGTAAGTTTTTTACATGGCCTTCCATATAACACTACTCAAAATCCAGAGGACCCGGTATCATTGTCAAGAGGAGGACAGAGCTGCTTTTCAGAAGAAATGGACTAAGAGGTCCCGTGGCTACGCCCTGTTCCAGATCTTCCTCTGTAAAACCTCTGGGTGGGTAAGAAGTAATACTTTTCAGTCTGGACCTGTCTGTGCTCCTTCTTCCACTTTATGCAACGCAGAAGGCAGACTACAGCCCAAAAACAATGTACTGTGAGATTCTGCACAGACGCTCGATCTGCAGCAGGACGGCGAGGAGCTGAAGTTTGGGCCACATGCCATTGCAATGGTAGCAGTTTCCCTTCGGCTTGTAAGCCGTCTCAGATTTCAAGTAGAATCTTAGTGTCAATGGAATTCACGATCACTTGGATAAAATGTAGCTCACACAAAATTTGCACGCACACTTGTCTGCTAGAAAATGGGATTCAGAAGAAATAATGTGCAACTAAAACCACCCCAGATCCTGATAAGACACACTGGTTTTCTCTGTGCGTCAGTTCCTCACTTAACATAGGATCATTCTCTCTCTTGTCACAGTGGAGCTGTTACAGACAATTTTGGTAATATTTGCAGGATGATACTTGAGAGTTCTTGCCTAACAAATCACTTCAGTGCATGCGTGCTTATTTTAAAGCCTGCTTGGTTCTAATGAAGTAAGATGTATTAGTTTATGGCTCTTAGAACCAAAATATAAATATTTGTGCTGTGGAAAGATATACATGCGCATATTAGATCTAATTAAGGGAGGATGTTACCACGCATGTCACACGGATTTTGCAAGCAAATTTGGGTTAGGAGTGTCATCATCAGAAAAATTATTCTTGCTGCAGCAAACCATCTCTGAAGAACCACGAGTTACACGGATTGTAGTCTAGATCCTCAGTATGCCTCAAAGACACCCACAGCAACTGTGATACCTACTGAAAATAACTTTCAGTCTTTTGGGATCAATTTATAAGTGGCGATTTATCCAGCTTTTGAGCTTGTACACGTATCGATAGTTTCTGGCTCTAGTGATTTTTCTATGTATCAGCGGTAAAACTCATGTAAGGGTCCACCCTCTGCTACAAACCTCTGGGCAATTCTAATGCCAGGGACTTGTGAACAGCCACCAGGGCTCTTTGCATCTCTGATGGTGACTTGCTGAGTGCCCAGTTTCTTCCTGCATTTCATTTCCTGGTTTTTTTTTTTTCTTTGCCTGCTTAGATTATGGGCTCTTATTCCATCTACGTGCCATGCTTCGTCTTGGTGGGAGCCTCTGGGGACAACTACCATAATACAAGGAATTAATCATACGAGTCACGACTTCTGGTTCTAATCAGGAGTCAGTCCTAAAGGCTGATCTGCAACACGACCCTCATGGACAAATCCTCAGAATTTAATAGGGATTAAATCAATGGAGTTTTTATGGAAATTGAATTATACTGTATAGAAATTGTTCCATAAACAGAACACAGCAGAAAAGGCGAAACTTCCTTGATTTTCCCTTGGATTCTACAGAAGGGATACAATTTTCTGATACCTTTCCCTACATAATCCAAAGTTATTTGATTAAAAATGAGATTTTTCAATGTAAAGGCATAGGAGTTTGTTATTACATGAGAAAAACCTCAAATCAGTACGCTGAATTCTGTAGGAGGGCAATGATGTTAATTCTTTTCCTTGCTTAAAGCAACATAGCTCCAGCTCCTCCCTTAGGCTTGGGTGAGCAGGGCTCCCTGGAAACTCTGCCTTCTTGTTCGCTGATGCGCTGCAGTAATCCTTGCCTGCTTCAGTCTGTTTTAACCACTGCCTATCTGGCCACCCTTTCAAGTTTACACACCACACACATACGTTAAGCCATATATATAGAAAACAGGGCAAGTCCAGAATCTTTTATGCTCTTCCATATTCCTTCATTCCTCAATGTTGATGGTTTGGATAAATGAACCCTGGTTATAAGCTACCTATTCTGCAAAGGCTGAACTTGCAAATTCATATGCAGATGGCCAATAGGCACCACAGCTTGCAGCTTCCCCTCTCCTTTCTGAGCCTGTGGAGCTCTGGTGGTTTGGATAAACGGGTAAACGCTAAACATGAATGAATTGCACTGATTTCAGCAGGAATTTGCAGATATCCAGTGTATATTTCTCAGAATCAGGCCCATGTTTGCACTTAACTCTGTGCTAACATGTAACTCCATACTTCTGTAGTTGCTTTTAGTTGCTTTCAGAAGCACTTTTATAGGCATCTGCTCAGTCCTGATCTGAGATCAAGCAATTCTTGTCATTCAAGGAAACAAGAACTTGTGATTCTTTTAAAGAAAAAGCATAGCTCTGACATGCGGAGATTAGGAAGGGAGGGTGCATCTCAACAGAACAGTACACTTGTCAGCTGGGTGGGAGGCAGGAGCAGGGGGAAAATGGCGCTTTCCCAAGGGACAGGCTTCTCACTGCATGGCAGAATTTGGATTTTGCATTGAAACTTTCATATCCATAGCATGTTCCTAATGTGACTGGCAGGACTGAAATAGAACTGCAGCCCCATAACAGCTAAGCGAAAAATAGTTGTAAGAAGAGAGTAACTGCCATTCAGTGTGGTGGTTTAAGAGAACCATTCCTGTTAAAATGTATAGGGCTGCCAGTTCCAGCATGTACTAGGGCAGTGCCATAGGCACTGTATATGTGCAGCTGTTTTGGGGAGCATCTCTGCCAGTGGCCTACATATTTCAGGACACAAAGTTCCAGCCCCAAGTTCAAATACCAAATAAGTTCACACATACAAACCTGTGCAAATCAATGAGATCTCAACACCTGATTATTTGCTTTAGCAGAGCATTAAAAATCCTGTACCTCTAGTAACATGCAGAGTCTTTTGCCAAGATTTTCTCTTCTGCTTTACTTTGGTAGACTAGAACATGGTGGCTGCCCATTGCTCTGGAAGTGGCTTCATTTCAACAGCAACGCAGTTCTTACCCCTCCACAGTTGGCGATGCAAAACTCAAGTAGATATGAAGAGGGCACTATCACTCTAGGCAGCCTGATTCAGAGACTGGGCAGAAAAAAAATACAAGGCAAATGTTCGATGCTAACATTATATGAAGTCCCAAGGAGATTTGGAACAGGAGCAGTGGAGGAGTTACAGTTTCCTTTGTTCTGTTAAAAGGAAAAAGGAAACACATCAGGAAACCAGACTGTGGAGCACAGGAAGTCTCACTTTGGCTGATAAAAGGGAACTGATGTGAGGTTGGTTCAGATGCAGTTATAAGTCAATCAAGCTTGGAACAACAAGAAGAGCTATTCAGAAGAAACCAGAGAGCCAAATTCTGCTTTTAGCTGTAAAAGGGGTATTTTAACCCCTCCTAATCTTTTCCTTATCTTCTTTTTTAAAAGAAAGCTGCTATAAAAAAAGTTCTAATAAGAATTTTCTCATCGTACAAAAATCGGTTTCCCGAACTCACCACACCTCCCACTGACCCCACCATACCTTACTCCAGTTTCTTTTTTTCACTCATCGACCAACTTAAAAAACTGTATTCTTGCTGATTTATCTCCTCCCCTCAGCTCAAAACCAGCATTAGTTAAGAAGGGCAGTTTTTTTGCTGAGTGAGAAATCGGCAAATGACTAATTAAAGGCTCTCCTGCCCGTTATGTTATTTTCACTCCCTCTGCATGATTGACAAGCGTGGGCCAGTATGCTAACGTTCAATTCCTGGGCGTGCAGCTTTGTCAGGTTGGCGTGGGGGGGGGGGGGTTTATAACTTTTAAAAAATTGTTTCTTACTCCTTTACAGCCCTGTGGTTCGTTGAGCTCTGGGTTAGTCTATGCTGGAAGAACAGGAACAAGATACATGCAAATAAACCAGTAAGCTTAGCTGTATCCATGCCATTTACTACAGGAGCCTCTACTGAGCTGTGTTTCTGACTGTATTCAAAAAAAAAACTGGAAAAGAAGGAATGCTTGATAAACATGAAGAGCCAGGGTCATTTTCTTTACAGCATCATACCAGTGCTGAAGAGAAGCATAGGCTGAGATTTTGCAAGATACCTGTGGGATTTAGCCTTACTTCTGCCACCTATTTCCAGTGAGAACTGTGTATTCAATGCCCCTTAGCCAGTTTTGCAAATCATAATCAACATGTTTCTATACAGAATCAAAATACTTTGTTAAGCACCTAGTAAGCAGCCTTGTTTTCTGAGGGAACAGTTACCTTCAGAAGTTAATGTGAGTTACAGGCTGCCAGTACCTTTACAAATCAAGTTTCTTGCTTAGTTAGATAAATACGCACTTACATGCCTATTTTTAGGGCTCTGGCTTCAAAACATGGAAGCAAAACAGAATTAGATATATTAAAGTGTCTCTGGTTTCAAATACTGGTGGTCTCTGTCAGGTCATTATTTCAAAGTTTTGCCTTTGGTGCTATTTGTCTCCAAAGAAACAGGAGGTTTATCAGGACATACTTAAATGTCTTTAACATACAGTAACATACAGTAACATACATCCCTTTTGTTTAGGTCTCTGTGTTACAGCTAAAGGAACAGCTTTTGGTAGCGGAGGTGGGGGAGGAGGGAGGTAACGTTTGTGGCTTTACTACAAGAGACAGGTTTCTAGATCAGTGTTACTAGCTGTGTAGATACGCATCAGTAATTATGTGGCCTGGGTAATGAGAGGAAGAAAGAAAATAAGCAGTTGATGCATTAATATTTTGAAGGCTTTGATATTTGGAACTTAGTAGAGTAGATTATACATTGTCCTGTACGTTGCTGTTTTTACAATTTAGGTTGGTGATAAGTTACTTGATTGGCACCCTGACCGCCCGGGTGTTTGTGATGATGCAGCACCCTTGTTAGCAAAGACCTGGGTCTGCCATCAGGTGAATTATTTCCAGAAGGAGGCAGAAAACCACATTTGTGTGGTGGTATTTTAGTCCGTATTTTCAAAACCAGCTATAAATATGCACTCACGGCCTTGTAAAAAAACATTTGTTCACTCAGAAAGTGTTCTCAGGCATCACCCATGGAAGTGTGACAGGGCTTCGTATAACTGAGAAGTGCACTGCAGGCAGCTCATTTTACATGCCAGTGCTACATACGCATTGTGTGCTCATGTTCATGTGTGCATGGGAGCACATGAGAGGCACAGACACTGGAAATAGATCTGTTGTTCAATTCCGAACAAAAGATCTAAAGAGAACTTTACATTTGGGGGGGAAATTGGCTTCAAACCAAGTTGTAGAGCTAAGCTTAGTTTTCTTTTTTCTAGGCAAGCCATGCGCACATTCATGCATGCTTCTGCAGCATTAGATGTTTAGCAAACCCACAAATATCTGAAAATCTGAAGTTAAGGGTCCCTTGGCTCCTTTAATTTTCCTGCTTGTGCATGTTTGCACTGGGATGGGACCTAGGGTCTTCCTTTAAGTGGTCACGTAAACTCAGGCAGAACGAGAATTTTTCGTTTTTCAAAGTCAGCTTATGAGGTGCTGTAGAAGAACTTCACGCGCTGATGTTTTACAGGGAGAAAAAGAACAGAAGATGCTCTGGTTATACGTTCGTAAGTTCTAGGCCTGATGCTTCTGAGAAGATGTGAACTGAAATCAAAAGGAAAGCCTTCTTTAAGACCAGGAAGGAGAGACCTGAAGAACATAAACTCTGCTTCCTGCAAAAATTGCTATAAATGCCCTTCCCCCAACACATCCAACCTTATCAGCATGTCATCTAAGACCTCACCTCAAGGTGCAACCTTACCCTTTGCTTCTCTTGATTTCTGTCCCTTTCTCATAACACTCCAATGAATACTCTTACACACCAAGGCTCCAGCAAAACTCTCCTCAGAAGAACTGCTGCAAGGAGTGACAGAAGCTGGGCCTCCCCCCCCACCATCTTACAGCAGGAGTATCACAAAATTAAAATAAATAACTATAATAAAAGCATGAAATTCTTAAGACATGCATGCTACTACTTGTGACCACATCCTGTTAGGGTAAAATCCACAGCGGTAGAGAGAAACTATACAAGGCTCTCAGCACCTCTTTAAACCCTCTGAGTGAAACCCCAAGTGCCTAAAATCCAAGCAGTTGGTGCTGGTTTGTTTGCTGTATTAGGCTTGCTTCAGACTAATCTTCCTTCGCAGAGCAGGAACAATTCTGCTACAGAGCAGCAGAGCTACTCAATTTACCGACTCTGAAAAGACTTTCTCAGTGTTTTACTTGCACAGCAAATGGGAGTTAGTACTGAACACCTCGAGTCGACAGCACCCAGCACTGTGGCGTGGTTGTAAGTTCATAGTAAGGCAAAAGGCGCACATTTGCATACAGATCTTTGAGGGAAAATGAAGTAGCATTATAAAAATATCCCAATTACAAAACGTTTGTAACAGATTTTTGCCGTCGTATATTAGAAAGCCATTACGCAATATAAATGTTATCTGAATAGGGACTAGGGTATCAGGGAATATTATCATTTATGCCTCAGAAATTTCAGATGCTTTTGTTCAAAATTGCTTCTGAGGGACATGAGCAACATGGAAAGTCTCCGGTGAGCAAACATCTTTGTGACTTACTTTTTTTTTTAACTCGAGATGAAGAGTCTTGCCCTAGGAGTCAATGCCTTTTTGCCAGGAAAGGCCCTCTCTAAAGGGCCAAAGCCAGGGCAATTTAAAAATGGCAAAACAGACATTTAAACTTGCTCAAAAAGGAAACATGTTCTTAGTTTGAGATCTTGATGGCCAAGTTTCAGGGCGAGAGGCAAACGCCTACAGTTCACAAATGACAAGAAACAGTGATTGCAATAGAAACCCTACCCCACCCTTTGCTATAGCAACACCAACATACAAGTTGTCTTCTCATGGAAGGAGACAACTATGGTTGTCATCTACTTGAGTAATACAAAATTTTCATTGAATGTCCTTCAGATGGTCTCTCTCTTACGTCCAGAACGTAAGGATAAATATGTTTTCACAGAACGAAGACAGCAGTCATACAAAATGTGCTTTTTTTATTAACAGCCAGTCTTTGGCAAGTGTATTTACTTTAATTATTGTCCACATGTAAAGTGGAACTGAAACAATTAAACCAGTTTGAAACCACACCATTTGTTATTGTGAGGAAGTCCATGCATGGGCATCTTGCTGAGATTAGATGTACCCTTTTTTGATTTAATTTGAGGCAATAAAAACCAAACCCCCCAAACACAATGTAAATTAAGCCAAAGCGAGATGTTAAGCCAAAGAAGATGTGATTTGAAGTATCTGGAGGCGTACAATAAAAATGTTATTGACTATTTAAAATTAGTGCAAACACAAGCCATCATGAGTTTCACTGGCTCCCAATCATCTTCTGCAAGTGTTGTTCACAGAATATGAACTGCATATGGAAGTGAACTGATAAAGATTTGCTGCACTTCTTTCTCCATAAAACACCTTAGAGCATTGCTCTAGAGGTCACTTTTCAAGCCAGCCAGTCCACCTCCCGTGTCAGGTATTAAGCTGATTATTTGAAGAATGCAGCAAAAATTGCCTCCCACCGCCTCAGTGAATGAGCTTATTCCCCTCAAGATAAATAATTATTGGTGAAGAAATAAAAATGCATTCTAGACCTGGTGCGTTGGCTCAGCAATATCACATGTGATATAAGTCAGTGCATGATGGGGAAAGATGACTTACTGTCCTGAGCTGATCTCATAATATATGCTTATATCCGTGGCATTCCCTGAGCTTTGGGTTAAAAAACTCTGAAAAGAACTTCAGTTCACACTTGCATGCAATGTCCACAAAGGATGCAAGTGTAGCCCAGGGTCATCACGTGATTGTGAGCCCTTAGGACAGCTCAAGGCTACAGCGGATTTACCCCTTTACTGCAAACTTACCTTGCAGTTGGGCAGGTTTGCAGTTAAATTATTCCATGCAGGCAAAAACAGCTATCAGAGAGTCTGTCACCAAAACTCTTTCTGAATGGTGTAAAAAGATTAAGAGGAAAGTACAGGCACACACAGGATGAAGGGAGAGATCTTTATAGTAGAGTGGACTCAGATTCCTTCTGCATCTGCCAAGTGTGCAGTTAGGAGTCTTTGGCTCCCTTAAAACAATTAGTCCATGGAATAGTTTTGCATAGACTTGAAAAAACAGTCACTTGTATTGTTTAAATTGAAGACAATCACCTGGAACGCATAGCCCTCTCCCATATCTATTCTGTGCTGCATAGCACTTATCTTCTACACAGAGGGGTATATTTACTGAGTTTATGGAGGTACGCGCTTCTTAACTACGCCGGTACACAGATTTCATCTGGTCCCTCACCATGTTCTTGTTCTAGATAATGAAAGCCTTTTTCTGTGTTTTTCTTGCTCTGTAGTAACTTACGTGCATCTTTCTGCCATATTATTTCCCAACACAAATGCATGGCTTTGAGAGAAATCAATGCATACAACCTACAGGAGAGCAGATCTCACAACACGATTGCTTTTAAATTGCTTTCCTCTGGATACAGTACAGGTTTGCTTTACTGCGTCCTAGAATTTAGAAACATCTACCCTGAAGCACAGGTTATATATAGAGCTCAGCACATAAAAAACATTTAAGCATCTGAAGCCACATCCTCTCCCATTGCCCTTCACCTGAGACAAGCTAGGCAAGGTGGCCAAACCCCTTCCTTTTAGTGGTGAGCTGCAGCAAATCTGTCAGTGCGTGGGTCTGATACTCCTTGGAAACTCACTCTTTTTCTCCCCGGTAAGAAAATTTGCAAGAAATCTCAGATAATCCTGAGGGCACTACAGGAGCACTGATCTAAATGCATGGTACAGAAAAGGCGTAAATTACAGCAGGAGGCAAGCAGGACATAGGGACCTGCAGCAACTTGCTGATGATCCTGGAATTGCTCAGTAAATGAACCCAAGAGGAGACTTTGGTGCACCTGGATGCCGTCCCTCTTAGCTCAAACAGCCAAGTTAATTTTGGACTACAAGTGAAGCAGGACAGTATAAGGAAAGGCTTCAGAGCAGTCAGCGGGCAGATCCAGGAGCTGTGGCGGTGACCTGGGATGTGGCCGAGTTCCTCCTTTCACCACAGCCTCCCCAACGTGACTGTAGGCCTGGCTGCTAAGTGTCGCAGTTCCTCATCTCCAGACCGGGGCAGGGGGTTGAGGGGGGGTCTAGCAATAATACTTTGTAACATGGGGTGACTGGGAGAGGAGGAGCTCCCAGTAGGCACCGTGAGCTACGTGGGTCACGGGAATACTTCAGCACCTTTCAGAGGATGGTGCGGGGGGCTCGTGGCCTGTGCAGAAAAACAAGTCCATGTGTGCACCGCAGCAAACGTACAGATGGGAAATTTCTGCACTTTCACTGCACAATATTTAGGGCTCCACAAATCAAAGAAGGTTGTGGTGCACTAAAAGTATCCTGAATGAGGCCTGGGTTACTTTTGCTACAGATCTGAAGAGGTGATGGGGGAAACATGTCTTATTCCTGCCATACCTCCCAAATGTTGTGCTTTCAACGCTCCTGCTTTCTCTCTTCCTTTCTCACATTCACCCTTTCGTTCCCTCCTTCTTTCCTCTTTCCATTTTCTCTTCCTGCCCATCGCCTTCCCTCCCCCTTCTCTTGAGACCCTTCCAAACAGTGCACTTGTCACAAGCTGCAGTCTAAGGGAGAAGGTTTCAGTTCCTGCCAGTTTGCAGCTTCTTTCTCCCCAGGTCAGCAAAAAAAAAAAAAAAGAAAAAAAAAAAGACGACTTTTAAGAAGAGATCAACACCCCACCCAGGCGATAGGCATCTTTCGAAATCCTCCAACCCAAACACACCCACAGCGTCTCTGGCTTCAAGGCTCTTCTGTTTGAGCTGCTTCTGTACTACAGCGCTCCCTCAAGAAGAGCCCGTAAGAATTGCACAAGGGCCCCCCAAAGCAAGAAAGCCAACCCTCTGCTGCCTAGGCTTTGAGAAACAGCGTGAGCCACCTCAAGGTGCTTGGAAAAGGCTTGGTTTATCTTTGCAGAGGCTGAAGGACCGGTCAGTTGGATGGGGGGGGGAAAGGAGGGGGAGCCACTCTCCCAAGTCCTAGCAGCGTCCTCGGTTGCTCAAGGCCACCAGAGGTTGGTTATGTTCGTGGTTTTTTGCCACACTCTTTGCTTCCCCTTCCCCCTGCCTCGCCTCAAGCTAGGGTGATGCTTCTCCTCCAAACCGCCCCGTCCCTCGCTCTCTCCCCCCTGCCTCCCCCCCCCAAAAAAAACCTGCTGGAGGAAACGCACGGGCGACCACCAGAACCAGCAGTGCACTTCAAGCAGGGCCGGGCGAGGAAATCAGAGCCCCGGCCACACATCTGGGGCCAAGCTCGGAGCCACTCTCGCCTCTGCCGCCTCCGAGCCTCCCCCCTCCCCGCTCTCCGCGGCGCCTCGCAGCCCCGGCCGGCGCAGAGCCCCGGGAACAGGAGCTGTCACTGCCTTTCCGCCGCAGCCCGCCGAGCCAGGGCAGGTCCCCGGGGCCCTTCCTCGGTCCCCCCCTCCGCGGGGGGAGGCAGGCGGCTGGCCCCGCACCGCCCCGCCGAGCCGGGTACGAGCAGGCTGCCTGGCGGCTGCGACCCCCCCCGCCCCGTCCCCGGGCACCGGGGAGGCGGAGGGGAGAGCCCCGACACGCCGCGGCGGCGGCGGCGGCGGCGGCGAGACCGGCCGCTCCGAGGCGGAGGGACGGAGCCGGGGGGGGGGGGGGGGGGGGGGGGGGG